>CM053406.1:50894854-50915352 GCA_028644305.1 Xerus rutilus
AGTGTGAACTTGGATTCAAGAAAATATGCTACATTAATTCACAAAAATATTTACAGAGCATTTTTAAAATGTCAGGCTTTGATGGAACCACCATTCCAACAGGCTTTGTTGATACATGTAGTGAGAAGTCAGAATATGACAAAACTGAAATGTATAATTATGCCCAAGGGACAAAAAATACACAGACATAATGAAACATGCAGGTAAGTGAGGCAAAGAGGTTTTTAAAACCGTTCAGTTTATGTGTTCATTCATCTTTAAAAATTAACCATGTTCACAAAAGATAATCAAGAAAACAATGTAATTCTAAAGCTACTGTGAATTTAAAAATAACCTGAAGTAGAACTTTATTCTTCTCTAATGTTAACTCTTAGCAGTAGATTGGATTTATTGCCATGTGACATGCTGGGAGTAAAGGGGGCTTTTTGTAAGGTGAGGAGCAACTGGGGATAATGACAACCATTGGCAAAAACCAGGACAGGGATGGCAGTCCTGGAGGGGGTTAATGAGAAAGCATCCTGTGCTGGCCTTTCAGAACTAAAGGTGATCAATAGAAGGAAATGGAGCAGAGGTCCAGTTTTGACAGCATTGACTGAGAATCATAGCAATGTGAGATGCTGAGCCAGTTATTTCCAAAATTCTATCTAAAATATAATAGGAATGGAGCTTAACCACAAAGGAGTGCAACTTAGAGGATAAAAGAACTCTCTGAATTACCTGGGGAGTATGTAGAACCTGACAGTACAGAAGGTCTGAGCAGAAATGGGCCAAGCTGATTTGTTGCCTCTCAAGATTTAGGGGCACATGTCTCAGGGGCCAGGCACTTCCAGAGTCAGTCCTAGAGCAATAAAGACCACTTTAAATCCCTGTTGGTAAATATAATTCCTGAAGTGTCTCTCAGTGAAACTGGGATAAAAGATGTGTTCCAGGATAGAGACAGAGAGATGAAATAAAGGATAAATCTGATGAATGTGGGTGGCATGGGAGCAAATACACATGGTGTAAAATAATATACTATTTAACAAGAAGTAGTAATATTTCATATAGCAGAACTAGTATTTTTAGTTATATCTTAATTTGCATTTTCTAAAGCGCTCCAGGTTGTAAACACTGTATAAGAATTATAAGGAGAAGATGGATGAAAGAAAATATCACACCATTTGGCATTTTTATTTCACAGGATTTATGTTACAGAAAATTGAGCATATTTAAGGATATTTGGAGGGCAGATCTAGTTCTCTACATGTGTTGATACAAAAGAATACCTTAATAACGTTCAATGCTGTATTTTTGGAACATTTTTGTATAAGAATACTTTTTAAAAATGATCGTAAGTGTCTTTAACTTTCATCAGGAAAAAAAGACAGCTGTTCTTTCTGGACCTTTCTGCTACTGGGGTGTAAAAGAAAAAGATATTTTACATAAAGTTCAGTTATTATACTTTACAGTTCACTAAATTAAAAAAAAAAGATTCTGACCATCTGTCACCAGATATATTTAAATTAGGAAGCCATATTCTTTTTTAATACTGTAGTGGTACTGTTAATGATAAAAATTCTATCCATTTGCTAAAGAATAAAATCAAGTATTCCAAAATTGTTCTCATTTTTGTTTATAATTTTAAAACATAAATTTGATCTAATTTGAATCAATTTATTAAGAGTTTTTATTACAGAAGGGAGATACTCCTATAGTTTATACATATGTTAAAAATAAAAAAAATCATGTATGATTTGGAGTCCAGCATAAGTGATGATGTTATCCATTTTTATTGATTATTTGTGGACTACACTCATTCATAGAATAAGAAAATCCCAACACTTTATGACATATTCTTCCCTTGTGTATTAGTCAGATTTGGGTAACTAAAATGAAGTACTTGATACAGATAACTTTATAAAGATAAAAGTTTTATTTATCTCACAATATGGAGGTTCATTATAGTACCTACATCAGCTCAGTTCTGATGATGGCCCTCTTTACTGCAGTCATATTGTGGGAGAGGAATGTATGTCAGCGAGGTGGAGAGCTCACATCACAAAGCAGAAAGTCAAAGAGAGAGAAAACAGGTCCCATGATCCTGACATGATCTGATAGTACTCCCCCAATGACCCAAGGAACCACCATCAGGACCCACTTCTCAATGGTTTCATCACCTACCAATAAGAACAACATGGAGACCCTCAATCATAATGGACCCTTGGGGAACATAATTAAACAACCACATTCAAACCATAATACTGATTAATCTCATGTTGATGGGCACAATCTATTAAATCAAATGCAGTTCAACTATTTAATTAATGTTACTCAATAAGCACATTGTACACTTATTCTGTGAAAACCACTGTTTTGAAAATCAAATAGCTGATTGTGTCCAAGCAACTAATTATAACAATATCAGAACACCTGTTTATGTTTTGAAAAATATGTGTCAATTAACCAGTAAAAGGATCACCTATTGCTTTAGTTAGGATCTGGGTCTGAAATGTCAAAGGTCCATGTGCTAAATAAAGGCTAAGTTCTCAGCTTGGCACTAAAAGGAGGTAGGGACTTTAAGAAAGGAGACTAGTGAGAGATCTCACAGTGACTATTGGCATAGTCTTGAGGGGAATACTAAAACCCCAGTCCCTTCTTTTCTCTGTTTCCATTTCATTCCTGGCTATGAGCTGAATAGCTTTGCCCTGCCATGTGCTTCTACTATGATGTGCCACTATGGGACCATATTAATGGGGGCAATCAATCATGGCCTGAAAACTCCTAAACCATGAGACAAAACAAAACTTTTCCCTTTATAAGTTGATTTATCTCAAATGTTTCTTAAAGTAAGGGCAACTGACTAATACACCCATATGTTCTCTAGATGGATATGTATTTAAATTTATTTGTAAAACCAAGAAACAATTAAAATTTGAAAAATGGCAGATTAGGGAGGCTGAGACAGGAGAATCGCGAGTTCAAAGCCAGGTGCTAAGCAACTCAGTGAGACCCTGTCTCTACATAAAACACAAAATAGGACTGGAGATGTGGCTCAGTGGTCGAGTGCCCCTGAGTTCAATCCCCAGTACCAAGAAAAAAAAAAAGGCAGATTAGAAGCAGGCAGCACATCCCAGTGCCTTTACAGTTCCAAATTTAAACAGGGAGAGAATAACTCCTCAGTGAGGTGGGTGACAGAGAAAATTCGCTAAGGCTAAATACTAGACTGCCAGAGACTTGGAGAGATCCAGATTCTAGTTACTGAAATAGGATGCAAAAAAACAAGTCCATCAGACCTGAACCTGCACCTGCTGTGTTAGAGAGGTCTTGTATAGGGGAAACAAAGGAGAAAGGGAGGCAAAAGTGACAAGAATGCCTCAGAAACATTGGTAGAAGAGAAAGTCAGACTAAACTTAGCTGAGGCAGGCCCTGCATAGTAGGTGGATGCAAGGAAAATGCTCTGCTTTTCTCAGTTCATTAATAAGAGCTATGGTAGACAACCATTTGTGTAGCTTATGCTTCAACTTGCAGCTCCGGAAAGATGAAATTTCTATGGTTCTAATTTTTCTAGAAATAAAGAAACTGTGGTATATATACACAATGGAATATTACTCAGCAATATAATAAAATTTTGGCATTTGCAGGTAAATGGATGGAGGTGGAGAATATCATGCTAAGTGAAGTAAGCAAATTCTGAAAAATCAAATGCTGAATGTTTTCTCTGATAAGTGGATGCTAATCCATAATGTGGGGGAGGACATGGGAAGAATGGAGGAATTTGGTCACAGGGGTGGGAGGGGGGAGGGGGCATGGGGACAGTAAAGATGGTGGAATGAGATGGACATCATAGCCCTAGCTTTATGTATGACTACATGTATGTAGTGATTCTACATCACATACAACCAGATAAATGAAAAGTTGTGCTCCATCTGTGTACAATGAATCAAAATACATTGTTATCATGTATACCTAAGTAGAATAAATAAATAAATTTAATTAAAAAATATTGTCAAGGAGGAGGCACTTGAATTAACTGTTTAAATAACATACACAAGGAGATGACTGTGAGCCAAAAGAGTACAGTGGGCAAAGTCCATGTCACTGTCCAGGTGTTCACTGCCTCTACTGCACAAGGAAAATTACTAGGGTGCACATACATCCATCACAGCCTGCACAATATACACTATGCTAGCAGAGGGCTCCCAATTATGAGGATCCATTGAGGAACTCCAGAGCCTCTTCAGTCACAATGTAGAAGGGTGAGGCAAATTCACTGTGACAGCTCCATGCACTGTATTTCTCCCAAGAGGACAAAAAATCTGCTGTCCTCCGAAGGAAACACTCAAAACACTCAAGAGTCATTTAATCTGAGCCACAAGAGAACACATTGCCATCGAGGCCTGCCAAGGAGTTGTCAGAGTTGCCTGTTTGCACCCAAAGTGGGTGAGGTAAAGTCTATGTGGATAGGCAACTGAGCCTGAGGAATTTTCTTTGTTTTCTACCGGGGATTGAACTCAGGGGTACTTGACCACTAAGCCACATCCCCAGCTCTATTTTGTGTTTTATGTAGAGACAGGGTCTCACTGAGTTGCTTAGCACCTCGCCATTGTTGAAGCTGGCTTTGAACTTGTGACTGTCCTGTCTCAGCTTCTCAAAGTGCTAGGATTACAGGCATGTGCCACCACACCTGGCTAAGCCTGAGAAATTTTAATTATTTGCATATTAGTTTTTATTTCTTTGGTATTGTCTTCTGTGTTGGTAGGTTTTGTCCTCCACTATTGTTTTATATTGCATAATTTAATTCAATTTTATTTATTTTTAATGTGTTTATTGGATTTATTCTACATTTTTGCTTCCTTTTTGTCTTTGTACTCTCTCCTCTTTTTTCTTTCTTTTCTACCTTTTTCTTCTGTATCCTCCTGTCTGCAGTCTCTTTCCTCATTCTTTTCATGCCCTTTATAGTGTAATATTAATTTTATTAATTAATACTTAGTTTTTGTCCTAGAGTATCACTTCCCATTTTCCATTTCCAGATTAGAGAGTTGTAGAGAACATTTTCTTTTTTCTTTTTCTTTTTGGTGCTGGGGATTTAACTCAAGGGTACTTGACCACTGAGCCACATCCCCAGCCTTATTTTGTGTTTTGTTTAGAGGCAGGGTCTCACTGAGTTGCTTAGTGCCTTGCCTTTGCTGAGGCTGGCTTTGAACTCGTGATTCTCCTGTCTCAGCCTCCCAAAGTGCTAGGATTACAGACTTGCACCACTGCATCAGCTGTAGAGAACATTTTCAATAACTTCTTATACTTTGTATATGGTTTGCTCTCAAGGAGTTGAAGTGACTGGTGAATTTTTTTGCAACCAAAACTGTACTGGAAATTGATCATAGCACATTCAACACAATGAGTTTGTGATTGATGCTGTTATGCACCCCCAGACTGCGGGACATAGCAAAGAGAAAACAGCTTATTAAACAACACCCACATAGTAGTGTAAGAAATATCCATTCCAGCAGATGGGCAAATCTCAACATAAAAACACAGGAAACATGAGAAAACATAGTAATAAGACAAATACAAATGTTCATAACTGTCCCATAACAACCCATAGATATCAGAGTGGAGGGAAAAGACAAAAAAAAAATTAAAAATGATGTTTAAAATTATCAATGAATTCAAGAACTAAGAAATAAATTAAGGGAAAAGTGCAGGAAATGAATAAGAATTTCAATAGTGATAGAAATTTTGAAACAGGAAATAACGCAAATCTTGCAAATGAAAAATTTAATAAATCAAACTTTAAAAATCAATCATGGGTCTCACCAGTAGACTAGGTAAAGAAGAATGAATATGAGGGCTCAAAGAAAAGGTGGATGAACTTAAACTTTAGTACAGAAATAAATAAAATAATAAGAAACTAAAAACATAATATGCATGAGATCTGAGAAAACATGAGTCCAAACATGAGACTCATAGATCTTACAGAAGGATATAGACTAATAGCATAGAAACCTTATTCACTGAAATGAGAGCAGAGAGTTTTCCTAACTTTGGGAAAGAGATGGGCATGCAGGTACTTAAGGCATTCAGAACAACAACTAGACATTACTAAAAATAATAATCTCTTCATGACATATTGTAGTTATAATGCCCACAACTGAGAATAATTTAAAAACCTCTAATAGAGAAATGCCTGAATAAAAACAAATTTCTTATCAGAAACTCTAAAAACTAAGAGGGCATAGAATGACTTATTTCAAACTCTGAAAGAAAATAACTGTCAACCTGGATTATTATATTCAGCAAAACTATGCTTCAGAATAGAAAGAAGAAACAACACCTTCCAAGATAAACATACACTAAATGAATCTATAAATACTAAGCCAGCCCTGCAAAAGTTACTTAGAGGAATCCTACACACAAAAGAGGAAGACTAAAATAATTCAGAGAGCATGGAAAGAATAAACCTCACTAGAAAAATTGATAAGCAAATGAGAATGAGCAATGATTCAAATATTAGAAATCAAACATAATTACAGGAAGTAATATATATTTTCTATACTAACACTGAATATAAGTGGCCTTCTCAATTTATGGACATAGACTGGCAGATTAGATTAATAAACAAAGACCAACTATGTGTTGTTTATAACACCTCAAAGATATTCACAGAAAGTGAAAGGATGAAAAATGATAGTGTATGTAAATGGTATCTGCAAGCAAGCAGAAGTAGCTACTCTCACTTCTGATAAAGCTGATTTCAAGTCAAAAATATTCATAAGAATCAAAAGAGGTCAATGCATAATAGGTAAGGGGAACAATCCACAAAAAGGTATAGCAATTGTAAATATTTATGCCCTGAACTTAGGGCCAATCAACTTCATGAAAAAATTTTACTTACCTAAAGAGATAGATAGGCCCAAACACAATAATAGGGGGCCTTCATTATACTAAACTCACAAAAATAGGTCATCAAGACAGAAAATCAGTATATTAAATAACTATAGTATATTAAACTATACGATAGATCAAATGGACTGAACAGACATCTACAACATATTTCATCCAATAGCAATAGAGTACATTTTCATTTCAGCTGCTCATAGAACTTGCTCCAAAATTGATCATATCTTAGTCCACAAAGCATGTCTTTGCAAATACTATTCTTGCATCTTTTCAGATTCCAACATAATGAAATTAGAAGTAAACAGAAAAACTAAAGAAATAAATATATGGAATTAGAACAATAAACTTTTGAATGATGAGTGGAAAGAATTAAAAAATTCTTATAATCAAATGAGAATGAAAACAAACTACAACAGAATCATTTGGATGAAGCAAAGTTGTTCTGAGAGGGAAGTTTATAGTGATTAAATAATCAGAGATATCTCTGATATAACATACATTTATAATGTATCTTGAGGTCTTAGAAAAACAATAACAAACCAATCTCCAAACCAGTAGAAAGAAAGAATAAAGATTAGAGCTGAAATTAATGAAATAGAGAATGAAAACACAATACACAGGACCAATGAAATGAAGATTTATTTCTTCGTAAAGATAAACTAGATAAATCCTTATGCAAACTAACCAAAAGAAAGAAGGAAGAGATGAAAATTAATAAAATTATAGATAAAATTAGGTATATTACAACAGTATGTTACTGAAATCCAGAGGATCGTTATGTATTATTTTTCAAAACTTCTGTTCCAATGAATTAGAAAATGTGAAAAATGGATACATTTATAGACAATATTATCCATCAAAATTGAACTAAAAGGAAATGTAAAAAATAAATAGATCAATAGCAAGTATTGAGATTGAAGCAGTAATAAAAATCCTCCAATGAAAGAAAAGCCCAGGTTAAAGATGAATTCACATCACATCTGAATTTTATTAAGTTTTAAAAATTACCACCAATAATTCCCAATTTACTTCATAAAACAGAAAGGTAAAATATGCTTCCAAATTTGTTCTATGTTTTATCAGTATAACACTGATAAAAAAACTATATAAGTACACATTGAGAAAATAAAATTATAAATCAATATCCTGGATGAACATAGAGAAAAAGCCCTTAATAAAACACTTGCAAACTAAATTCAACATACATCAAGAAGATTATAGGACATGATCATGGTTTCATTCCAGGAAAAAAAGAGTGGTTCAACATATTCAATCTGCAAATATAATGAACCATATAAATAGAACAAAGGAGAATAATCACATAATTATCTTAGTAGATGTAGAAAAATCTCTTGACAAATGTTAATACTCTTTCATAATAACAACCCTAAAGAAACTAGAGAGAAAAGAAACTTATTTCAACATAATAAATGTTGTATATGACAGACTTAAAGTCAAATCCATACTGAATAGAGAAAATCTGAAGGCATTTCCTCTAAAAGCAGGAACAAGACAAAGTTGTTTATTTTTACCACTCTTGATCCAACATTGTACTTAAAATTTTAGCCAGAGCACCTAGACAAGAGGAAGAAATAAAAGGGATACAAATAAGAAAAAAGAAGTCAAATTATGTCAATTTAAAAATGATATCATATTTATTTAGAAGACCAAAAAATTTCCATGTAATGATTTCTGAATATCATAAACAAATTCAGTTAAGTAGCAAGATATAAAATCAACATTCAATACCTTTTCTATTGACCAATAATGACCCCACTGAGAAAAATATCAGGAAGATAATGCCATTCACAATAGTTTCAATAATTTAAAATACTCCAGATTAAGTCTAAACAAGAAGGTAAAAGACTCCTACAGGGAAAATTCCACAATGTTGAAAAAAAGAAATTGAAGAAGACACTGGAAGATGGAAAAACCTCTCATGTTAAAAGATAGGGAGAAATTATACTGTTAAAATGGCCATATTACCAAAATGTATACAGACTTGTTATGGTTTAGATATTAGGTATTCCCCAAAAGCTCATGTGTGAGGAAATGCAAAAAAAAAGTTTAGAAGTAAACTGATTGGGTTATGAGAACATTAACCTAATCAGTTTGCTAATCCCCTGATAGGCTTAACTGAGTGTACATAGGTGGGGAGGGGCTGGAAGAGGTAGGTCATTGAGGATGTGTCCTTGGGGTTTATATGTTGTTCATGAACGGAACTCCCTCCTCCCTCTGCTTCTTGGAGCCATGTTTTGGACTTCTTTCTTCTGCCATGACATTCTGCCTCACCTTGAGCCCCAAGAAATGAAGCCAGCTGCTTATGCACTGAGATTTTTGAAACTGTGAGGCCAAAAATGAATTTTTTCCTCTAACATTGTTTTTGTCACAGCAGCAAAAATGCCAACTAAAACAATTCAGTGTAATCCCATCAAAATACCAATGAAATTTTTCAAAGAACTAGAAAAAAAAAAATCCTAAAATTCATATGGAAGAACAAAAAGCCAAGAGTAGACTAAATGTAATCTTGAGTAAAAAAGCAAAACTGGCAGTATCAAAATACTCAAATTGTACTAGGGAGCCATAGTCCCCCAAAATGCATGGCTCTTCCATAAAAACAGATGCACAGAGCCAGGGAATAGGATAGGATTGACAGAGACAAACCAATACAGTTACAATCACTTGTTTTGATAAAAGTGCAAAAACCATATCAGAGATAGAGAGCTTCTTTAATAAATGGTATTGGGAAAACTGGTATCCAGAAGTAAAAGAATGAACTAGATTCATATCTCCTATTCTTTACAAAAGTCAACTTAAAATGGGTCAAAGACCTAGGTACAAGACTATAAATTTTGCAATTGTTTGGAAAATAACATATGAGAAACACATCAACATATAGGCACAGGCAACAACTTCCTAAATAGGATTTCTGTAGCTTAGGAAAAATGACAAGAAGTAATTAATGGAATGACATTCAATTAAAAAGCTTCTGCATAGCAAAAAAACCATGGCATGAAGAGTCAGCCTACAGAATAAGAGAAAACCTTTGCCAGTTAGTCTTCTGATAGAGAATTCTTATCCAGAATGTGTAAAGAACTCAAATCTCAAAATCAAAAAATGAACAAACAAACCCAACACATTCACTAAATGAGCAATGAACTGAACAGACATTTCTCAAAGGTATAAATTGCCAACAAGTACATGAAAAAAAATTATTCTACATCTTTACTCATCAGGGAATGCAAATTGAAATTACACTTAAATTTCCATCTCACTCTGGGCATAATGACAATTGTCAAGATTACAAATAACAATAAATGTGGGTGAGTATATGGAGAAAAAGAAACACTTATATACTGTTGGTGGGTTGTAAATTAATACAGCCACTATGGGATCAGTACGGTGTTTCCTTAAAAACTAAGGAAACTGGAACTGGATCATATGATCTAGAAGTGGATCATATGTTATTTCTTTAATTCATTTAAAGAATTAGATGAATTAATTGTTACTTCTTTAATTCATTTAAAGAATTAAAGTCAGCATATTTTAGTGATATATGCATACCTATATTTATTGAAGCACAAATCATAATAGCCAAGTTATGGATTTATCCTAGGTGTCCATTGACAGATGAAAGGATAAAGAAACTATGGTATATATGCACAATGAAATTTTAATCTGCCTTAAAGATAAATGAAGTTATATCCTTTGCTGGAAAATGGATAGAACTAAAGACATTGTGTTAGTTAAAATAAGCCAAAACCAGAAAGGCAAGTATCTCATGTTTCCTCTCATATGTGGAAGCTAGTGGAAGGGAAAAAGGTGATTTAGAAAGGAGACTATTGGTGTAGAAGAAGGGGCAAGGGGTGGGGATGGGTAAGGGTAAGAGAAGGCATTGAGGAATAAATTTGATTAAACTATGTTATAAGTACATATGAATATGCCACAATGAAACCTACAATTTTGTATGATTAGTATGCTTCAAGAGAAATGAATCTAAAAATTATAGATTTATTGAAACTTCTTTAAATTTTCATATTATTTGCTTGTAGACTTTATTTCTCTGTTTGCGTTATTATTTATTTCTCCATTCAACATTTAACATGGATTTATTAAACATCTATTATTATGCAGAAACAGTAGGAGATACTGAGAGCGAAAAGGCTGGCCAATTAGTGCTTACCTTGAGTCGTGCTTCTCTGAATGCTGAAGTATAACCCCAGAGAGGTCGAGGCAAGCGAAGAGTGGAAAGTGAAGCTTTTATTAAAGGGTAGAAGAACAGACTTCTCCTGGAGGAAAAAGGGGGACCAAAAGGTGGAATCCTGAAATCAGCAAGTCCCATCCCTTTATACAACTAATGTCTTTTTTGTCTCTTTACATTCCTCTCCTCTATCTTGTTAATTTCACCTCAACCTGTACTTGTGATTGGAAGATGCTGGTGGGGAGGCAAAAGGTGGTAAACAGGTGGGCTGAGGGCTACAGAGAGCTAATGGAGCAGGAAGGAGTCTCAGGGCAGATTAGCAGTTTCCTGCCTGCTCAGTAGTTGCTTCATTAACAATTCTTTAGGAAAGGCAATATCTACGGGGCTTTTGGGGACATTAACATTTTTATCTTCCACTATGGGATCCTCCAACCTTTGGGACCTAAACTTATTTGACTTGTTTCCCTCAGTCAGGCCCAATTTTATCTATCTACTCTGACTGCCAATTTTTAATTCTGGCTTTAAGAATACAAGTTTTAATCCATTCTTCTAAACCACTCATAATATATAAGAAGACACAAACACATAAAATGTCTAATGAGAGCTACCCACCTGTAGTTTTAGGCATGGTGATCAAAAGTGGCATGAACATCTCTCACTCTGCACAAAAATCAACTCAAAGTGGATCAAAGATTTAGACACTAGAACAGAGACCCTGCACCTAATAGGAAAAAAAAAGTAGGTCCAAATATTCATCATGTTGGCTTAGGACATGACTTCCTTAACAAGACTTCTAAAGTGCACGAAGTAAAATCAATAATTAATAAATGGGATGGATTAAAACTAAAAAGCTTCTCCTCAGCAAACGAAACAATCAATAGCATGATGAACCTACAGAATGGGAAAAAATCCTTACCACACACACCTCCAACAGAGCAGTAATCTCCAGGATATATAAAGAACTCAAAAAACTTCACACCAAAAAAACAAATAGCCCAATCAATAAATGGGCTAAGGAACTGAACAGACACTTAACAGGGAAGAAATACAATTGATCAACAAACATATGAAAAAGCGTTTATCATCTCTAGTAATTACAGAAATGCAAATCAAAACTACTCTAAGATTTCATCTCACTCCAGTCAAAATGACAATTATCCAAGAATACGAGCAATAATAAGTGTTGGCAAGGATGTGGGGAAAAAGGTACACTCATACATTGCTGATGCAACTGCAAACTGGTGCAACCACTATGGAAAGCAGTATGAAGATACCTCAGAAAACTTAGAATGGATCCACCATTTGACCCAGTTATCCCACTCCTTGGTCTATACCCTAAACACTTAAAACCAGCATGCTACAGTGATGCAGCCACCTCAATGTTTGCAGTAGCTCAATTCACAATAGCTAAACTATGGAAACAACCTAGATGCCCTTCAGTAGAGGAATGGATAAAGAAAATATGGTACATATACACAACAGAATATTACTCAGACTTAAAGATGAATAAAATTATGGCATTTGCAGGTAAATGGATAGAACTAGAGAATATCATGCTAGTGAAATAAGCCAGTCCCCCCAAACCAAAAGCCAAATGTTTTCTCTGCTAAATGGATACTGATCCATAGTGGGGTGAGGGGATAGGGAAGAATGAAGAAACTTTGGTTTGTGTAGAGGGGAGTCTGAGGAGGGGTGGGATTGTGGGGATGGGAAGGTCAACAGAAAGAGACAAACATTATTACCCTATATACATGTATGATTACACTAGTAGAGTGACTCTGAACCTTGTACAGCCAGAGGAATGAGAAATTGTGCTCCATTTGTGTACTACATGTCAAAATGCATTCTACAGTAAAATGAATAAATAAATTAAAAAATATAACAATAAACATATAATGAGAATAAAAAAAGAGAAAGTGACAATAATAGTGGTAGTGCTAGAGTAGAAAAACAGTATGGGGTATAGATGAAGAAATAGACTCTGGGAGTCTGCTCTTCACTCCCAGAGTAGGTGTCAGCAACTTTACGTGTAAGTTAATAAACTTTGGAGACCGAAAGTGGCACATTCTGTGATCCCAGCTACTTGGGATGTGGAAGCAAGAGGATTGCAAATTTGAGGCCAGTCTCAGCATTTAGCTGTCTCAAAAGGGGGGGGTAGGAGTAAAAAGGTGGGGCTGAGGATGTGTCTCAGTGATAGAGCACCCCTGGGTTTAATCAGCAATACCCCCCCACACACACCCATACACACACAAAATGGCTTCTTACAAGAATGGGCTGGGGTTGTGGCTCAGTGGTAGAGCACTTGCCTAGCATGTGTGAGGCACTGGGTTTGATTCTCAGCACCATATATAAATAAATAAAGTTCATTGACAACTAAAAAAAGTATAAGCTTATATTTATCAAAAAAAAAAAAAGAATGGACTTGTAGGTGGAAGTATATATAAGAACGCATTTAGCAGACTAAATGAGGTACCTGTTCATTACATTGTCATCTTAAAAAGTCTCTAAATGTGAACAATATCTAGGCTATAATATGTGTCTACTGAATCCTTGGGAATAATTTTCCTGATTATACCATATGATTCCATTACTCTGGACACAAATGGTTAGACTAAAAAGGGATGGTTAAACCAAAATGAGTCATCTATCAACTGGGCCACAGTCTAAATTAGAGACAGTCTGCTGGATTATACTTCACCAAAAAATCAGAATGTGTTCCTGGAGTATTTAACTAATCCATTCACTTATTTATTTTTACTTTCAACAAACAATAGCTTAGCATATATGCTAATTAGTGGTATATGGAGATGAATTTGACAGACAAATATGGACTTTGCCTTTCAGGCTTGGACAATTACATCAGCTGATTCAGATAAAGAAGTAACAACACAGGAAATGCATTCTAGTAAATTCAAGGTTATAAGGAGGCAATCAGGCGATAGATCAGACATTGAATTTCAGCAATCTTTCTTGGACTCAAGAGGAAGAAACTGTGCTATAGATGGAAAGGTCATTCATCTTTGCATAGCAATAGGGAAGTGGAGGGCAAATTAAGTCATGATTCTGAAGGCAAAAGAAGTGCTAGTTAATGATGGGCATTGAGTGGTGTTATTGAGATTGAGAAATCAATCAGAGAGTAACGAGGAACAGTTAAGCATTTTCAGAAAAGGAATTAAAGAATCATATTTTCCTTAGTCAAGTAGCATTTGCGTTCCAGCTCAGGAAAACACATAAGTAAGACCATAACAGTCTGTCAGTAATCTTGGGAAGTAGTGGTGGTTTTGAAGTAGCCTATAAAAAAATAATTATTTTATGATACTTAGGAGATAGAACAAATGGTAATTGATTAGAAGTGGATTAAAGATTAGAAAGAAAAACTAAAGGTCATGAGTAGCTTTCAAAATTGGTAAATTCAGTAGACAGAATTAGAGAAGAAGAAATAGAAATGAAAAAACGTGTTTCGTTTTGGACCAACTGATTTGATGTGGTTAAGGGTTGTTAGCTCTTTGATAGAAAGTTGGACATAAAGTTAAGGAGCTCTTTATAGAGATCAGGTCTCACGTGTGTGTGTGTGTGTGTGTGTGTGTGTGTGTGTGTGTGTGTATGTGAAGTCAAGAGGATAGATTTAAAGATGTGGCTCTGGATGAAGTAACGCCAGAAAAGTTTTTTTAAAAAAGTTGCAGTGTAAGAATCAGGAATAGGACAAAGACCTGGAGGTCACAAAAATATGAACAGAGTAAGAAAAGGCTAATATGTGCAAAGGAGAAGGAAAAAATTGAAGGTTAATTGAAGGGAGTATATTGTCCTGGAAATCAAGAGAAGGAGTAGAAATGAGCAAATTCAAACACATGAACTGCTGATAATTCGTCAAATAAGAAGTAGAGGACTGGTTGATTTGGTGTTAAGGAATCTTTTCTGGGAGCTATTTTACATTCAGTGGTGTCATGGATGTGTTTGTGTTTGAAAACAAGATACAGAATAAAACATAAGGCAATTACATACTATTTTCCTGAGATGTTTTGCTTTTAAAAAACCTTTCAAAGCATCATAAAGGTGCAGTTAGATATAGGAAACACTCCTCTTTATTGAGTAGTCTTAACTGAGTAGTCTTAATTAGGCTTTAATGCTGTAAGCAGGGGATTTTAGAAAGAAACTGAAGATACACAGGAAAAGACCAATTTTAAATTGGAAAAGGTAGAGTTCTTACATGTAAGTATGGAAAGGAAGGAGGAATGTTGTGGACTCTTTTTTTCTGTGGAGTGGGATATGAGGACAAATGCTCAAACTATGGAGGACAGTGATCAGAACTTCAGTTTTTAGTTCTAAAAAAAAAAAAGTATGGACAGTAAATAGGAGGGGGTAGTTATGTGGGGGAGGTGGGGTGGGGAGCTACTTGTTTCCAGTAGGAAATAAGGAATCAATGAATCAGTGCCTTTAGTATGTATGGTTGTGAGGTTTTCTGGTAGAAGCAGATACTTTGGCTGACTGCATTTTTGTTGTTGTTTTTTCTGCTCTGGAAGAGAGGAAGGTTAAGGGGCAAGGAAGTTGGTAGTTTGAAAGGGTGTTCTGAAAGAATGGGTCATACAGCTCAAACTGGGTGGATAAGGAAAGGAAACAGGCAAGATAATGGTAGATTAAAGAAGGAATAATGTCTGGAGAATCAGGAGTTTGAAGAATAGAGGTCAAGGCAACACAGTGCAAGAGTCATATTATGTTGAGAAATGGGATAGTTGGATTCAATATTTCATAGGCAAAGCAGTTCTGGATTTTAACTAGGTTTTCCTGGGGCAATATGAGAGATGACAGAAGTGAACTAGAGATTAAGTCAACAGAGTTAAGGAGAGAGACCAAGGATGCAAGAAGGAAGACGATGAGATGATTTTTTCCATGTACACTGGAGTCTTTATGTATTGTTGCTAGTGTTGTGTGAAGGGAGAGTTTTCCTGGTCTGCAAACCTTCATTAAGGGAGAGACCAGGAAATATGGTGTAGCAGAAAGGCAAGAAATTGGTTGTTTTAATGAGAAGGTCAATGAGTAGTGGTGAGCACAACACTGAAAAGCAAAGGGGTGCTGGTCTTGGTTCATAATCCTGAAATAAGTGGTCTACAGGAGTTTTTGTTCTGAGACTGTGGAAAAGCTGAGTTCACTGATGGTGCAGTTGTGAAATGAATACTTGGTAAAGATTGTGGAAGCAAGAATTTTGATATCATGAAAAAACTTGAGAAAAATTTAAAACAATTGAAAATAAAGTAAATAGTTCACTGGGAAATGAGAAAGAAAAAAACTCAGGATGGAGTTTACCTAAAAAAAGGTTAAGCTAATAGAAAAGAGGGCCCTGCCCTGGAAGCTTTCAGATATCTGCTTAAGAGTAAGGGCTTAGAGGTTTCAGATACCCAAGCTGAAAAGGTCTGGGAGACCTTCACGCAGTCTGGGAGAACTTAGGCCTATAATAATGACATAAAAGAGCATCTGAGCTGCTGATCTTTTGATCCTGGTCATTGATAAGTGTGGGGAGCTAGCTCTATGCTATGCCCCTATGACTAGCCATTGTGTGTAAATAGGAAAGGCACAAAGGAAGGAGGAACTATGTGATTGGTTTACATTTAATGTTGGTTCCGCGAAAGTGCAGCTTGCGGACAGAATTCAGGGGGCTTAAGTGCCTTGCCACATGGACCGCTGTTGCCTACATGCATTGTCTCTGATTGGCCAAACGGCCCTATAATTTGAATGCTTGTTCTGCAAATAAATGGGTACCTGCTCTGACTGTACTCCCTGGCATGTCTGATTGTTCTCGGAGGGCTGGGAATGGACAGCCAGTCAGCTCCAACTCTTCTCAACTTCCACAGCTAGGTGAATGTGGGGGGTGCCCCTTCGACCTGCTGGCTTGAGGACGTACTGTGACCCCTGCATTGTGGTGCCCGAACGTGGGGTGAGGAACCAAAACCATAAGTGGCAAGTTGGGCCAATCGGGTGAGCAGATCTACAGGTCTTCCGGTTGGAGTTTACCTAAAAATAGGTTAAGCTAATAGAAAAGAGGACCCTGCTCTGGAAGCTTTCAGATATCTGCTTAAGAGTAAGGCTTAGAGGTTTCAGATACCCAAGCTGAAAAGGACTGGGAGACCACGCAGGCAGCTCCCTGGCTCCCCGCTAGTAATCTTTCCGCTAATAATCTTTTCGATCGCTCCACGTGGGAGCAGATAGAACAGCTAGTATGTAAAAGGGAAGTCAATTTAGGGGAGAACCCCCCCCTTGGGTGTCTATTCTACTTTGTTGGCCCTTAAGGCATGTTTCTCTCCTGAGGTGTCCAAAGAGACCTCTGGGGAACAAATAGAGAAATCAAAAGGACCTTCCGAGGACTCGGAGGGGAAGACAGAATGGAAATGTTTGGATCAGGAAAGACTTAATTTTCGGAGGTCCTCAGTCACTCCTCCAATTGACAGGAAGGATCCTACCAAGCCCAAAGAGGGTCTCTCTGCTCCCTGGGATGATTCCTCCCTGTCCTCAGCACCTGAACTAGGCTTGCGAGCTTCCCTGCGGGAAGACAGTTGACCTCCGCCATATTGTCGTCCTCCCTCTGAGGAGGATTGGCCGCCATTTTCCCCTGCTGAGGGGAGGTCCTTGCCCCCGCCCGCGCGGTCAGCACTGGTGCACCCGCCTTGGCCTCACCTTGCCCAGCAAGCTTGCACACTACCGGCCGCAGTCCCGGCACAATAAGCCTAATTGCCGTTGGTGCTGACAGCCTAATATTATGGCTCCGCCACCATGGGCCAGGTCGCAAGCACCAACCCTATCTGACAAGGCACAAAGTCTTGCCAGCTAGCAAAAAGTGACCATGCCCTTGCCACAGTGATGCTTGAGGAGATAAAATTCCCAAGCGCACTCTGCCGGCACCTCCTAAGGCAAAGGCCACAACCCCTGCCTCCAGGCAGGCCAAAGTCCCTCCCTGCATGCGGATCCACAGCATTCGCTGCACAGATGTAAAGAGACAATGTTTACTTTAAATCTGCCTTGCATTCTCCTCCTTTTTCTCACAATCCAGGGACTCTTCCCATCTTCTCTTCCTTCTGGCCCGTCTACCCAATCAGGCCCGATTGACAGGGGACTGCTCTTGGGCTGGCGACCAGCAACTAGCTGGCAGGTGACTTTCCACTGCCACAAAGCACAGCAGCCAGCTCCCAGATGGCTAGAAAGGCCTAAGGCAATAAAGGTGGCTCAGAGGTCTCTCTCTCGCCAACTCCTACTCTCTAAGGGGAAGGAATTTTACAGACGGAGGAGACACAGATCCAATTCCTGCCTAATGTCACAGCCCCCTGGCTACAATGCAACTCCGATGGGGACAAACTCCTCCTATGAATATGCAGCCATATATACAAGATTTCTATGGTTATATGGGGAGAACAAGGAAATAAAGATATAAATAATTGCACATTAACATGTTTATGTCTATAACTGTTATTGAAATGATGAATAATTTCTCTCACTTAAATTGGCTGCCTGTTTAACCTGAACACTTTACTGGCTCAAAATCAAATTCCTGATTAACTTAACCCATCTCCTAGACTTTGAGCTGCATTGCCAATCTAAATCACTTCCTAAGGACTAAATATAAATCTGACATGAATGGATAATACATTTAAAAGAATGTAAGCCTTAGAGATTTTTCTTGAGTCAGAACAGCAGCTTTTAAAACCAAAGCAAAATGAAAACACAACTGAATGGCACTGGCTTAATGCTATTAATGTTTTTAAAGTTTCTACCTTTAGATTATATATCTGATTCATATTAAAATACTTCTAATAAGCACTGTTTTATTAAAAAAATTCTAACTTTAGTAAATAATTTTTTATTCTACATGGACCAGTTTATATACTACAATTTACACTAAGGTTTCCTATAGCCACACATTCTCTGTACCTTTTATAATGTCTTATTGTTGTGTTACTTTACTGGGTTTACACATTGATGGTAAAACTCTATTTGGTTTTGGGTGTTTCTCATGTTTTAGCATTTATATAAAGGAACTGATCCATGTAAATATTTTTCATATTTTCTTCTCAATATTTAAACCACTAATTATTGTATGATATCTCTCTCTCATCCCTAATGATTTTGGCTCTCCTGGGAGCTCTGGACACCTCGCCCTCCTAAATGGAACAATGGCTATACTGCTCATTATACACTACTGTCCTTACAGGGAAAAAAGCAACCCATATAATTAAGGCTCTAAAGCAAGCAATGCTATTCATGGGTGTCCCATGGGCAATCAAAACAGACAACGGGCCTTGTTTTGTAAGCCAGGCCCTACAGGTATTTTTTGCCCAATGGCATATTAAACATTCCACTGGAATTCCATACAACCCAAGAGGACAAGCATAAAGTAGAGTGACATAAAAAAAAAAAACTATAAAGGATCAATTACAAAAACAAAAAGGGGGAACCAACCCTCATGATCAGCTACAAATGGCTATGCTCACATTAAATATTTTAAATTTTTAAAAGAACAGCCTTTAACAGCCTTCCAAAGACATTTGTCCAACCAGAAGTGCAGGTAGAGGCTTTGGATGTGTTTTCCCAATAGGCGAATTGAGTCCTATTTGGGTACCCGCTAGAAACCTTAAATATTGCCACCCTGAACAAATTGATAACCCAAGAGCATCTACTCTTGAGGGGTAATCTCTCTCCTTAATTTACAGAAATGAGCCCATGTAAATGACTGTGATGGACTGCTTGCCTGGTGCTGACTGGAATTCTGACAGAGTCTCCAATTCTACAACGGCACCCAGCCTTAACAGAGGTACTTCGGAATCACTGCCGCTGTGATCGCTGCTGTGGCTGCATCTGCCGCTGCTGCAACCGCTGCTGCCGTCGCAATCACACAAACTACTCAAACTGCCCAGAAGCTCCAAGAGGTCATTCATGACAAGAACAACATTTGACTCTCAGCAATCACCTCTCTGTGGGTATTATGATGTTCCAGCAAGAAATGGACATTCTATCAGAGCAATTGACTGTATTATCTATACAACAGAGATACCTTTGTAATTCCCTCTATGTTCACCTCTGTCAATCCTTTCTGGATTAATGCTACTCAAATGATAAAAAAATTACTCCATCTACATCAGGGGACCCTAGAAAGATAAGATGTTAAATTTGTCCTCCCAATTGTTGCCCTTGATTGTTCAGCTCAACCATACAAAGGTGGAAACTTTGCCTTCTGCCCAATTTTTTACTGCCATGTGGCAAAAACACGCAAGCTTCTTCCAAATTTAGCCCTATTAGGCATTGATGGTCTCATCCTTCTTCTGTTGCCTTTCATTACCAGGTGCTGGGAACGCAAGCCCAGCTCCAAAACAAGATCACAATGCTAGCATAGGTACTTGAAGAACACCCCCAAACCCTTCGAGACCCCTGAGTCTATGTG
>CM053406.1:50915452-50936671 GCA_028644305.1 Xerus rutilus
GTAGCCAATGATGGGTAAGACCCCCTGAAAGATGGAGGTGACCTAAGACAGGCACATTCTCAAAGTGGACCATACAAAACAAAAAAGGGGGACTTGTGGGGAGCTAGCTCTATGCTATGCTCTTATGACTAGCCATTGTGTGTAAATGGGAAAGGCACAAAGGAAGGAGGAACTATGTGATGGTTTACATTTACTGTTGGTTCCGCAAACGTGCAGCTCGTGGACAGAATTCAGGGGGCTTACGTGCCTTGCCACATGGACGGCTGTTGCCTATGTGCATTGTCTCTGATTGGCCGACCGGCCCTATAAGTTGAATACTTGTTCTGCAAATAAATGGGTACCTGCTCTGACTGTACTCCCTGGCATGTCTGATTGTCCTTGGAGGGCTGGGAATGGACAGCCAGTCAGCTCCAACTCTTCTCACTTCCACGGCTAGGTGAATGTGGGGGTGCCCTTTCGACCCGCTGGCTCAGGATGGACTGTGAGTCCTGCAGATAAGAATATATGTGGGCAGCATGGTATGAACTGCTGTTCAGTAGATTTCCAGGAGAATCACTGCAACTATTACCAAGGAGCATCAGGCGAGGCTCCATCTTAGGAGTTGTCCATGGCTTTGGGGATCTACCTGTGGAGGGACTGTTCTTCTTAAGTGGGATAACTGCAAATGTCTGAGAGCACAGATGTGTAATTAACATTTTTCACTAGAGGTGTGGTCCATGTGTGTTGAGCCCAGAAGCAGAGATGTTGTTTTAAAGAATATGCCAAAGTGGGATGATGGTGTGCTATCTGGGGACATATGGAGGGGGTTCACAGATGGACCTTCTGATGAGAGAGAGTTGCTCAACTGGCTTCTTGTGATTCCATTGCTGTCTTTTCTATCCATAAGATGAAGAGTCTATGTAAAAAACATTTTTTTTTTGTCTCAGAAATCATAACTTTGCTTATGATGCTTTCATAGGGATTTGAGCCATGCAGAGTGGGTCGATTCAATCAACCCCCATGTGCTGCTCAGTCAGGTAGCAGAATCCCTTGATAAAATTTAGGTGATTAATATTCAAATAAGCCTGTTTAGTGCCATGCAAAGGAACTAGAAGATTTCAGCGATGATAGTTGGAAGAAGAGGAGTTTCCTTCCTTTCTGTGGGTTCTTGGGAAAGTCTTTATTTAGTTTGCTTTTAACCCAGTTACTGTATTTTATTAAGGACTTTCTCTTTTTTCTGTGTGAGTGTTTCCAGCCTCACTAGAATTCTAAACTTTCTTTGGACTGAGGGATAGCAAAAGCCATTAAGGTAGCTTGAGAATCTGCTGTTGCAAAACAATTGTTATTCAAATAGTACCTCTTTAAACTACTAATCCTTCTGCTTGTGTGTCTGCCGTATATTCTATCAGAGCTTTCTTCTCATACTTTTAAATGAATTTTGCTTAGCAAAAATAAACCTGAACCTACATATGATTAATTATGAATTTTTATTATCTTAATGTATCTATGAAGTTTAAATCCTGAAACATTTGCTCTTATTTTAGATATTTTTTACTACCTAGAAGTAGGTTATGTCTGTCATGTGACCTACATTATATTAGAGTTTATCATGTTAGAAAGTCGATACAAAGGTTTACTATTCTTTAGTCTAATTTATCTTTGGCCAAAATATAAATCATAACCAGAGGCCAGCTATGGATTTGAGAAGGGGGCAGAACCATGCTTCTCTCCCTTTCTCTGTCTCCCATTTTTTAGTGTTCATTTATCATTCTTTAAACTGTTGGAACCACTGGACTAAAGTGATGATTCACCTTTTTTTCTCGTCTTTCTTATTCTCTTTAGTTGTTTTTTTAAACATCCAGTTTTCAATAATCATGTATAGTGATTATAAGAACTAAGTAATATGTAAGCACATCATGTCATCAAAACTTACTCATGTAGGATTTAATTCTTCCTAATGGTATTTATAAATGGAATAGTATTAGTTATCATAATTATATTAGTTATTATAAATGTTAATAAGAATCTGTTCCATAAATAACTTGATATTTGGAAAGAACAATGAGTGCAGTTTTCTTAAGAATATAGTAATTATCTTCTAAATTTTAAAAATTTGTTTCCAGTATAAGAAAAAAATATTGTGGGTTATAGCCTTCCTTTTACTTAAAATTTAATTTTCTTCTCAATGTTGAGTTTTGGTATAATACAACATTAAACAGTACATTTTGACTAAATGAAAGTAGAAGATTTATGTTTTCTGCAACAATTATTCAAGTAAAACAACTTGTCGTTTATGACAGCTGTAGTTAACCATGTGAAGAATCCTGGTTCAAAGTCAATTTACAATGTGTATATTTGTATTTATCTGATTGGTAATTAGATTGCGGAAATGGCCAAAAAAAATTAACCAACTCTGTATTTCCTCCATATATAGTTCCAATAAAAACTCAAGTTTTTGATCACATTTTTTTTTCTTGGTTATAAGGCAATGAAAAAGTTTAAAGTGTTAAGATACAAATATGCTACTTTGCAAATATCAATAATTTATAATTCCTTGCAAATACTTATGTCAGCTTATGTTCAAATATACTTCATATGTTTTTCTTCCCTCTCCATCTTTCACTTGCAACCCTACAGTTGTTGTCCCCATCTCTGCTTCACACACACAGCAAGGCTAGGATCAAAGCATGGTAGAGAAGAAGGCTTTTATACCAAGGCATAGTATTTACGCTCAAAGAAATGCTAATCCAAGATATAAAACTCAAGTGTATATACCTATATAATCAGAAATTATGCCCTTGATCAGAATGGTTGCTACTTAAACTCTAGTTTGTTTTTTAAATTTTATTTATCAAACATTTTTAAAGCATTCAAAAATCACATGTAGCTGGGATGAAAAATACTGAGGATGTCTCAGCAGTAGACCAGCCCTGGGTTCAATTCCTAGTAGTACTGGGAAAAAAATCACATGCAAATCTATTTTTAATGTATACAAAATAGCAAGAAGGAACTTTGCTGTGATTCAGCCAATTCTGGGAACAACCACTCACACTACCAAAGTAAACACAGTTAAAAGTTAAGAGTGGAACATAGACAACAACTTTTTTTGGAATCCAATACCTTCTGTGCTTGGAAATAATAATTGAGGTCCAAAGAGTCTTGGAAGTAGCAGCTGCTGGGATCACACTGCCATGTTTATAATCCATAGATAAGTGGCTAAATCAAATTTAGAATCAGAGTTTGGCACTCACTGCACTGAATATATTAAAAGTCTATAATTTATAGATAAGAGAAATAAGCAGATGGAGCCCAGGGTTGGGAGAGTCAGACCAATTAGCCCTTAACCTGTGATATTTATTTCCATTTTTAATTTTCCCCTTTTTCTCAGTCGAACCTTTTTTTTTTTTTAACTTCAAACTCCTTTCTATTTGACCCTACAGCTCCTTCCTGGTAATGTAATCTTTGACTGGCTGCCCTGGCTGTCTACTCTTTTCTCTTCTCACTGTATAATCTTTTCTAAGTGTTTGTCTACCCAGGTTTACTAGACATAACTCTTGCCACTATTGAATGTCATCCTTTATTTCCTAATGTTTCTCACCCAGATTCCTCTTTAACTAATTCCAACCATATAAACAACTCACACTTCTGACTCCTACTGTTGGACCAAGGAGCTGGCACCTGTCCACAGGTGCCTTATCTACTGGGCAGTGTCCAATGATTGTTTAAAGCACTGCCTAAAGTGGAATGATGCGAATTCATCAAACAGATCCTTTGCCCTACAAAGTTGAACTGGAGAAATAGGATATTAGTGTTAAGAAAGTGGAAAAGAGAAAAATCACACCTTCTGAATAGCTGGGATGTATAAAGACAGTTTGAGAATGAAATTTATCACACTGCTGCTGCTGAAGATAGCTAAATAATCTAGATATCAGATTTCTGAGTTCCAGGGCTGTTTGACCACCCTGGCACTACCCTGGTTTGTTGTCCTTCAATTTTGACTTGATTGTTCAGGTTATCTAGGCTTCTTGTAGGAAATTTTTGAGATATTCTAAAATTCCCTCTGTTACATAGCATGTTTCCAATGTGTACAAGAAAAGTTGACACCTGCTCCTTTCTGCTGCATTCAGATTTATGGTGGTATTATTATTATTATTATTATTGTCATCATCATCATCATCATCATCATCACTACAATACTGAGGATTGAACTCAGAGATGCTTTACCTGTGAGCTATATCTCCAACACTTTTTATGTTTTTCAGACAATCTTGCTAAATTACCTAAGCTGACCTTGAATTTAAGACCCTCCCTAGCCTCTGGAGTCACTGGGATTTTAAGAGTGTGCCACTGTGCCTGGTGTCAGTATTATTATTTTGGAATTTTAGTTTTATCTTAAAAGTTAAGTGTGAGGGTAAAGAGGTTAATGACGTAAAGTTCTCTGCTTAATAGAAAATATGAAATAAAATTTGGCTGTCAGATGAGTAATCTAAAATCTTTAGCTACAGAAGGGCATCAGATTCTGAGTAATCTGTCTAGACATGTATAATTATAGTAAGAGAATATTACTTTTCTAGTATTAAGTTTGAAATTTGATAAGTAAAATGAATATTATTTATTCAGATACAAATAATTGCACCATTTTAAGTAATAGATTCCCCTAAGGAATAGGGATTTACAACCACATATCCACTTAGTGGATATTTCTTTTTTCTTTTGCAAGATTTTCAAAAACTTGAGGATTTTTTTCTTGTTAAGTATTCTAAGCATGATATCCAAGGGAAAAAACTGGTGAATATTTATTTATTTATTTATTTATTAAAAATATTTAACAGTGCCTACCTTCTTAATACATATTTAAATGTACAATATTTTTAACTTATTATTTTAACATTATGTACAGAAGGTCTCAATAAATTTTTCAACTTGCCTGATTAAAAGATCTGTATCTGCTGACAATTCCATACTCACCGTCCCTGGCAATCACAATTTCACTCTCTGTTTCTATGATTTTCACTATTCAATATCACATATAAGTGGAATCACGCATTATTTATGACTGTCTCACTTGGCATAATATTCTCAAAGTTCACCTATTTTTGTCACATATGGCAGGGTTCCTTCTTTAAGTCTGAAAAATATGTATTTGTACACAGTTACATGTTGAATCCATTTATCTGTTGATGGACCTTTAGATTTTTTGCACATATTGGCTATTGTGAATATTGCCACAGTGAACAAAAGATGCAGGTATCCCTTTGAGATATTGATTAAAATCATTTTGGATATACACCAAAAAAGTAGGGTTGCTAAATCTTATAGAAGATCTGTAGAGTAGAGGCAAGAGAATGGGGGAGGGCTGGGCAGGGGGGACTGGGATTGAAATCAAACTTCATGCATGTATGATTTTTTCAAAATGAACCCAGCTAATTATATATACCTATAGTGCTCCAATAAGAATAAATTAAAAAATTTTAAATGATAGTTCTGATTTTAAGCCTTCAAGGAAACTCCATACTGCTTTACAAAGTCAATGAACCATTTTGCACTCCCACCAACAGTGTACAAGTGTTCTGATTGCTTCACATTCTCCTGATAACTTACCTCTTATCTTTTTGGAAATAGTCATTCTTACTAGAATCTAAAAAGATTGATCTCGTGGAAGTTCAGAGTAGAATAGTGGTTACCAGAGGCTGGTAGATAATGGGAAGAAAATAGAGATGTTTGAAAAAGCCTGACTGATAGGTTCTAAGTCATATTAGGAGCAAGAGGCTCTGGTGTTCTGTTGCAAAGAAGGGTGTTGACAGAGGATGATAATATACTGTATATGCATTTTTTAAAAGTTAGAAAATGGGATTTTGAATGTTTTCACCATAAAGAACTTATACATTTTGAGGCAATAGATAGATTTACCTTAATTTGAACACTATGCACAGTGTATATATGTATTGAAACATCACATGGTAGCCCATAAATATGTACAATTTTGTGTATGAGTTACAAAATAAGATAAGTTATTAAAAACATCTTGTCTAATAACAGAGATTCAGTACTACCTCCAACAAGAGGAAATGAGCTCAAGGAGAAAATACTTGATAAAATTTTGCTAAGGATCTTATATTAAGGGTGATTAAAATAAATAGGACATGTGTGAAATAATTGCCTATAAAACAGAGCCAGGAGAATGTCTAAAAACTGAGATCATTACAAAGATTCTTCCAAACAGGAACTATACCAAGTGAAGTTTGTTAAAATTTTAGAATCATGATGAATATTTGTTTTCATTAAGGCAATATTAAATAAAAAAGATAAATAGGCTCTGTATTTTTTTCCAGAATGCAGTTTCTAAGGGTGTTCTACTCAAATAATCAAAGAATGAAAACCAAATGTAAATCAAAGTGCCAGTCTTTCTTTAAAGTAGATTGGTCCCTAGCTTTCACCTTCTCTGGATCCAAGTCCAACATGTGGTACATTTGACCAAGCAGTGCCAGAGAAAGTTCCTGGGTTCTGGTTTTAAAAGCACTATGTACATTTTCTGTATGCCTTGTAACCTGCCCTGCCTCTGGTTCATTGTCTATACTGCAGTCTAAAGGGCGCTTTTTAAAATACAAATCTGATTTATCATTGCTTTGCTTAAACAGTCAACAGATATCATTAGTCCTCACAATAAAATACAAACCATTATCAGAAATCACGATTTGTGGTTCCTAATACTGAACTAGATATCTTCTCCCTTTGTTGTAAGCTTACATCTCCAAAATACTTGATTTTCATGCTTCTTAACATTCAATTTTACTTGTGTAGTAATTGTCTATAATCCTAATGGAACAGAAATCTTTGAAATCTGAGACTTGGTTTTTCAAGGCTGAATTTGCTGTTTATCCAGAACAATGCCCTAAACATGCTTCACACACACACACACACACACACACACACACACACACAATTAAATAAAATTTTTTAAATCACATTTTAAAAAAATGTTTGGTTAGACTACAAAATGGCATATCCTAGTTTTCCTTTGTTTTTCAAGTCAAAAGATTTTTGGTTAATGTAACTCTCCTACGTTTTATGAGGAATTGGTCATTGTCTGGTAAAACCTATCAGAAAACCAGTATGGAAACTTAAATTTCTCTATGAAACTTGTTTCAATGTTAATATATTCTGAAGTTATATAACTACTATGTTACCAGAGAGAGAGAGACAGTCAGAGAAAGAGAGACAGAGATATCATTCTGTAATCTTAGGTCTCAGCCTGATGCATAAAATTTAATTTTTTACTTCCCTAGGTGAGGGTGAAATGATTTGATTACATTTTATCTAAAATCTAAAATTAGCTCAATTGGACATTTTTTCTTTGAAAGGGCAAGAGGGAAATGATGTAATGTTTTGAATGTCACATTTAATTTTGCCAGTAGTTTTTGTAATGACATATCTTGTGATTTTTGTGTTTGAACTTTTACAGAAGGAAATGGAGCATTGAATGAACTGTATCTAGTTAATCTTGCTAATCAAATGACTGCAAAATAGAGTTTAAACTTAAGAAAAATTATATTTTTTCATATTTCACTGTGAAATGGGGTAATACAACTCTCAAAAACATACATGATTATTTTTGATGATTTGAAATGATGTGTGAAATAACCTGATTTTCTGCTATGATGTTGCACCCAAAAAAATAAATACAAATAAATGTGAATAAGAAGGTAACTGCTCATACCCTGTTTGAAAAACTGGGTATCTTCTAACAACATGAATATTTTAAATGAAATAGAGTGAGGATCTACTAGAAATATAATCTTTAAAAAGTAAAAATATAGGACTCAGGTCAAAAAAGAAATTAGAATTTTTGTTCTTTTAAGCATTAACAAATCAAATTAAGAATGATATAGTCCTTCATATTATTATTCAATTTGATATACCAAACATTATTTTTCAAATTCATTTATTTAGTAATTTTTTATTCTTAAAACTTATTTATTGATATTAATAATTTGTTACCCTGTAATCAGACATGAAATATAAAATATTGAGAAAAGAATATTTTTTTAAAATGATCTGACCTGAGATAGCTAATATTAGCTAAATATCTATGGAAGCGTAGAGTTGTTTGGTGAATGTTTCTGGATAACTTGTTAGCATTTTTAAAAAATGCATTTAACTTTACTTCTGGTAGGTGGATAGGAAAATAAAGAGGGAATCGCTTGGTTTGAGATGTGAAAAAGATTCAGGATAAAAAATGGTGAGTGATCGCATCCCTGGGAACCAAAGGGTCCATTGTCTCTTGCTTATTATCTTTGACTGAGACAGTGTTCATTCACATTTAAGACATAATACAGAGAGAGTTTCTTTATACAAGTTGCTCAGTTTCCCCAGATGAGAATATTTTACAAAACTACAGTATAGTATCACAATGAAGAAACCTACATATCCAGAACCCCTTAAATCTTTATAAAAGCTTGAAATACTATTGTTCTAACTGGCAATCCATTTTTAAAATAGTTTCTGACTATGTGACCATGATTATACCTGGAAATTAGCAATGTTCATAAAAATCCGTGTAATTTGAAATTATTTATTCATTTGGATAATATTATTATATTACATGTATGTTAATATTGCCAACTACATGTAAACAACAAAAAGCAGTACTATTCTCTCTCTGTATATGTATGTGTATATATAACTACATATATGTATGGATATATATGTACATATATATGTATACTTATATGGATATTTAACTAATTAGGACAATTTCTATTCTATATCATGACTAATTATCTAGAGTGGAGAGTGGTGGCAGGAATGTTATTAATACTCAAGATGTCATGTAACATACACAGTGAGGTTTTTCAAAACAAAAAGAAGAAATGTTTGACTCATGTTATGGGTTAGATATTAGGTGTCCCCCAAAAGCTCATGTGTGGGATAATGCAAAATACATTCAGAGGTGAAATTATTGGATTATGAGAGCCTTGACTCAATCAGTGAATTAATCCCCTCACTGGATTGACTGAGTTGTAACTGAAGGCAGGTAGGGTTTGGCCAGAGGAAGTGGGTACCTAGGGCCTTGCCTTTGGGGTATATATTTTGTATCTGGCAAGTGGAATCTCTCTGCTCTCTGATCATCACGTGAGCCACTTCCCTCTGCCACACTCCTCCATCAATGATGTTCAGCCTTGCCTTGAGCCCTGAGCAAAGGAACTGGATGTCTGTGGACTGTGAATTCTGAGCCCATGAGTCCCCAAATGAACCTTTCCTCCTCTAAAATTGTTCTTGTCAGATCCTTTATTCAGAGCAGTGAAAAAGCTTACAAAAACAACTAAAATCCTAACCCTATACAACTCTCTAACAGGCATCAGTTGTAACCCTAGTACAGATAGACTCAAAATGCTTCCCTTGATAATTGTGCTGTTTGGGCAATTTCTTCACATTTATGAAGGCCATAAAGACTTCGGACTCCAGAAAAGAAGTCCCAAACACTTTTACATATATGAATTTAAGAATCTGTTTTATTCTTCTCAAGAGTTTTTCTTGCTTAATTTTGCATTGCCAGTCTTGTTTTTATTTTAAATCCACCAAATTTTGTTATGTCCATGTATGAATGTCCTGTAATGAGTAAAGTTTAGATATATAATTTTAATACACTAAAATGATGATGATGATGACAATGACAATAGAAGGTAGATTGGGGTAGGAGGTGTGGAGCGGATTGGAAGGTACTGGGCAAAGAGGTGATCAAATTATGTGCGTGTATGAATATGGCATAATGAATTACACTATTATGTATAATTATAATGCACCAATAAAAAGGTTACATGATAAACATCTATTAAATATAAAAAAAAATTTAGCCACTTTTGTGCTATAAGTTCAATTATATAAGACATGTATAAAATATATTGGATTTTACAATTTTATTGAAATCATTGTGTGCCACTCATTCCAATAATAATTACATTTTCATCTTTGATAATTCATCATATGTGAATTCTCCTTTACAATGAAGTACATTACTCATTCAGGACCATCTTTGACCAGAATAAATGGGTCCAAAAATAAGTCTCAGGATATTTCTTGAAATAATGTTGTCAATGGATTTGGAAAGCTTTTCCAGTAGACTTTCCACATAAATCTAACATTGAATGAATAATCTACCTTTTACTTTTGTTTAGAAAATATTGCTACACTGTGGCCCTTATATTTTTCTAGATTAGTAAGGAGGAAATCAGCAAACATGGCATATAGATTTTGAACAGTTGTAAATGCTTAAGACGTGATAAGTATTGGGTATACAGTAGCTATAGGTCATAGCATTCTCTCAAACTTTGCTATAATTTATACAAGAAAAAATAATGTGTAACAATAGGTTTATATTTTCCAATGGAGAATTGACTCTATGAAAACTATCAAAACATGTTTTCTGCTTCACTTCTTTTGCATACAATGATGCCACTGTGCAAATTGTTACACAGATATTTTGGAGATACTAATTTACAATGTAATATTAACATTCTCTACGTAATTATAAAAGAATAGAGAATTAGAGTATCTTAGATTCAATAGCAGAATATCCTTTGACATCTAAATTCCTGGGAATCTTTGAAAAATGAAAAGTAGGGAGAAATTGTATATAAGAAACAAGCTATAGACCAATTGTACAATAGTGCTATTTCTAACTCTTATAATCAGATTTGGTGGTTCTGGTAGGAGTTAGGAGTCCTGAAAGCATCCAACCAGTTGGGAGAAGGAAATGCCTCAGAAAAAGCACCATTGTAGTGGAAGCTTCCACACTGAGGATCTTTCTCTACTCCTCATGTTTTATGTTTCTAGAAATACATAGTGAGTTTGAGAATTTAGGCACAAAGAAAAGTAAACTCTCAATAACTAGAAATATCCTAAAGAAATTTTAACCTCAGACCATGAGGTATACTGACCATCCAACAAATTATAATAAATACAAAGGTGAACACATGCTATGAAATCATCAACTATTTGCAGAAATTCAACACTTTGCAAATGCACAGAAATTTGAATACCTAGCATAAAATGAAGGGGACCATAGATGAATGAAAATCAAAAGAGGGGTTTAGAATGAATGTTGTCAGTACCATCTTATACATATGATTGCATTTTACTAACCTTTATACATGAGATGGTATTACATCACAGATAATGTCAATAAGATTAAACAAATGAATAAACAAAAGAGCCCAAAATATGAGCCAAAGCATAGACAGGAATAAGTGGAGGGGTAAATTAATGAGACTGCATGATTATACTGAAGACTGTCCAGATGTGTAAGATATATTTCAAAGTATAGAAGGAAAAACATCAAGTATAAATATTGAATTTGTAAAAATTTTCTAATGGGGCAGAAAAAGAATAAGACAATAAAACACACGTGTTCACACATGCACCCAATACTGTGATATAGCAAAATTTCAAGACACTAGAAACAAAGTGAAAATCCAAAGTGTTCTTTTAACAAATTCTCCATAAGAGCAAGAATTACTATAATAACCTCAAAATATTATGACAGTACCTTCTCAATGGCGGTAATAGAAAAAATGTTATTTCTTACCATTGGAACCTAAGATTCTATATTTAGTCAAATAATACCCTTTGTGAGAGAAAATATATAAGAAAGTTCATATATGTGTAGACTCAGGCAATTAATTATGCAGAAACTCTGAAATAACTCCCAAAGTGTATGTACTATCCCAGGAAGAAAACAGAAATCTACAAGGAATAATTGGCAAAAATAATTACTTGAAAAATATTAGTAAACTTTTTCTGAATATAGAATATTACTAAGTACTAAGGCATAGTGGTAAAACACATGGACACTGAGCAAGACTGAAGAATGGAATTCTAGTTTTACCACTAATTAGCTGTGTGACCTTGGAAGTGCTTCTTAACTTCTTTCTGGCTCAGTGTCTTTTTCTGTGAAATGGAAAAATGAGTGGATCAAGCTCGTTAGAGTATTGTAAGTAGTAAATAAGCTAGTACTTGTGAAGTGCTAAAAGCAATGCCTGGCAAATGGTAAGCATTCAAAAATGTTAAGTATGATCATTTTTAATGTAAAATTAATAATAATTTTGAAATCACATGCATTATAAGATAGCATTTATTTGGGATTTAGACAGGAGAAGATTAAGCAGCATTTTCTAACATTTTTTAATATTGTTATCATGATATGATATATGGTATGAATGTAAATGTGTGTTAAAAAACATGGTGGAATATGATGGACATCATAGCCCTAGCTTTTTGTATTCTACATCACATACAACCAGAGAAATGAAAAGTTGTGCTCCATCTGTGTACAACGAATCAAAATGCACTCTGCTATCATGTATAACTAAGTAGAATAAATAAATAAATAAAATTAAAAAAGAAAAAAGAAAAAAAATAGTCTGAGTTAGTGTCTGGATATTTTTAGGACCATTTTGTGTAGTTTTCTCCTTGCTTATCTCTACAATTATCCTTGCCTTTATTACCTATTTTGAAATCAAATATTTCTAAGACTTATTTGATGGAAATAAATGACTTTTAGTAAACATATCAGATTTGTGTGTATGTGTGTAAAAATGTGTTCATTTGGGAAAGTTTCTTTTCTGAGGCATAATATTCAATTATTAAAATAAATTAAAATTAAAGGGAGTTGTGATTTTTCATAAGAAATCATGATTTGAAAAGACTGTGACTACTTGAATATTACTTTATAAGTCTTTAAAATATTTTTTTCCTATAAGCTAAAATTTAAAGTCTTTAGCATAGCAACAGAAAATCCTTTATTTCATCCTTATCTAATTTCCTAGCATCATCTACTGTTACTCCTACAAAATTCAGTAAAAGAATTACACTAACCTGCCATGCCATCTTGCCTTTGTGCCTTTGATTAAGACATTTATTCTATAGTTCCATTCCCTTCTAAAAATGAAAGATGCTGGTATATGTGTATATATATGCCTACATATTAAATAATTACAGAAAGTTAATGGTGCATGAATGTACTCAACTACTATCTTCTCTAAGAAGGTTTAACATATTTTTTTGATAGCAGAAGCCAGAAACAAATCTATAGACTTTTTTGTGGGGGTAGGGGTGCAGGGAGGAGAGAAATCAGGATTTATAAATCGGGCATTGCACATTACCTGTAACTGACTTGTCCACAGATAATCTTCAACATCTCTCTCACTAGCTCAATGAGGTGTCCTTCATAAAGATGCTGCCGTAGAGGCCAGAGAGCATATGGAAGGAGCATTCTTCTCTTACATGTAACATGCTCACCCTCCTTTCTCACAGTGGTTTAGTCCTTCAGCTCTTTCTCTTTCCTTACCTATCCAGTCTCCAGTTCTGTACTGAAAATAAGGGACATTTCCCCTTATTTCCCCAACTGATAGTTGCCCACTGTATTCTTGGATCTTGAGAGTGTTTATGACTATTTCTTTCCTTTTTCATTTCTAGTTTCTGTTTAATCTCCAGGGTCTTCAAAATTATACATTAAGCACTGTAAGAGTTAATTTATAATCATTCTTTTCAGGAGCACATATGAGCTTAGGATTCCTTTTACATGTATAAGATCCAGTATTTCAAAATTTTAAGAGTGTATCTCCCATTCCTGATTTTGAGTTCCCTTATAAATTTCTTTTTGCTTATTTTACAGTTGAGAATGGCTTCTTAATTTCTTTTCCACATAAGATTTTGCTTCAGACAATGATTATTTTGTACTCTTTTATTTTTCCACCTATAATTATTGATTTCTTTTGTTTTCACCTTTACTTTTTTCTTTAACTTATATGTATTTTGCATTCAACTCAATTTTGTTACTTATTTAAGTTCTGGTTTTCATTTATGCACATTAGAGTTACTTATCAAAAATAAGATAAGTCAATCAGCTATATTCACTTGGAAAGCTGTTTAGCAAATTTTTAATGTATTCATAATATTTTTTCTTTTCTAACATGATGAAGGAAAAAGTAATAGACTTTATATTTTTCTATAACCTCAGAAAGGCAAACAATTTTCATTTTTAATACCGTACTTCAGTAGTAACTGTGGAGATTTGGAGGGGAGCAGAACTCCCTTCCAATGGTGAGATCTTATACATCCTCAGAGTGTCATGAAGTTGCTGGTACAGCTTTTCTTCAGTCTAGATAGCAGTTGAGAAAGAATGTTTTATGGCTTTAAGTTATACATTAGAAAAAATCAGTTCCAGGATTGAGTGGTGTGGGAGGAGATCAGATGGAACACCATGTTGCCCAGCTCTGTCTTTCCTGGCAGAGCTACATTTCTAAAATGCATGCTATGGAACCCCTGCCTCATGCTAGAGGCAAAATATGTTCCTGGAGTCAGAAAACATGTCAGAGAAGTTTAACTTTACCAGAATGAACACTGACATTGAAGAACTGATTTAGAAAATGATTCCTACTTAATGCAAAAAAAAATTTTGAGGGATGTTTCTTCTTCAATAAAAATAAAAGCCAAACTCAGAAGAGAAGCCCATAATTGCAAATCTATTGCATCAATTAAAACTGGAAACACTAGCTGACTCATGAAGTGATTATTTTATGCTGGCAGTGGATCTGAAGTCTTTGTATGCATTTCAAGCATTTGTCATGCTCTTCAGTTATTATCCTGTCAATGTACTCAGCACATTATAAACAAATGGGCGACAGGAAAGTAATTAGAAATTTAGTATATATAACTCTGTACTGTGCTTTATTTTCATTTTTCTTTTATTTGTTTATATGGTAATATAAGTACACAGCTTCTCTAATGTCAATCTGCTCCATAAATGATGGTGAGTGACAGAGTTTTCTTTGAGGTAGTACTAATAGTATTGCTCTTTTTATATTAACACATATTTTCCCATTCTTCTGGACTCGTGTGCTGATGAACGTGTCTTCTGTGCAGGCACTCATATTTCCTGACTCATTGTTGGGACACATTGAGATAGAGATTAGCATCAGAGTCTTAAATAAGGAAAATATCATTAATTAATGAGAAAAATAGGCACACATAAGAAGATTTAAAAATAGTGAAACCCTCTGTCTTATCCCTCACTTCGTGACAGGACAATTTTGGGTATAAATACTGCTCTCCAAGTTGATGTAATTAGAGTCTTAACCATTCTTACTGGCATCCTAAGCACATGTGCTGAGTTCAAGTTTGGCTCAGGGGGCACTGTGTAGCCTGATCTCCAAGCAGCATTTAACCAAGTCAGGGGTCTACTGTGGCAGCCCTTCTCCCTTTTCCTCTCATGGTGACCTTCTCCCTGGTTTTCTCTTCATGCTAAGAGGCTTATTTCTCATTGTCTTATTTTCCTTCAAGAAACTTTGAGAGAAGTTGGTTTTAATTTTGTGCTATTGTGCTTAGGAGGACATATAGTTTTAATGCCAAATACCAAAATAATCTGATAGTCATGATCAATTTGGTATAATTATTCAAATAACATATAATAAATGAATGGAGAACAAACATTAATCAGCAAGGGGATTGCAGCTGATTTATTTTCTTTCAATTTTCCTTTATATTATATGGTAATACTAGATGTATAGTATAAATATGAGACATTAAATGGCATTCATTCCTCCTTCAACCACCTGTCAACCACCCATACTTGAGCCATCATTAACATTGGGAAAAACTATCATATCAGTGTTGGAGAATGATAATGCAAAAGACTTTGCTTCCAAGAAGAAGAGCTTAGGTTTTAAGTCAAAGCCCCCAATTTTTATTGCATAGCCTCAGAACCAGTTATGTTTGAACTTCCTACGTTTTTTAAGCTCCTCTTTCCTTTCCCCTGATAAGAACTATGCAACCCTATAAAAAGAATGAGAGTCATTGGAAGAAATAGGAACATAAACAAAGCAAATGGGATGTAACCAACTTGTCCTGCCCTCACCTCTCACAGAGCACCTGGCCAGGAAACACTCTCAGGACAGGAGATCCACTATAAATTTCTCTCTCCCACTTTATTCCTTTAAGGAAGCTCATCATCCATGTGATAGAGATAGAAATAGAGACAGAGATGATAGAGATAAAGATGATGGGAGAGAGAGAGGGAGGGAAAGAGAGAGAGTCCCTGAGACATCAGTGTGAGGCTAATTAGCAATGGCAGAATGGGCTGCTAACTCTGAGGTCAGAGGTTGTCTGTGTGGCCACAGAGCTCCGAAGTGAACTGGAAGCCCACTTAAAATTGTCTCTATCTCCCAGCATAACACGTGTGTAGTCTAAGATGACAGGCTATGAGTTGGCAGGTGCAATCAGACACCATCTTAAATGCTACAACACTCACAAATGTGTCTCCAAAGATTCCAGGAGTACGTTACATTTGCTCCCATTGCATGGTTTTCTCTGTGTTTTGCAGACAACTTACTTTTGTATATATGTGTGTATGTGTGTGTGTATTTCTATTCAGTTTTGGCACACAAATAGATGTACAGAGATCATAGTAAGGGCACAAACATATATTAAATTTACTGACTTTATTTCACAATTGAACATCTTTTTTACATGGATTACAAATGGGCATGATGACACTATAGGCTGTATATTTTGATTTCTCATATGGAGTTTCATATTCCCATGGGACTGTGAACATACAGAAAGACAAAAAAAAATGGTGGGGAGAAAGAGAGAGTGGGAGAAATTATATTGTGAACTCTAGAAGCTTGATTATCATTTTGATGAAATGAACTGTGTGAGAAGCATCATAGAGATTAGAACGAATGGCTATAATATCAGGCTGTCTGGAGTGACACGTGGTTTAATCATGCCAAAATCAACTCATCAGTTAAAATGGTGATAATAACACTATCTGTCTCATATGATTGGTCTGAGAAATAAATGAGATACTATTTCCTAAAGCAAGCAGCATGATGTGTACTAAAAGCTAAGCACACACAGAATATTTGTTGAATAAACAAATTAGTGGCAATTTGGATAGCCAGCTTTAATTTGAAGGACATAGAGATCTGGGTAGATAACTATAAATTGAAGTCCAAAGGAAGTAATCATCATATTTCCTATTTTAGAAGCTCACTCACAGATGGGAGTTCTCATTTGTGAACAAATATATTTACTGTCTCTGATTTAAAGCAAAATCATGGAGAAGATGTTACAGAGTTCAATTGGTTTCAATACTTTAAAAAGTGTTGGATGAAATTATAGTGCTGCAAACATCATTTGAAGCAAAATCCATCTAGTTTTTTTTAATTTTGGGGGGGTAGGTGGAGAGAAGAGGCTGGGAATTGAATCCAAGGCTTTGTTCATGCAAAGGGGTCCTCTCCCACTGAGCTATCCCCCAGCCCCTGAAACCATCTGTTTTTAGGCATATTTTTCCTTCCTTCTTTTCTTCTCATTCTCTTTATTTCTCTTCTTTTTCTTTCCTTCTTTGATGTATGTGCTTTTTTTAATGCCAAATTCCCTGAGAGATACAGGCCACACGATGGTGCATTGAGTACATTTAAAGTCTAGCAGAGACACAGAACTGCACTATAATATAAAGAGTGTTTGATAAGTGATGCCATATGGAAATGATAAGAAATATAAATCATAGTACAGGTCTAAAACTCAAACTGTGAAGGTTATGAAAGATCTTTGGGGCAGAAATAACATTTTTGGTGAGACCTATTAAATAAATAGGGTCTGGCCACAAAACGAGGTTGTAAATTAAGATTGTTCCACTATGAAAATACATGTGAAGCCCTGGAGGTAAGAGAACCAGCCAATAGCCTTGAAGGATTTAGACTTTACTCTAAAGAGAGGATGGTTAAATAATTAGATGATTCATATACCTGGACAGCAAGGATGCAAGGGTACTCTTGGCAAGAGAAGAAGAAGGTAGGAACAAGTAGGCTTAGAAAACTGCTGGGCATTCAAAAGGTTCTTCACAGCAGTCTCTGGTCCAGAAGATCCTTATCCAGATAGTTTTGCACCATTGATATTGAGCTATATGGAAGCTAAACACATATTTAAGGAATTTTGCAACAGCCAATTTCTGAAGACAAAATGAAGGAAAGTCTGTTAATCTTTTTTATTTATTTTATTTATTTTTTTATTTTTAAATTTTTGGTACTGGGGGTTGAACTCAGGGGTACTCGACCACTGAGCCACATCCCCAGCCCTATTTTTGTGTTTTATGTAGAGACAGGGTCTCACTGAGTTGCTTAGCGCCTCACTGTTGCTGAGGCTGGCTTTGAACTTGCGATTCTCCTGTCTCAGCCTCTCTAAGTGCTGGGATTACAGGCATGCACCACCGCGCCCGGCTAGGTCTGTTAATCTTGAAGTGATGACAACTGAAGAGCATCACTTGAAATAATCCTTTTTATTATTTTTATTTCAACATTGAGCTGTGTCCTCCTTTTAATTCCTTAGATATACATCATTGGTTGTCCATTCATCTCTTTTTGGGTCAAGAAGAATGCTTCAAAAAATCAAACTTAAAATGAGCTGTCACTAGCCTGGTATGCAAACTTGCCGTTAGGTGAATATTCCAGTATTATACTTCATAAGTGAGTTTGCTGACTAAAGAGATTGCTTTTCAAAAGCACAAATATATAAATTTTACTATGCTTATTCCCCCATTTTTTCACATTCAGCAAATTTCCTTACAATTAAGAAAATGAAAATTTTATTAATATCTTAGCATGATAAAGAGCTCTTGAAAAGCATATTTAATTTTTTTCTTTTCGGAAAATTAGTACATCATTGCTTTTATAGTTATTGGTTTTCTGTTTGCTGTACTTCATATTTTTTATTGATATAAAAAAGACAATTTCTTTGTTCATTTAGACCCCAGTATATCTTGAACAGTCTAACTGGAAAATGGGGTAAAAACCATAATTAAGAATTTAAATATTAGAAATTATATCATTTTACATTTCACATGATGATTTCTGTTTTCTTTCCCAATTTTGTGACCTCTACATTCTCATCTTCATCTTTTGAACAAGGACATTTTTGTGTTTTGTGCAAGTCGTTTGTTTGGGGTATTCCTGTGTCAAGAAGAAAGGCTTAAATAAACCCTGTACTAAAAGTCAAGTAGGAATTTTTCTCATCCATTCTATCTCTACCTCTTTTATAATTATTGATAATGAGTTACAGACCTCATCATTATATAAGTCTAACTACAACATTCCAGTTATAGTTTTGAATTTTGTGTTTGGTTATTTGCTGTGTTTTCCTGTTCCTGGGCATGTTCAAGAGAGGTTATAAATGAATGAGTAGCCAAAAGTGTTTGCATCCCATGCTCTGCTCTTATTTCTGTTGGGGGGGGGAATATATATATATATATATATATATATATTTTCACTGCCATATATATATATGCCATATATATATATCCTTTCAAAGTATTAGGTTTTCACTGCTAAATTTTTCACCAAAATTTGCTCTTTCTCTTTATTCTCAATACATTAGCTCTTAATTTTGTTTTCTAGAATTTGTTCAAGGACCCCATGCTATTTTTCTCTCTTCACTCGTCTTTTAATGAGAAGAGGTCAATCCAGGCCTCAGGCTTCCTGGGGCAGCTCCACTGTGTTCTTCTGCTCCTCACTCTGCACCTGCATCCTCTTTTGAATCCTTTCCTCAGATCTTATGCTGAAGCCTACTGATGCGCACAGAGTGAATTTACAAGGATGAGGACAGTGTTTCTGTTCTTGCTGCCCAGTTCTCTGATTATGCTGAGGTGAATACGTCCCTGGAAAATTTGATGCAAGCTGTGCCATTTCTGTTGACAGACAGTGTGCAAAAATCCTGAAAGGGCCCAGCCCCTAATGCCTTTCCATTCTCTAGTCCTGAATAATTACTTAGCTCACCCTTAAGTATGCAACGTACATTATTCTGTCTGATGAAGCTTCTATATCTATGACACTGCCGAGAAATAAAATCTACAGTAGTCAGAGAGAAAAAGGTAACTAATTAAAGAGAGGATACTGAAGCAGCTCTGATCCCCCCACAGAGGAGCTCCTCAGCACAGTAAATCTAATACAAAGCTGAGTTAGGGTGGGCAGCAAGGAAGATAGAAATCACTTACGGTTTTTCCCCTGTCTGCAGGCCCTGTTTCTTTCTCATCCATGTACGATGTTATCCACAGAAAAACATTTCTAGTTCAAAAGATTTCAAACTTTTACACTTGCTTAAATTTTTTTTTTTGGTACTGGTTATTGAACTCAGGGGCACTCAACCACTGAGCCACATCCCCAGCCCTATTTTGTGTTTTATGTAGAGACAGGGTATCACTGAGTTGCTTAGCACCTCGCCATTGCTGAGGCTTTGAACTCGCGATTCTCCTGTCTCAGCCTCCCTAAGTGCTGGGATTACAGGCTTGAGCCACTGCGCCCGGCTATGCTTAAATATTTTTAAGTTTCCAATAAGAACATAAGAATAAGGTGAAGAAACAAGTTATACATATTAATTATTAATTTCACCTAAAAATTATCTCAACAACTTTCAGTGCACTTTATGGCTAAGAAAAGAAAAAAAATGACTATGATTCAGCTACTGGTAATCTCAGCCATCCTTATGTTTGAGATATTTACTTGGAAATAACTCCTAAAAGAAAACACTCAAGATTTTGTACTTGAGATTCTTCAGTTAGAGGCTATGTCTATGATGTTCATGCAGTCATTGAGAGTGACTAAATTCACATACCTGGTGCAATAATTCTCCCACTACTTATCTTAGAGTGATTGAATGATTACATTTCTTTATATAAGCTTGGACATCTTACTAAACTTTCTGTTTCAGAGGTTTTTGGTTTATTTGTTTGATTGTGTACTTTTTTCCCCTAACTTGTACCATGAGAATGATGATGGTACCTCTGAATAAGCTTGCTACACAATAAATGTGAGAACTTTGGGATATGTGTAAACTTTCAGTAAATTCCAGATTATGTTACTTATTGTACTGCCCAAATATCTATTCTGTTAAATTATATATCATATTGCTTTTTTTTTTGAGGGGGGAGGGTTCCAGGGATTGAACTCAGGCACTTGACCACTGACCCACATCCCCAACCCTGTTTTGTATTTTATGTAGAGACAAGGTCTTGCTGAGTTGCTTAGCGCCTCACTTTTGCCAAGGCTGGCTTTGAACTAGCGATCCTCCTGCCTAAGCCTCCCGAGGTACTGGGATTACAGGTGTGCGCCACTACGTCCAGCTCATATTGCTTCTTGTTGAGATTATACTCTACACACACACACACACACACACACACACACACACACA
>CM053406.1:50937171-50967021 GCA_028644305.1 Xerus rutilus
CCTTTGTCTGACCTAAAATATGGGACAAAGAGTTATGTTTATATACCCACCCACTGTCATGTAACCACTCCACTGAGTATAAATCTAATAGAATTTCCAGACCCCAGGTCCAGGAATTAGCCCCTCTGGACTGCTGCAGCTTAAATAAATCTGCTTCTTGATAATTCCTCTGGTGTCTAGCCTCATGTGTCTTATTTCACTCTAATTTAACACTTGATAATAGTAGTATCATAAAGAATTAACATTTGATGGAATTTTTTGGATCCTCTAAGTATAGAATCATGTCGTCTGCAAATAATGATAGTTTGAATTCTTCTTTTCCTATTCGTATTCCTTTAATTTCTTTGGTCTGTCTAATTGCTCTGGCTAGAGTTTCAAGGACTATATTGAATAAGAGTGGTGAGAGAGGGAATCTCTGTCTTGTTCCAATTTTTAGAGGGAACCAGAGGGATGGAAAAATTGAGCTTTATATATGTACTATGATTTGAAATGCATTTAAATAAATAAATTTATTAATTAAAAATGCTATTTAATGAAAAAAATAAGAATTAACATTTGAAAGAAAAGCAAGGAAATTGTGGTCTTTTCTTACAATAGCACTGTATTGGAAAGTAAGAATTGAAGGTCTCTGGTACATGTGCAGGTGATGTATGTGTAAGAAGGCAAGCAGTGAAGGCAAGGCAGTCTGTCAACTGATTGCATCTCTCCCAGTGCTGTAATGAGAGCAACCCTTTGTTGAGCTTGTGTTGTGTTGCTCCCAATGATAATGATGCTCCCTAGACATTATCTTTAATATTCTCCTCAAAACCAATCCAATAAGCAAATATATCGTCTCTCATTTTTTTCTTCATAAAAGGCTAAACAGGCAAGTTAAGTTTCATGTAACTAAGTAGAAAATAATCCAAACAAAACAGAGAAGTTTATTTTATTAAAAATTAAAAAATACAAAGTTGACATTATTCCACATACCTCCACCTCACTCAAAATGTAATTCAATGATGTCAATAAATTTAGAATACAATGTTTAAGAAATAAATGAAGTGGCCCAATCTAATGCAGACATCTGAAACACATTTGCTGTATGCCTGCTTTTAGTGAACATGTATATGTAAACACCAAATTTTACCTTCTGAATTTGATTCCCTTTTAATGAAAAATTTTAAGTACTCGTGAAAATGTTAATATAAAATTTTTAACTTCATATACATCAATGTTCTTTACTTCTATGCTTAAAATAATTCAATAATGCCGATACTAAACGCTATCAACATCCAATATTTATGGAAATTATACTGTATGCCAGATATAAAAGTGGGTTCTTCACATTCTTATTTTATTTACTGCTCACAATAAAACTATGAAATAGAGTTTACAGATATTGTGAAACTTTCTAAAGGTATGGAGCTAAGAAATGTATTTGCACTAAACATTACACATACTTATTTACAGTATTGAAATTATGTACTTTATGATAAATATATTTCAAAAAACAAAAACGACATGAATTCTGAGATCCCATCATAAATAGGTATCACTTTCTAAATGGTAACTTATGTAAACTTAAGACATTATTTTGTTTTTCTAATTTTAATAAACATCTTATTTATGTTTTTTCCTGCTCAAGCACAATTATTTTATTTTATTCCCTAATCTCCTTTCTCTGACCTCTCTCATGGAGATATTCATGTGAGTTCAGTCCTTATCTTTTGTTTATCTCAGTATCACAGACTTGGAGAACTCACTTGAGATTACATTTTTAACTGTTACGCCTAGAAGACTTCCACTTCTATTCCTGATTTTACATCTTGTTTTAGAGCTTCTTTGACTTTTATACATAGTCTTATGTAGTTTGAATATTTTCCTGTTCATTTTGGTAAAGCACATATTTAGAAACACCTAAGTAGAAAAGAAATATTCATCACAAATTAATGAGAGTCTGTCCTTGCCTCCATTTCTTAATTATATTCAAGAATTTTTAGCAAGGCTTATCAGATAGTAATTTAAATTATTCTTTCATTTAAAGGCACTTTATTCCACAGAAAATCATGTAAAACATTTGTATTTTATATTTCAAGTCTTGTATTTTCATCCAATCTTTGTAAGTGTGGGTTTGGTTATCTCATATGTAACCTAATTGGAAATTAGTAAACCAGTAAACAAAATTAAGTTACTTGGTTTTAGGACAATGCAGATACCACATACATAGATAGAAGCTAATATTTTAATGACTTTATTGAGTTACATTTTACATTTGAGAAGATTTACCCATTTCTGTGTTTAATTTAATGACTTATAGAGTTTTTATCAAGTAATGCGACCATCACTATAAATCAGGTTTAGAACTTTTTACCTCTGCCTGTAAAACTTATCATGCCTATTTACAGGTTTTACAGAACCAGCCTCAGGCAATCACTAATTTACTTTCCATTTTTGTAAGTTTGCCTTTTCTGGTAATTTTATATAAATGCAATCATATGCATGTGACTATAAGTGCTTTTCTTTCACTTAGCATACAAGCCACATCATTCAGGATGTAGCACGTGTCAGTTGTCTGTACCCTTGTTGTTACTGAATAGTATTCCTGCATATGAATACAGCATTTTGTATATCCATTAATCAATTGATTGACATTTAGGTTGTTCTGGTGAAATATGCAAATATGAGATTGTTATGAATAACATTGCTAGGAACCTTGTATGTTACCTAATTTGCATGCAAATTTTTGTGCCTAAGTATGGTTTCCTTGCCCATATATACGTAGGAATCAAATTACCAGGGTTACATATGATGGTTGATTGTCTAACTTCTGGAGAGACTGCCAAACTATTTTCTACTCTGGTTGTACCACATTACGCTCCCACTGACAATCTATGCGTAACCATTGTTCCATCTGTTTGCCATTATTTGCTGTTTTCTGTCTTATATGTTGTAGCGATACTAGTAGGTTTGCAGTGCTATCCCATTTTTATTTTAACTTGCATTTCCCTGTTTCCCTATTGTTAGCCAGCATATATCGTCTTTTGTAAATGTTCATATCTTTTGCCCATTTTTAATGGGTTAATTTTATTTTAACTGCTAGATTGTGGTAGTTCCTTGCAAAATCTTGATGTGAGTCTTTCATACAATATGTATTTTGCCAACATTTTCTCCTTGTGTTACTAATTGCTCTTTCATTGTAAACTGTGATGTGTAAGATAATATACACAGTATAATTGAAAAACTTTTTAAAAATATAACTTCTATCCATACATATTGAACAAGTATCACAATTGTCAAAGGGTCTGCAAGGGCAAATATGCACATTGATCTCCTGTCTTGCTTACTTATTATATTTTAGCCTAAATGTGAAATATGCAATAACAAACTGAGTGTAGGAAGTGCTTGACATTTAGAGACTCAACACCTATTATTTAAATGTACACGGGCTTTTTTTCTTCTTAATTTGTCAACGTGAGGTATGCAATTATGGCTTAGAAAACAAAATTTGAAAAGTTGCTTTCTTGTTTCATGTTGTTTAACAGGAATACACGTGAACATTTCCCCAGCTGTTTGCTATACTGTTCTCTTTTCAAGGGTGTCCCAAACAAGCAGTATGGAGGAGTTCAAAGCTGGTTGGAACTGCCATGAAGTTAACTGCTTACTCATTTTTCCCTAAAATTATATGTTTATAATATTATGGTAATTTCCTCCTAATAGGAAATATATTAGCTTTTTTGTGTGTACTTCATTTAGAATTTTTATAGTGCTCAGTATGCATGAATTTTAATTTTGTTTTTTGTTAAGGTAATATAAAAACATACTGCACCAAACGTGACTTATTTGTAAAGTAGCCTAAATGTGTTAAACGTAACCTAATTAAAATTGTCCTTAGAATGGAATATTAGATACAGATAATTTGGTATTGAATGAGGTGCCAAAAGATATACTTAGGCTGGTATAATGTTACCTTTGATTTAGCATTTTCTTTTTTCTGTTAAGAAAAATTATAAGCATACAATTAAAGTGAAATAAAGAGTATGATGTTAAAGCCTTTGGAAACATCAAGAAAATAAATTTCAGGGCAGAAACTTGCTATGCTATAAACAATGTGTTTTTACTACAGTTCCCCTAGTAAGAGAATCTGTTTATAAAAATGGAGAATTAAAACTCAGCTTTTTTAAGGTGACAAAGACTCTCCTTGATCAAACTAGCCAGTCTTCATAGAGCCTTCTTGATTAGGCCTCAAACTCGGCCTATAAGACTACAAATTCTCAGTACAAATAATTTTATACACCACTCAAACATCCCTAGGAGGACTACCCCCAAATCCTTTGAAATGCCTGCCTGAATAAGCACAATGCTGCCAAAAGAATTTACTGTTTGTTCTAGTCCAATACATGACTATGGACCCATGACCTCCTTATTCTTGGAAAAATTATTTTAGAAAATGTGCAAATAGAAATCCTTTCTCTGTCCTTTCAGATACATCTTCTTCAACCCAGCAATGTCTTTCTCATAAACCTGGGAACTGTTCCTTTGAAATGTACTCATTTCTCAATGAACAGTATCAACCATTAAGGATAGGTGCTTATTCTTATATACATTCTTTGGTTGAATTCTCATTTATCTTGGATCCAATAGTATATGTTATTTTACTTAATATTGCAAGGGAATTTAATTGAATTTCAAATCCCGAGCATTCCCAAGGCCGTAAAAACATAGGAAAGGCCATAGAAACAGTAACTAAACCTTTCCTTCCATTTTATATGTTTCTTTCTTTTTTTCTCAAAGCAGAAGTGTATGACACTGTAGGACATTAGCACTATCTGATATTTATAAAAGCCTTACTAACAGAGAATTTGAACTCAAAACATGCATTTAAAACTTAAGCTGAAATTTGAATTTAATGTGATAGTAGTTAGATGTTAATTATCATAAATATAGGCTCTAAATTTTGTTTTCTTGTTTGTTCACTTTTTCTAGTTTGAGAGCTATGCCATTTATTATATTTCCCTTCATCTTCCTTCTACATATCATAAGGCTCATAACTACTCTTGGAACTTAGTGAAAAGCATAGGTGAGTCCTTATGGTAAACAGGTTTTATTGAATATTTCCTGTGATCTTGATTGTCTTAAAGCAACTAAGAACCACACTAATGTTTTTCATTTTAAATTCCTTCAGATTAACCAATACAGAAATACAACATAAAATGAAAGGAAACAAGATTTATGGATTTGATTTTTTTAAAATGCCAATTTACTGTCAAGCAGGTGTCTACTTGATTAGAAGTTTTTAAAGACATCAGTAGCAACAAAAGCTTTTGTGATGTGTGTATGTTTTAAATATGTATGTCAGCAGAAATATTTAAAATAACACTGAATACTATGTATTTAAATGTGTGAATAGCTGAAAAGAATCAGTCCTTTTGACAAAATATTAATAAACAATATGGTCTTAGGAAATAGTGACAAGCAATTAAGGACAAGTCATTGTAGATTATTTTATAAGAAAAGTGAAATATTTAATAGGGATCTCTTCTATATTCTGCTTTAATACTTAGGTAAAGTAAAAATTTTAGTGCTACAGGATGATTATATTATTGTTATTAATTCATTCCTTCTTTCAACAGTAATCATAATGCAGAAAGAAATGGACTGGATCAGGTATGAAATATAATGAATGTTTCATTGCTTAAAATTAATGAGAGGGAGTAGTGGCCAATCCCAAACTAGGAGTAATATAAAGTCAGTTTCCATTTATCTTGAAGGTTTGGATGATGCATTTTAAGATGCTTTTAGTATCTTTGAGCACATTTTTCATAAGTACTTGAAGGCAGAGTAGATCATGTTTAATAGAGGAGAAAAATCAGGCCTGAGGTTCAATTTTCAGTAGATTCACTCGGCACATATTTGTTTGTAGATAATCTAGATATGACTGCAATTGGCAGTCTCTATTATTGAATTTATTATGAACTTGAAATATCAAACTAAAATTAAAATTGTCTGGTGCTGTTCCTGAGAAACCTTAGGTAAATGTGATTATTTCAAATAAATATGATTAAGAATATTCTAAAGCAAAAGAGACAGAAAACAGGACCAATACTTGCCATTTATAATGTTAAAACATTATTTCTGATACACTAATATGCACTCATTAAAATAAATAATTGCAATCCTGTAGGAAATGTCCTCAATCAGTTTCACTCATAATCATCTAGGTAAATTTGTAAAGGTTGCCAGAACATTAGCTAAATCCCAGAGATACCATGTTTGTACTGGAGGCTCCAGGAAAAAGAAAAAAAAGAGTGATAAAGGAGAGATGTTTTCATCATACTAATTAAACATAAAAGCAAAGGGGTTGGTTACAGAGCTTGATCAGAGACAATGAGAAAGTCAGAGTCTCTGTCTGCCTTCATATAATTAATATTTGTCAGGCATTAAAAAGGATTGGAAGAAAAAAAGTTCAAGTTTAAGTTAAACAATTTGGTCTCACCATCATTAAAAATAAGCTTCCACCTGCTTCTAATTTTCTTGTTGATTATAAAGGTCATTGGCTGTTTGAACAGGGAGGAAAAAAGGAGCTTTTAGAGGAGCATGCAAATGAAAGCTTCAGCAAGGAGTCCTGTATGTTAATGAGCAAGGGACATTGATCAGTATGCAGTTGCAGGCTCTGACTATAATAAACATGCTTGAATATCTCTCAATTCACAAGGGCACTCATTTGTGTGCGCAAGGCAGCAGCATAAATCCATTATTTGAAATTGTACTAAGACCTTCAATTACCTTTGTGAAAATAGGTGATTTTTTTATATTTTATAGGATTTGGTCTAATGATCCTAAAAATAATGTTTAAAATTCTACCGAAATTACAGATCTCATTAAAATATGATATTAAATTGCATTATCTATGATCTCTCATAAATACTCCATTTCCTCTTTTTGTGCAATTTTTTAACCTTCGGCGGGAACATAAAATAATAGCATCACTCATTGAGTACTAACAATGAACTAGGTATTCTCTACATATTATCCCATTAATCATCAAAAAAACCCTACTTGTAAGGCATCATTATTCTACCTTTTTTTGGAAGAAAAACTGAGTCTTAATTCTCTGAGTTGAAGAACTTAAAATCATTTCCTTTCAGATATAATACACTTCCAATATTCCTTTCACCAGGGTTCTTAACAAGAACAGCTTGAACTTATATAAACCTGGACTTGATAATCTATGAAATCTCCTTGGTGGGTTTTTGGTGGGTTTTCAGCTCTTTGTTGTTGTTGATTTCAATTCCTCGCCCCCAGTGAGAATCACTGTTATTTACTTTACAGTTGTGAAAATATCTGTTAGTCATTACTTATATACAGATACTAATTTGTGGTCTTAAATTCAGGGCCCTAGAAAAGTGACTTCTAGATACTGTTACATATTGATCTCTTCTTATATGCTTCATATTTTTCCAAACTATTTCTAATACTTATTTAATCCTCATAATAACAGTACTGGTTAGATACTTGTAAAACTCTTTTCATAAATTAGGACTGCAATGAAATTTTTACAAGATAGCAGAATTTGGATTATACTATGTGATTCTTAACCCATATTGTTAAAATATTCACTTAATATTTATGAAACTTTCTATTACATGCAAAGAATCTCTTTTGTATATTATGAAATACTGCACATTTCCAAACTAAATTGCATATCATGATGATAAATCTATGAAATATTAATAAGTACCAGCATATTGAACTATCAACTTAAGATATGGAATGTAATGAAAATTATGTCCTTAATTTCTGTATAGTTTTGTAATATATATGAAATAGTTAGACTCATTTGTGCCCATGTGCATTACATCATAGATTTGTCATTATTATGTTTATTTTTACTTATTTTGTAACAATATGCATATATAGCTATGTATGTATACAACTTCTTTTATGCTTAAATGAGTACTTTTAGCATTAATTTTGAAATTAACAATATATGCTATAAATAACTTCATATCTGTTCAAAATGACTTTTTTATTCCCTTACAGTTTTATATTACTCCATTCTATTCTATTAAATATCATAATTTATTTAACCAATAACATCTGAATATGTATTCAAAATATTTCTACTCTTCTGTAATTGCAACTAATGCCATAATGAATAATTTTTTGTCTCTGTACTTCTAATTATTCAGATAAAAGATAAGAGAGATTTCTGGGCCAAAGTAAGTGAATATATGGTTTTATATTACCATGTTGTCCTCCACAAAACTGCACTGATTTTCATTTTTACCAGCTTTATCTAAGAATTTCTATTTCTCCATTGCATTATCAGCATACAACATTTAAATTTTGGCAATCTGATAGGTGATAAATATCTCATTGTAATTTTAATTTACACTTTTTTATTTTGAGGCAAATTGAATATGTTTTCATATATTTAAGAACAATTTTATATTATAACTTAGAGAATTATGTTTTATGTCTGTTTTATCCAATGTCTTAGCTTTTTTTTTGTTTTTTACTTTTTAAAGAAGTTATCACGTGATATGGAAATTTGCCTTCCATATTTAATATGTGTTTGTTTCCCTATGGCATTTTCTTCTGAGCACTTTAGAAAAGCATATAATTGAAATTAATATTTTTGTTCCATATGCATTTTTGAGTCACATGTAGTTTCTAATTGTGTTTAGTGTTAGGACATTTCAGAGGAGAATACTATTGCCACCTCTACCCACCAAGGGGTGGGTAGAGAGAGACTAGCTACAAGTGGGATCACTCCTCACTTGTTTTCAATCTGGGTTGTTCATCAGCAGTGACAGCTTTGTTTGAGACTACCTGAATTAATCCCCTACCACAAAGCTTCTAGACTGAAACTATAACACACAGATTTCTGCAAGTATCTGTTTCCTCAAGAGCTAATTACCTCTTCATTTTAATACCTCATTTCTTCTCTCTTTGAGCAATTCCTCTAAATTTCTTAACATTTCCACGAATCATTCAAAACAAATTTATTAGTTTACATGACTTCACCAAACTTGCTTTAGATTTCTTATTTTTGTTGGATTTTAGAATATCTAGATTGACATATTGCTATGACAAACACACACACACACACACACACACAAAACAGAAGAATTAGACATCATTTTTCAATTGTATGAAAGATATTGGTGGATAACTGGTACATCCAAATACAAACTCTGTCTGAAGCACTCCTTTAACCTTCTTTTGCATCTTCCTTGTATGATGATGAATGTCAGAAAAGTTCAGACAAATATTACTTTGTGCACTAAATATTTGTCCTCAAATAACAATAAAACATAGGCATTATATAAAAAAATCAAAGAAAAGAAACTGTATGTATGAAGATAAAAAATAGATAACCATAGGTTAAAAATTTTTATAGGAAAATGATGCCCCAAAAGCAGATTATAATGATTTATTCTTGGAGGTTTAACATTATTTTGCATTTTCCTCTATGCTAATTTTTAAAAATAACTGATTTAATTTTATAATCAATAGATTTACTTTCTATAAATGCTATCTGATGCAACAGGATTGGTTTTGGGCAGAAGATTCTGACACCATTTGTATATCAAAGGCAGGATAGCTGCATAGGAAATACTCAAAATGTTATTAAAAATACAGATTCCACTGGACATGGCGGCTCATGCCTGTAATCCCAGTGGCACGGGAGGCTGAGACAGGAGGATTACAAGTTCAAAGCCAGCCTCAGTAAAGGTGAGTCACTAAGTAAATCAGTGAGACTCTGTCTCTAAATAAAATACAAAATAGGGCTGGAGATGTGGCTCAGTGGTTGAGTGCCCCTAAGTTCAATCCCCAGCATCCTCTCCCATCCCAAAAACCACAAATTCCTAGGACTCATCTTTAGTTCACACAGATTAGTATATCAGCTTTACAGAAAAGGAAATGGGGGGTTAAATAAATAAATTGTCTAGAGTTTACAGTGACTATCTGACAAGCAAGTCAGTTGACAATACTTATGTTTAAATACACCAATGTTGGACATATTCTGTATAACATTTTTGTCAGCTTTCTGGGTTTTTCTAATTATCTATTCGTCCATCATGAGGAAAATATAGCTGTATATTTCAAGCTAGTTGGAAATTGCCAGAATTTATTACAAGTAATATCATCTCTTTGGTTGTTGGTTAGAATTCTCCAAACTAAATAGAAAAAGAAACTCTAAGATGATTAGTCAGGGCCAATAGTTTAACATGATGTATGTTTATTCCTGAAATTGGTGGTGTCATAGTATATTTTGTGGTGGAGAAAATAAATTATATGAGATGAAAGAAACATAAATTTATTTATAAAACAAAAGCATATAAACAATTTAATATTGATTGATGTTAGACAATTCTGTTGATAACAAATTTACTTGGGTGAATACAAAACAAGGTAAAGGATGTTTCTGAAATCCCTCTCTCTCTCTCTTTTTCCTTGAAGGTCATTCTTTAAACCAAGAAAAGCAGAACTTCCATGCAACTTAAACAGGCACAACAATACGCTTTAGGTATGTAAAACATACAAAGGGCTTCGTGTCATATTTATTTTTAATTTTGAAAGGCAATCTTTATGAATATTTTTATTAGTTTGTTAGCTTCTCTTGCCCCAAATTGTCCCTGTTCTTCTGCTTTATCCATATACTACCTAAAACATACATAGGTGATTAGGACTATGAAGGAAAAAAATATATATATTGTGTTGCCTCTGCCTCAATATTGGATCTCTTAGTACCTATTATTCCATCAAATCTTCCAGATATAAGATCCAGATTTATTATCAGCAAATGTTTGTTTATGTAGCATCATTAGAAATGAAATATATTTGATTTGTTTTTTCTTTTGGATGGGAACAGGGAGAGGGAGGATAGAAGGGAAAGGGGAAATATTAGAGACTGAATTTGAGCAAATTAGATGCCAAGCTTTTTTAATTCTGTAAAAAGGAATCTTAAAAATATTATATGTATAACTAAAAATAAACAATAAAAGAAGCAAAAAAAAATTATTTTCCTTTGAAAACACTATTTGCCCATCAGAACAAATGCTAGGGATCATGTGCTAATAGAAACAGCCAAATACAAAAGGCTGAGAAAATAGGAAAAGTTGATGAGCATACATTCAAGAGAAAAGAAATGAGGAAGCAGGAGCCAAAAAAAAAAAAATCTAGAAGTTGGCCTAGACCTGTTGACAGCTTTGTTAGCCTGGAATGCAGCCAACCTAATATTGAACCCTTGTAGCTAGTATCCCTAGCTAGCTAAAACCTTTGTAGCTAGCTCAGCAAACCTGAGCTGTTTAAAGTCTTGCAGCCAATAGACCTCATACTGTAGCATACCAGGAAATGCAGTGGATGTGTGGTCAATGATACCCATTGTTTTCAATCACTAGTTGGAGGAAATGTATGGGGACACTATCAGTCTCTGGCCAATCTCCTCAAAATTTTCTTCAAAAGACCTGGAAGATATTGGAACATTGATTAAAATCAATTAATTGCAATTAATTTAAAGTTCTAAGTTTCCCATGAGCAGGTGAAGTAAATGAGTTGGGGAGAGATGAATGAAACATTTAAAAAAATATTTTAGCCATAAATGTGAGGAGATTTTATTTATTTTTATACATACTGCATTTGACAGAGGAGACTGAGGTATAAACCTGGAAAATTATTAAAACTTAGAACTTCAGGACAAATTAACAATGCATCACATAGAAACCAGTAGGCTTCAAAGCAGCTGTTCAGGAATTACAAAGAACAACTCAGTACTAGTTTTAGTAATTCCCAAGACTAACCACACATACCTTTTGTTGGAGATAATAGTACCCAAGTATTAACACAACAGAACTGTTTTATGGCTAATAGTTGACAGGTTGCATTAATTTTTGCCTGAGGTTGTCATTAAGTATATAGTTTTAAAAATGATCCACTCCCCATCCCCAAATGCAAAAGGATTTAGGTATTCATGAATAGTATAGATTACTCAAGAAACAAATGAATCCAGAATGAGAAGCATGTGTAGTTTTTATGCTTTCCAAAATATAAAGTAAAAATTGCATTATTCATGGAAAAGAAAGAAAAATTTATTTATTAGTCCCAGCTTTGAGAAAATCCAAACTCTTAGAGTTACTGACTGAAGCTGAACTGTTAAAAAATCTGCATAAAAAGAAACCTCAGGCTAGGTCAGGTATAAGGTTCAGCCAAAGCTGTTTTTCTTTTCTTTTTTTTTTTTAATCATGCAAGTGATGACCCCTCAGCTTGCTCCTTTGATAAAAGCTCTCTGATCTGCCATATTTTTTTTTTTCCTGGCAGCACTTTAGGGAAAAAGGAGTGGCTAATAAATCTTGACAAATCACGTTGTATATAACAAAGCCTTTGTTAGCTGCTTTAATTTGACTTTAGTTCTAAAGCAACTAAACTTTTTGGCCCCCACCTCAGATATTCAGGTACCTTTGGTTTGAAGCCAGAAAATTTGCCTCTAGAATAGAGTAGACATGGTACCCTTTTATTAAATAGAGTTTTAAAAGAATGCCTGAGTTTATAGCCCTCTTCAATTATTCAAAGATATTGGATGGCACTTTTTTGTTTCTCTTTTTAAGTCAGTAACTTTGTAATATAACTTCCTTTCTGTCCCACTTTAAAAACCATCCTGACTTTCTCGGTTACTTTTTGTCATATTGCCAAAAATAGCTTTTTATCTCATGCACTGTGACCAATGAGTGGAAATGAGAGAGTATTAAGAGCTGGTCTTCATGGGATATCTGTACTCAATAGAATGAGATGTTTCTAAGGATCAGATTTTAGATTTCTCCAGGGAAGTCCACCCATTGTTCTTACCAGGCATATAAGATGCTAGGAGTCTTGATGACAAGGGGGATAAGTGAAAATATAGGGGAAAAATATGATGTGGAAATCTATTAAAAAGCTGGACATATTCAACTTATGAAATAGAAGACTTGTGAATTTTGATGGCCAAAGAGCTCAAGGATCGTTCTGTCAAAGGAGGAAAGAATTAACTCATTAGAATTCCAGATTATAAACATGTAACAAGAAGATCAATGTTGCCTTTCGGAACAAAATGGTGATTCCCTAATTACTACAAATGTACAGTCAGAGCGTTGGAGCTGAGGAGTGATTCCATCATTGCCATGAGCTCTGAGGTTCCCTTGAATCTCTGGATTTAAAGGTTAGGTTTCTTTTTTGTTTGTCTTTAGTGGTCTCCAAATTCATCTCTACCTTCTGCAAATAAAATAATTATTTTCTTCCTCAAGAGTCAGCTCCACAATGACTCCTGAGAAAGACTAATTTAGAGTCCTCTCCTCACTCCTCTGGCAACATCTACTAAAATGTGTAGAGAATAAACAAATTTGCTCAAAATGTGTGTAGATGTTACGTGTTCCATCATCAACTCAGTCTGGAAAATATTCTGTTAAAAAGCCTTGATTAATCTGAATTTTGAGATTGAGAAATGTAGCTTGTTGATGTGACTTACGAGCTTTAAGAGTAAATGTGAGATGAGAAATTCCATTGTGTGTTTAGTATCAAAACAATTTTTTAATGTCTTATAGAAGTAGTAAGTATTCTGTGAGAATACTTGAGAATCATCCTTGAACAAAACTCTTACCCTATGCTAATTATCATCCAAAGCACTCATTTTATCTTTAGTTACATATCTTTAATTATTCTACTTTTCACATATGTGTATCTTTTCTCCAGGTCAAGGCACATGAGGTAAAACTTGGCACAACTCATTTCTTTTATCTTAATCCCACATTACCTAATGTGACAACAATATACATATTTGAAAGAAGCCTCTGTGTGTTTTCAACAGGAAAATCTCCCTGTTGGTTTGTCTACACTTTTGCCAGATTGTCAACAGCTATATTTTTGTAGTCAAGAGTGTTCTCACAGCAGTACATATATATCTTATTTTACTAAACATATATAAAACCTATGTGAATCTATGAGACATATAAAATTTTATAAATATATTAATTATGGAAAATGCTAGTTTTTAGGAAGAAGAAAAATTTTCTATCTATGTCTTTATAACTGGATGTTTCTTATTTTCTTAGTTAACCAAATTGCCCCCAAACCATATTTCTCCCATTTGAATTCTTTTTTATTTGTGAATTACTTTGTAGAATTGGAATGTTTTTATAACAAAAAAATTAAGTCTTACATTAAGCTCACCAGAAAAATGTCATGATTTAGTACTGTATTTTTCTTTGCATTGAAGGGCACATACATGTAAAGCAAGTGACTACAATCCCTATACAGTTACTTTTTTCCAGAAGTCCTTTTTTGAATAGGATCACACTTCTCTTCCTTTTCTATTTATTTATTTTTGCTTTTGGAGTCTGATGTTTTATATGTTTTTCTATTTTATTTTATTTTTGATTAACATCTGTTCATTGTGTATGTTAATGAGATTCACTGAAATATTTCCAAACATGCTGATAGAATCACCGTTTCTTACTTTCTCTGGATTGTTGTCATTTCCTCTGACTTCCTTAGGTCTTACTGATTAATCCTATTCTCACTGACAATTAGCCTGTACGAATTAGCTCCTCCTACCTTAAGTGTGAATATTATTTTTATAAATGTCAATAAGTCTAAAATTATTACATGTACTTCTCGACCACTTCTTAATTAAATGTCATTTGATCTACAATGCATATCAGCTGCAAATTCCTAAACATGATTTCAGCATAATGAACAAAATTGAGAATATAGCAAGTAGGAAACATCATATTTAATCAAAAAAGTTTTCACTGAAATAAATCACTAATATTTTTAAATTCAAATAATAGTTTTTTAAACTTGTAAAAGAATTATAAACTGAGATTTTGAAAGTTGATATATTTTCCAAAGATGTGAAAGAAGTCAGGGAATTTTGCCTGGGAATTGATCAAAAAGAGATGTAAAGGAATTGCACATTTTCTTTCTACCTTAGAGAAATAATGCCTAGAGTCCTTACATCCACCTTGCAAACATGGGGATACCAAAGGAAGTAAAACGTAGCTGGTCCAGATCCATGGCACTGATATGCATAGGCATTAACCAATCCTGAATTTACTGTTTTCTGGATTTTTCTCATGTATGAGAATAAATATGCATAGTTTAACACAACTTTAGTTTTAAATTGCTGCCTATAATTTTTTGATGTGTCTGGGTAAAGACTTGAATCTGCTAGAATAATGTAAGGTAAAACCCCGATATCACTAGGAGGGCTTTTGGATCAGGTACGTAGAGACAAATTAGTGCCATGATACTCGCTTTCAGACCCTCCTCAGTAGAAGTCTCCATTTCTGGTCTAAGGATCTTCAAATAATTCCCGCTTTTTTGTTAATTTGGGCTACATCCCTGTTCTTATGTATGTTCCCACTTTAGAAATTATAATGATCTAATTGATTGTTGTAGTTATATGACTTGAGACTCCTAGTTAAAAAAAGTTCATGAATTAATATTTGAAAACATTTATGCACAGATGTTGGAAAGGAATATTTGGGATATTCTCAAACATTTTCTGCATTAATTCCACTAGTAAAATTCTATTATAAGGAAATAAATGTGTTTATAGATTAACTACAGATATAAATGCATTATTTTTCACAAAAATGTTAATTGCAAAAATAAAATCATGAAAAAACTCCACCAATACAATAGTGAAATTTTGAATTAAAATATGCTATATTCAGTCATGAAAAATGTTTTCTTTGTTTTTCTCATTTGTCCCTTTTTGATCTCTTGTGGTAAACTAAAAATAACTGTGAACAATAACTGATTTAGCTCCTGGGAAGGAATACTTATGGACTGCATAAAGCAATTTTATAGAGATATAAAGTAGATTATAGTTTGATAAACATCCATAATGTCTGTTATAGCCATATTAAATACAGAATTAATGCTCAATCTCAATTTTGATTGTGCTTTTAGATCTGTATTTGTGGAGGATTTCTTATGGAAATCTGCATATTTAAATTACAAACTGAATAATGGAAGAACTATATCGACATGACTAAGGATGGCAAAGGAAATTCTGAGCTGTCCAAGTCTACAATAATTTGTGGAACTATCCATCATTGACATATGAATTTAGGACGTTTGCTTAGGGAGTCAGGATAGCACAGTCTCTACTCTTGATCTGCCACTTTGAGGCACTACAAAAGAAATACAGTTTCTTTAAGTTACCTTGTAATGGTGATTTTATCTGTCTCTCCTTGCCTTTAAGCATATGAATGTAAATGATAAGAAGAATGTGTATGAATGGACTTTGAGGAAAATATAATGTTTGTTAAAAATTTCTTACAAGGTATTTGAAAATATGTAATTTTGATCCAAAACCATTGGCATTTAAGTTATTTGTTGATACTGTAAAGTTCTCAAATAACTAAAAATCTTTTGAAGTGTAGATGTGAAATAAATTATCTTACAATATGTTTTTATATTAATTTTGCTGCTGTTGCATTTATCTTTAACCTCAGCTGAGTATGCTATTACATGTAGCATTATATTCTAATGAAGGAATAAATACTAATTTTAGGTGGAAGAGAAAGGACTCTGAGCCTCTTGTTCATGATTCCTTAAACAACGCCTAAGTATCTCAGTAGACGTGGTTCTAACCAAGGTTAATAGGAACTTGTTGGATGTTTTAAGCTTTTCAATATAAAACACTGAAGTAGAGAAAATTTACTAGCCCATAAGCTTCCCCATCCATAGCAACAAAGTGTGTGCCACAAAATAGCGATGTTCTATGATGGGTAGTTTGAGACACATTTTCAGATTTGTGCTATTATTTTCTGAACGTGAGGATTGTTTGATGCTGTGGACTATTGGATGCCTTGAAGGGAGAATGAAGTTATGTTATAAAATTTGAAATAAAAAATATAGGAAAATGAAGAAATAAAAGCTTATATGGGCTAAGTGAAGAGTTTCATAATTTTGACATATACATGAGATCATAGTTCAAGAAAAATGAAATCCTTTTTATATGTTCTGGCCATGGGATTTTCATCAACACATAAGATATGGCTCCCTGCTAATATTTTCTTGTAAAGAAAATGAGTCTGAATTGACTGTTCCAATAGGTTTAGGATGTGGGGTATGGATTACAGAAGAAAATGCAATTTATAACAAAGAGTTTATTCTTCATAGGAAGGATTGCATGTGTCACTGCAGCACAGAAAGACTTTCTACTGTGCCCTTAGGCTGACATGGGTTCAAATCCTATCTCTACAAATGTCTCAGGGACAAATTAATTGAGCTTCTGGGTTTTAGTTCCTAATATCTAAAATGGACAGAAAAATAATAATATCTACTAAAAGAAAATATGTAAAGGGCTTTGGAAGACTTGTGAAAAGCGACTGGAAGGTACTCAGGATGCTGTAGCGGTAATAAGCATGGAGAAAAGGGGAGTTGAGTTGCGGTGGAGGAAAAGTGAAAAGAAGATGTACACAGTAGGCACAGAAGTGGGAAGGAAGGATGTGAGAAAGGAAGTTGCAGTTATTATTGTGATGGTCTGTGAGGGCATGTACTGTTGGGAATGGGAAACCATTTATATGCTCACACAAAAAGTAGAGAGATGTTGGAGAAATGCACAGTATTCAATGTAGAAAATTGTAGTACTACTGATAAAAAGAAGCATGAGTATTGACAAGAATGGTCAAATTGGCAAACTTAAACTCCATATCTAGTGACAAAAAAAGAATACCAAGTGTGAGAGATGATTTCCTTCAGAGACCTTGATGAAGCTGCACCCTGCCACTTCCACTATTGCCTCCACACCTGCATTGGTAATAGATAGGAGATGTGGAGGGACTGTCAGTAGCAATGGGGTCATAGTAGCACAACACTTGAAGCTGAATGCACCATTTGAAGTTGAATGCATGGCTTCAAGGACTAACCCCCCCCAAAATCCAGGATTTCACTTTTCAGGAATAATACCACGCCACTTTGTGCACCTAAGAACTGGTCTCTGTAATGCCACAGATATTTCCTAAGTGTTTTGCCTCACACCACAGGAATTATGCAATTTATTTATAAGTGTAACAGCATGGATTAACATTTATGCAATGGAATTCTTTCAGATGATTCCTTATGAGAAAAAAACAAACTTAATGTTAACTACATAGTATGATTCCCAGGAAAATCATCTCAGTGTCCATAATCAAGGGTCAAATGAAAATGAATCTCCGTTAGTTATTAGTTATTATTAATAGTTATCTACTCCTAGATTTAAACAGAAAATGCTAAATTCTGTTTGCTTGAAAATTGAATGTAATAAGATCATATTACTCAAAATTTTGAAAAATAGCAGTGCTTTCAGATTGCCTTCAAAACAAAATTTACAGCTTTTTAAAAAAAGATTTTCAGAGGTAGTTGTTGAACAAAAACTGTGTGTGTGCTTAAATTGCTTTGTTTAATGTTGGTAACAAGATCCTAAGTCATGTATTTAAAAAAATCTATAGCCAAAGTATGTATTATTTTCTTCTACAATGAAATAAATCTTAAATTTTAATCCACAATTTATTTTAAAATAAAACATTAACAGCTGTTACTTATTCACTCTGGAATTATGAAATGTTTATAGATAAAGCACCATTAAATTATTTTGGCAAGTACTTCATTTCACGTGATTGGCATAGGTAGCCAGGTTTCAAACTGCAAAATATCTATGTTTTTCAATATTTGGTTATTATGTGACTCTTCTAAGTGCATGAAGAGACATATATAGACTGTATTTTACAGTAATTCTTAAAGCAAGAACAATATTTTATAAACCATTAAATCATTTAATGGTAAGAAATTGTCACAAATATTTTACTTATTATGTCAAAAACAGAATACAGCTAGTTAAATTTAACCTGAACTGATTTATCTAAAAATAAATTAGAAAACTTATTCCATATTTTTTCTAAAGATTTATGATATCATGACCCAGAAACTCAGCTAAATCATTTTGTTCCAATGAATGAGAGAACATTTCCAGAAATTTCAGGCTTGTCAAAAATATTAGTCACCTATTTAAAAATACATTACCATGAAATGTAACTTTTGAAGAAATACATTTGTCAGCATAACTTGTACATATTAAATGTTTACCTTTAAAAAAGCCATACTCGTGTTTTATAGTATAAGTTAGGAATAATAATAGCATGGTTTTATTTTTAAAGTTTTGAGTAGTTTATGAGAAATTCAAACAAATTCATTTGGAAATAAATATTTTAAACAGAAAATAAACATGTATTTGAGCCATAAATTAAATTGTGAAATAAAGGGCTTTGCCTTTTAAAATGTTTTCTGACATCAATGGCAAGTATTGCAATGTCCAGGGACGGAGGGTGTATTTTATGTGGCTTCAACTCAAGGACTCTGATTATATCTCCTTTAGGTAAGGGCTTTGATTCTGAGGAGGGATCTTTACTTGACTGGTGATTTGTTCACTAAATAATCAAATGGAAAAATCAGGCATGTTGTCACCTTTCTCTGTTCTCCTTAAATGGCAATCATTTGTCTTTACTCTGTGAGTTTTCATGGGTAATTCTGTACTCCATCATAAATATGAGTTCTAAAATGCACTGACTTAATGGATTTATTCTACTATACACTATGTGCTTAAGGAATCTTTTCTATACCTCCAACATTACAGAGTTTCAATTAGCATAGTAAATACCATAATGAAAAGGTGTAATGAAATAGGTCATGATAGCTTTTCACAGACATGCCAAATATGTGGATAATGATTGCATTTTCTTTCTCATCTTAGTTTTAAATCACATGTCTATCTTAATAAATATTGAGTAATAGGTCTCAGACCTGCAGTCCAAATCTAATTTCTGTGTGAGATTTGAAAAGCTTGTGTATTTTTATATGTGGAATATTTAAAAAGTTCTGTACTGGCAAGAATTTGGTTTATATAATAGCCTAGGCTGCTGAATTTACTAAAAACCTAGGAATTGGAGGTGGAGGATAAAATAAAACCAGTATTCACCTGCAGGGTGATTTGTATTTGTGTTGAATGGTACCACATTGCCAGAAGGTGGCAATCCACTATTTTTTTCCTTCGTTATTAGTGATTTGAAATTTGTTACTTCTAAAACACTTTACAGTTGATAAAGTTTTCCCTCTCAGATGTTCTCTGGTAATTCTCACAGTAATCTCCAAAAAAGACGGGATACATGTCCTTATTCCTCAATGCCATATGAGGAAATTAAACAAGAAAGTTTCCAAAGGACTCATTCCTACCCCTTACAAGTGTGGAACAAAGTTTCCTACTTCTAGTTCATTACTCTCCCCGTTGCATTTGACTTCTTTGATCCCTAGCAAATGAATATTTGCTGATGCAATATATTTCTCTATGCACTGTTCTGAATTTGAGACTGCAAAAGAATAGAGAAGGCAAAGAAAACACTCTAGATGTAAATTCCAAATATAAATGTGCATTATTTATCTTTCTATCATGTAAGACTATATTCATGCCTATGACTTCTAAAATAATTCAGACAAGGAACAGTAGTAGATCCCATTGGAACTTCTGCAGCTTCTTTTGAAGTGTTTAGTAGGCACAAAAGAAAAAAGTTTTAATACTGTGAAAAATTCCATTTCGTCTTGGAATCTACATAGTCTTGGAAAACTGGTGAATACTTGTCTCTAGGTCAATAGAGTCAGTGGCATTATACTCTAGCAAGAATGTATGCTCTAATAACAGCTATTCAAAAAGCTTTATGTGAAATAAAAGAGAAAGAAATTACATAATACGGCAAATAAATACAAAGTGTTTTAAAAAGAACTGTTTATCTTCTCCTTCTTTCATTTTTGTCTGTATCTTTCTCTTCTTCTTTCTCTCCCTCCTTCTTTCTCCTTCCAACTCTCCAGCTAGCTAGTTTCTCATCTATGATCTAAATGTCTACCATTTACAGACATTCTATCATGCTCTATTTTAGTATAATTTTCTAATCAGCTCTATGGTAGTATAACCTATGTTAAAATTTGAGTTTACTACAGCTGTTTAGCTTCATTTTTTGTTGGGAAAATGCTAATACTTTAATTTGGGGGGTATGGGCCCTAGAGACAGGAGAGAATGTAGCTGGACAGAAAAATAGGAAATCCAAACTTAGAAAATAGGAAGGAAATGATAGGTCGTTGATTTTCCAGTGTTCTTGGGCCCAATATCTGGACTGGGCCAATGATGCATGCTCTGATGTAGTAAGAAAACTTCCAAGTAGCCACAGAGGCCAGAATTACTACCATTTGGAATCGAAACTGGAGAAGACAGTGACCAACAAAAGCTGCTACCACCAAGAAATTAAAATCATTCAGTAGGACTCTAGATATCCAGTGTGGGGCAATGTAGGCTCTTCCTGGTCATTTCACTATCAAGAAATAATGTGACTCAATATTTTGTATGATTAAATTTTATGAACTTCTTCTATTTTGTTATAACAGGGCTTTGCTATATTATGTGACATGGGTCCACATAGACAATACAGGTGTTATTTTTATAATAAATATTTTCATTCAATAGACATTTATTTTCATAAACAAAATTAGTTGCCATATTGTGTGTGTGTTTGTGTGTATATGTATGTGTGTGTTTGTGTGCATCTATGTGTAACTGTTGTTCTTTTCTGTGTTTGGTATTTAAGTTATAGGAGTGTTTATAACTGTTGAAAATTTCCATCCTTTTTCAGAGCTTCAGGTGGGTGGAAAGAAATTGCCACGCTTCCCTATTGAGACCATTTTCTTCCATATTTTTGTTTGTTTGTTGTTTTCTGCTGTGCTGGGAAATGAACCCAGGCAGGGCCTCATACACATTGGTTCCTTCCATTTTTTATGCTACATAAGTAATGTGCCACTCATAAGTGTGTTCATTTAATGTATGGTTTCTTTATTTTGTCTTTCAAGAAAATTTAAGCAAATCAATAATATTTCTTAAAATCATTCACTTCTTAGATAAGAGGAAATAGTATAACACTTTTGGTTGGATAGTTAAATGGATCTTTAATCACATTTTACATTTCTTTGTACATATTAGTTCATTAGTTTTTCTACTCTGGATTAGTATTGTTCATTTTTATATTCTTAGATTTGACATATTGTGTCATAGTTTTCAAAATTTATTGGTATAATTTGTATATATTATCTTTAAAATTTCTCATTACTGTCTCATATTTTTCTGTATCTGCCCTGATCTATCATTTCATTTTTTAAAGTTTATCTATCCTTTTATCTTTTTAAAAAGCCAAAGTAATGATTCTCTAAGATAAATTATTTTAATTAAATCTACCGTATTTACATGCATACATGCCTAGTCAACTAAATAAATATTTAATTGAATAAGAGCTCTTTTAATAACATCTTCTTTGAATTCTCAGAAATTATTACTTTTTTAATATTTAAAAAATTCTATGGTTGCTTTATGAAATCTTAATTTTTTTCTCTGGAAGCTTTTTAAGTCTTTTTTTTATAATTTTTGTTCAAAAGTTGAATAGATGAATGTTTGTTTTTTCCTTTAAATATTCTTGTCTAGCAAATTAGTGAATCAACTCTGTATATCGCAGATTTGTTACCAGGACCATGTTGTCCTTGAATTTGAGTTTCTTCCAGTTCTGTTGGTAATACTTGTTGACTCAACTATCTTGCAATTTTCACCATTACCCCTGAGGTAGGGCTTTCTAAGCTCTTCCTAGTTTTGCCTTCTTTTGGAAATTATTTGCTGTGTATCTTCCAGACATCTGCTTTGGTTTGTACAGTTGAACTGTTTTTCCTTTTGACATGATCTGGATTCAGTATTAATATTTTCTTCTTTCTTTTCAGTGTGATTTGTGAAGGAGAATAATTGAGATCATAAGTGATATCCGTAAGTTTGACATGGAAATGAGTTCACATTGATTGGTAAGATTTTTTGAAAAAATTAAGAGTATTGATTTTTTACTCATTTTCACTACTCATTATATTTTATATATCTACTTCATTAAATTTTCTTGATAGTACTTTTGTTATCAACAGATATCACTTAAGTAATCATACTTATTTTTAAGGAAATATTAGCATATTATTTTTATAAAGAAACAGCTTGGGATTTACTAAATTTGTGCATTTTATTTATGAATAGAATTTTTTAGCAATTTTAAACAATTCTGTAAAAGCATTGGCTCTTAGTTTGATAATTTAATAAGCAAAAGTAAATATTTTCATATATAATGCTTATGCTTTGAAGCTAATAGAAGTTGTTTTTAAGCTGATAGAAACCATTAATTTAATGTGATAAACTCATTATTATAATGTGATAAACTCATTTTTCATTTGTTTTACTTTTACTGAATTCTACCTGTTTCATATATATGGACATTTTCTATACCAGTTTTTATAAATATCATAAAATTTTTCCAAATTTGTTTAGCAGGAGATTTAAATGTTTATTGTATATGTGTGTGTGCACACACATACATCATCTAAGCTATCATCATTCTCTTCACCTACAAAAAGAATCTGCTTTTTAATAACATGGGATGTACTTTTTAAATTTTTCTATTAATGATTTTTTTGCCTTTAGACTCTTTATTCAATACTTATCTTTTTTTTTTTTCTTTTTTGGTAGGGTGGGTTGAACTCAGGTTGTGCTCAACCACTGAGCCACATCCTCAGCCCTATTTTGTGTTTTATTCAGAGACAGGGTCTCACTGAGTTGCTTAGTGCCTCGCTGTGCTTAGTGCCTGGCTGTTGCAGAGGTTGGCTTTGAATTCATGATTTTCCTGTCTCAGCCTCCCAAAGTGCTGAGATTGCAAGCATTTGCCACCGCATCCGGCAATATTTATTTTTTATCATGTATTGTCTTACACCTCATCTACTGTATGCCACAAATTACTCTAGGCTCTAAGGTAAATGTGAAAGATTAAAGACTCATTTCTGAAAGGAACTTAACAGACAAAATTGTACATCAGGCAAACATGGAAAAGGTGTGTGTAGTCAGGAAGATTATAGTGAATTATTAAGTTATGTATTCATAATACCTACGTACATGCTGTGTTGAATTTATTGTACATGAAAATGCCAGGCTATGGCTTTCTCAAGAGAAGTTGTACATATGAGACCATAAACTAAAGATATCAGATTTTGGGGTGGGGTTGCAGCTCAGTGGCAGAGCATTTGCCTTGCATGTGTGAGGCACTGCGTTTGGTTCTCAGCACCACATAAAAACAAAACAAAATAAAGCTATTGTGTCCATGTACAACTAAAGAAAAAAAAAGATATCAGATTTTGTGTTTAACATGTAAAAAAAAAATCTAAGTGAAAAATAGAGGTCTTCCTATTAAGAAGACTGTTGTGTCCACATAACCTCCCAGTCTAGATTTAGATCTTACTGGTAGAAGGCAGAAAACAGAAAAAGAGAGAATTAAATTGAATCAGCTGGACTTTCTGAAGAAGCCTTGTTTCCTCAATTGTTAAAATCTCTGTCCCAAGAGGAAAAATTTAAAGGGGCTGACTTAGAAGAAAGTAGGGATATAGAAACTACCATTTCTTTCTTGCTTAATTTTTAGTGGAAAATGCACAGGGAGGCTTACCTTACAGGAATTCATTTGACTCTACTAAATACGTTTTAATAACAGTTCCTGAGGAGGAGCCAGAGAAGGAGACATTTAACATCATGTATAATTCCATCCTGGAAGTGCTAGAATGCTAGTCTTTGTTCTTTTTGTTACATTTCATAGTCTAATAAATTTATTTTTAATGATTGGTGTATTTTCCAAAATTGGTATTAGTACCTTGTGTATTTCCCCTGAAAGTTAGGAAGGAGTACTTCTATCACTGTCTTATATTGACTTGAAAGGTACTGGTAGATTGAAGTTTTATTTTTCTATTGATTAGAAAGACACTGCTGTGTTTTCTGACTGTTATGTTACTGCTAATATGTTCTTCTCCAAAGGGAAAAAAATTCTAAGATTTCTGTTAAAAATCCTGTTGTGTCAAAAGAATATTAGAAATGCATACCACAGAGTTTTTGTAGTTTGATCTTCTTTCATATAATATGGGGAAAAGTAACATTATAGGCAGAAAAGGTTTAGATGTTATATTTTCAAATGAGTGAAGACTTTTTTAAAGTATATTTTGGGCAATCTTTGCCAAATATCATAATCTTGGAGATGCAGCTATAGATTTTAAAATATCTTTCTTTTTACATTTGTTTTTTTCTTTATTTGGTAAGAGGTACTCAGGGGTGCTTAACCATTTGGCCACATCCCAAAACCCTTTTGAAAATTTATTTTTATTTTTACTTTATTTTGAAACAGGGTGTTGCTAAGTTTCTAAGGGCTTTGCTAAATTGCTGAAGCTGACCTTAAACTTTCTATCCTTCTGCCTCAGCTTCCTGAGCTACTGGCATTGTAGGTGTGTGCTACCACACTCAGCTTAAAATGTCTACTACTTCATTTGAACCAGAAATAAAACAGAAATTTTTTTCTTTGATAGTTAGATGGGGAGTTCTTTCTTGGTTACTTAAAGATGTCCCAATGTCATCCATTTTTTTTTTTTTTTTTTGGTACCCGGGATTGAACTCAGGGGTATGCAACTGCTGAGCCACATGCCCAGCCCTATTTTGTGTTTTATGTAGAGACAGGGTCTTACTGAGTTGCTTAGCGCCTCGCCGTTGCTGAGGCTGGCTTTGAACTCTCAATTCTCCTGCCTCAGCCTCCCAAAGTGCAGAGATTACAGGCTTGCGCCACCACGCCCAGTTTCATCCATTCTTAAATTTCATAAATAATTCAGAGATTTCATAGAAATTATCCATAACTTTTTGGGAAAACTCAAAATTGGTTTATATATGGATTTGGAAAAATTTCTACCTATCTATCCAAACTTCCAATTAGAAGTTACTAGAATTAGTAGCTCTTTATTTAAAATAGAGAATTACATATCAGGGTGAAATCAATTGTCTTCCTTTTAGTTTTAGAATAGTTTTTCTTTTGCAAAATGAAACAATAATCTCAGTAACTTGTTTGAATTAATATTTATATTTGACCATGAATAATATCATTTTGATTAATTTCGTAATACAATAGATTTATAGTACCAGAGAGTCATTACTGCTAAATAGAATAGAAGATTGACTAGTCCTACAGTATGTCCCACTGTGGTTATTCTTTTTGTATTATTAATAGTATTAGAGGTTCACAGGAAGAATGTGTATAGTAACTGGGTTTTAGAGGACAAAAACAAAAAATGAAATTATTTAAAATATTTAGGATTATTGTATGTGAATTACTTTCAAATATTAGAGGGTGATTTTTTCCATAGAGAATAAAACATCTATGATTAATAATTCAATTTTGGTTTTTTTCCTATAAAGCCTTACAAAAATGTTTTCCAGATGTAGGCATTATTTTAAAAACACTTTCTAAGTAATTACTTGCATTTTAATTCTTTGCATTATTTCCATCCTTTGCAATTGGTTGAGGTTTTTTTTTTTTAATGATACAATAAATGTTGATAAATGTTCAAAACATATTTTAAAAAAGTATTATTTTTGTTAATGAGAGTTTTCCTTCTATTTCAATTAGGTCAGATTTCTTTACTGTGTTCTTCAGATCTTCATCTTTACTAACTACCTACCCCATCCTTGGGTATTCTATCAGTGACTGAGAGAGATGTGATAGTGTCTCCCATTGTGATAGATGAAATCACTGCAACTGGAAAAACGGGACATTAGGAAAAATAAGGCCATGCCTAGAGGAGGGGCAGTGATACATGCTCTTCTCAGAACTACAGCCAGGGAAGGAAAAAGAACAATTGCAATTGCAAAGAACAGACTCTTCAGCCCCATTGACATGAAAAATGTGTATCTGGCATATCTGCCTGCCCCATTCCCTGATATCAGGATAATAAGTATTGAGTAAAAATAACAGCAGAATACTGCTAAGAGATCCACAGTATGCAGACTCCAAGGTGAAGAGCAAAGGGAAAACTCAAAGTTGACAGTAGAGCTAACAGTAACTATTGCTTACCTAAATATATTAGTAGCATAACTTGAATTAATAATTTATTATTAAAATGAGTAGTTCTAGAATGTTAACATTTTTCTGTGCTTTGGAAAGTTATTAAGTTTGTCACATTCTCTTGAACACATTAGCACAATTAATGTTAAATTCATGGGTGAAAACTCTTAGATCTCTTTCTCTTGATTTTCTATCATGTTTTCTTCTTTTGTCTTAGAACTTGCTCTTCTATGGATGTGCTGGAGTGCGTTTGAAAACAATGCGTATTTAAAATTTGAGATACTTGAGGTCTATGATGATTATAACTTATTCACGTGTATATGGATTTGGTTCTATCTAGAAACTAGAGAATAACAAATCCAGGACATTTTAATCACATTGAGGGTTAAATGATACAAAGCCAGACTCTACCCTGTGAGAACAAGTCCTCTTCCAGTTCACATTCATTCTGAGAATATAACCTCTATGATTCTTTTTCAAAGTCTATTTATTTATGAGCTTTCCTCTCCTTGTCAGATCCTGAAAACAAATTTTCTTTCTGGTTCCATCTATTGGTAGAAAGCCACACTCAGCTACTCATTCCCTAATCAGCTCTTAAATGTTGGCAGAAGACTTAAGGGAAATATGGTCCAGTAATTGGCTAGATTCGCTTCCTTCCTACTAGTAGCCCATGTGTTACTACATGGTTAGTTATTTCTTTTTAATTGTAGCTTGCTTGTCAGTACTAATTTCCTACTCTAAAATTACTAATTTAAATGTAACTTTTCTTGTATTTCTGATATTATGAGTGAAGGTCATTGTCATAGATCAACATTCTGTGTGTATTTTTTTTCTCATGAATTACCTGTTTATGAATTCTTACATGTGATGAGATTGAGGACAGGTATTTTGGTCTAGACTACTATAGAAATTATGTACCATTTTGTGTATTCTATCTGAAGGCCCATCACGTTGATAGTCCCATTATTGAAGGTGTTTGATCATTTTGTTAAAGCAGTGTCTTTTAAGTTTCACTTGAGTAAAGTTACTATTTTTCCTTTTCGATTTAATCAATATTTGAGAGGTAGATACACTGAGGAATTAAAAACATTTTGTTTTTCTCAACTATCTGCTCATAAGTATTCACATCTATCCTTGAATCTGGGATTACATGAGTGTGCCTCTGAGTACACCTCTTTCTACACTTATTAAATGAAACTATCATAGACTTTCTTTCACATTTATTTATTTGATCCTTTATTTATATAAGTTTAGCCTCTTTATATTTATTTTATTCTATGGACTATGATCTACAAGTATCATTATTTATATTATTGCCCAAATTCTCTTGTTCATCACTTTATTCTATTTTCTATCATCTGAATTCTCCTTTATGTACAGGCATGCATATGTATATTTACATTATATATATTTACATAAATACACATGAATATACATGTAGTATGAATTATTTATGTATATATAATCTTTATTTCCTTTTAAAACTTATTCATTGGGTTTTGTTTGTCCTATTTTTATTAACTTTTATTTTCTGATCATCTCCTTTCTAAGATTGGAAATTATTGGATGTATGTAATTCTTTGAAAGTCTATATTACAATTTTAATTATTCCAAAATATGGGCTTGAAGTTTTCTTCTCCTTGGTGGCCAGATTTTTCTGGTGTGCTTTCCTTGGTTGCTTTGTTTAAACTGTTACATGGTTCATTTTGTTTTTTAATGTTACCTTTGTATAGATTAGTTCTTATCCCTTACCCACTATTCCTGGTGATTAGATGGGTTTTTATGGATGACTGGTGAACACTGCATGCAGGGGCCAAGAATGAGCCAGGGTATCTTTCAAAGGTTCAGGACTCAGTTCTCCCCCAGTGATTATTAAGGTAGTTTCACCCAGTGTGGTCAATTCTGTGTCCCCAAAGCTGAGGCATTCCAGCAAGCACTTCTGTTACTATCACAGTGGCTTGCAGAGCTCCGGAGCTTTGCTTTCTAAGGTGCTGCTTTTATTTGATGCTTCATCTCTTCCTCAATTTTTAATAATTATTTTCCTGATACACAACTCTGCACTGGGATCTAGCTTCCCTCTCATTTGCAGCCTCAATTCCAGTGTTGCTGCTGCTGTGGTCCTTGTCGTCATATTTCCTGTTGTATGTGGTCTGTTCTTTCCAGCAAATTACTCCAATATATTCTCTTTTTCCCGAGATTAATAGTTGCTCTACAATTCTTTTGTGTGTGAACTTCTTTTTTATTTGTCCTACACTGGAAATGTATTTCACCTGTATCTGTGTATTCATGGTTTTTACTAGTTCTGGAAAACTATCTCAATAAGTAGCATTTGTTCTTTTTTTTCCCCTTTTGTTATTTTCAGGTCTTGTAATTATATGTATGTTAAGTGCTTCATTCTGTCCTGTACAATGCTAAATATTTCTTTCAATTTTCCTGTATTCTAATCTCTTTGCAGATAAAAAATGGTCCTCATGTTCTGAAAATATTTGGTCAACCATATTTTTTACTTTTAAGCAGAACATAAATATATTTACAATGTTAATAGGCTTCCAAAGCAAATGATGATTTTCAATTTCCAGGCCAACATCTTTTTTCAATTTATGTTTTATAAAGATAAGTGATTGCAGTATAAACCACTGTGGTTTAATACTAAATGACTATTAGGATTCATGTGCCTATGGATGTGTTGCTGGTAGACTGATTTGTGCTGTACTGAGCTTGGCGGTTATGCTAATCACAACTAGGCTTCTTTATGCCTGGTGGGCTGGTTAGGGTCTATGTTTTAACCCAGAATGGGCTGGGTTCCATGTGTCTCATCACATGACACTCACATAATTAACTGAGGGAGCAAAACCACAAAAAGAAT
>CM053406.1:50967121-50993437 GCA_028644305.1 Xerus rutilus
TTTTTGCTGGATTTTGGTATATTTCCATTAGAATTAAAGTTCTAAGAGAAAAAAGTGTTTTTGTGCTTATTCACTGTTGAACCCCTGGTATTAAGAACAGTCACACATTTAGTAAGTATAAATTAATAAGAAATAAATTTGAAATAAGTATTTATATAGAGCCCAGTTTTAACAAATTTTTATTTTTATTATTTATTTATTCTTTGGTAATGCTCTAACCAATAATACAGTTTAAGTATAAATCAGAACTATGTTTGGCTAAATGTGGTGGAGACATACTCCTCTTTCCAAAGTGGCTTTAACTACGTAGAGGTCTATTGTCCTTTCTTGTAAAAGAAGTTATATTTTACCAGTCCAGGGCTTCCGCAGCTGCTATGTAACATCACCCTTGCTTTGTGTCCTTTTATCTCTAATCTTTAATCCTGATTACACAGTTTTGTATCCTGATTTCAAATGGCCAACACAGCCCTAAACATTAAGTCTGATTTCCAGGTAGAAAGAAGAAAGAGAAGGAAAAGGAGAAAAGTTATTTGTTGACTAAGGCAAGTCTTTTTTTAAAGGCAGGCACCTAAAAGTCCCTCTCAATTATTCCTATAGTATTAATGACCAGGACTGATCAGAAAATCATTCCTAATGTCTCTTGGAAATATAGCATTTTATTTGGACATTTTGCTACCACCAAGAAGTTACAGGTCTATTAATGTAGAGTAAGCCTTGTTGTCATATATTTATTTGCTTTTATTTTTATTATTGTGCATGTGGTAATTTGAAATTTAGCTCAGCCCAGATTTTGCATGAAAAAGAAATCATATTACCCTTTGTTTTAAAAATAAATTGATTTTTTGACAGATAAAACACAAGAATAAAATTTTGACTCAAAAGTAGAGTCATAGTTGGAAGAATAGCAATAGACATTATATCCATATAATGTTCTTCAAAACTGTTATAAAATTAGTTTTATAGTTGTTATAATATTAGTTTCATAAATTATGTGATGTTTTCATTTATGTTAATTGAATATGTTTTGGAGAACTTAGAAAAAAATGTAAGGATCTTGTGAATGTTACTTTTAAGTAATATAATTATAGGAAAGTCGTATCTAGTAATTTTAAAAGTTTATTTTCTTAAATCTTTTTGTAGCAGAAATTGTGCATGACTTTCATACCTTTTAGTTAAAGTTGACTCATTGAATATGAAAATCTGAATTGATTCTTTTTGGTTCATTTTTTAGAAATTTAAAGATTTCGTAGATCCTCCTGATGAAGTCAGCCATCATTCATATTATTTTAAGATCAAATACATTTTAACATATACAAATATCAAGAGAATCTGTCACCAGCATATTTTCTATATCATAGCTACTCAAAACAGTTCATCAGTCTAAAGATAACTGATACCAGATGAAAGTTAAATTCAATAAGAAAGAATAGTAAGTAATGGAAATGATGCATGTGTTAACAATGGTAAAATAATTTTCTTAATTAAAAGAAGATTTGTCTCTCTGAGCTAAGTAGGGTGCTGAATTGAGAAATTATTCTAAGGTTGAGATTATGGAACAAACAAAATAAAATTGCTTATGTTGTTAATGTTTGTTCACTCTAATTCTTCCAGAATGCCCTATAGGACTCATTTAGAATTATGAAGATAAGGCAATAGGCTGTCTGCAAGTTTTCCAAATTTTCATCTTAGCAGAGTCTCATCGGTCTGGAAACTGAGACTTTAAATCATCCAAACAAAGGTGTGGTAGCAATTGCTTCCGAGAGAATGGATAGCAGTAAATTGAAGCCATCAGTTGCTGGCCACTAGCTTTTGTTTTGATAAATTTCCATGGAGGAAATGCCTTCATGTTTTACTCAGTGTTTGCACCAGAGCACTGTTTACTATAAGGCCAGAAACATCAGCTCTTCTTCCTTGAAACATTTTACTCAATACCTCCCTTATACCTACAAATAAGAGTATGAAGTAAACTGGGCTTAAAAAGAATGAAAATCATATTAGAGAATATTTTAATAACTGATGCATAATAATTATGTTTATGAAGAATAGTGTGATGTTTCAGCATTGTGTGTGTGTGTATGTTATACAATGATAAATTTGAAGCCAGAATTAGACAGGTAGTCAGTATAAATAAGTAAATTGAGTCAGGTGGAATCAAGATGGCCAATTTGAGTGACTCTGGAAAGTTGGAGACTGCCCCTTGAGGGATTGAAATACCTTCAGGGCCCTTACTCCATCCTTATCAAGGTAATCTGCACCTGCTCCAACCTGTTGCTAAGGTAACCTATCCCAGGAATTGTCCCTCCCTACAGGGAGTTACAAAAGTTATTAACTAATATATCCTAGACTGCACCATCTTGCTCTTCCCCCTGTCTATCTGCTTCTCATCTTTTGGCTATCCCACCTGAACATCTCCTGGGCCTAGTCACATATGTAGAAAGAGAGAGAGAAGGGGAAGAGAGCAGGAGAACAAAGGAAGCCTAAGACATATTAAAAGGCAGAATAGCCCCGCTTCCTGTGATACCAGGACACCAGTTATGGCTCCTTTCTCTGTTACCTCTTTTTAAATAAACCCTGTTTTATATGCTTGCCTTGGCATGCTTCTCTACTGTTGTACTTCAACATGTGAAAAAGCACAACTCGTCACCAGTAACCAGCAGTATCAAAATCAAGGTGATTAGCCTCTGAGTCAACTCAAAAATATATTATTTCTTTGTAGTGAAAATGTTGAAGATCCTCTTTTCTAGCTATCTTGAAATATAAAAGGTATTATTATTAGCTATGGTGACCCTACTTAATAACAGAATATCAGAACCTACTATTCATAACTGTAATTTGTACTTGTTGCCCATTCTCTCCTCGGTCTACTTCTTCCCTCTCTTTCCCAGATTCTGATAACCACTATTCTACTCTCACCTTCCCTGAGATCACCTTTTTTGAGACTCCAAATGTGATATTTCTTTTTATATTCCTGAAAATTTAACTTTTTTGCAGTAAAGATTTACTAAATGCTTTTCAGAAAATTTTGCTGAAGTTTTTATCTGTTCATTAATGATTGGAGAGGATAATGGTAATTCAGAAAATCACTTATATGATATATGTTAACAGTGAACAATCTATAAATACAATGAAGAAAGCATTTCTGCTTATGATAAAATCAAAATAAAGAAAATAAGAATACATTTATTCAGGAATGTAGAAGACTTATTAATCAGTATAAAACATTTTTGAAAATTTTTTAAAGAACTAAATAAATGGAAAGACTTCCTGTGTTCATGAATTGGAAAATTTAATACCATTAGGATGACCAGCATTCCCAAATTGACCTGGATAGAATGTAATGCCTATCAAAATTCCAACTTTTCTTTTTTTAAAACTATAAATACATGTTTATCTTAAAATTAAATGGAATTGTAAGGACTCTAAATAGCAGAAATAATCTTGAGATAGAACTTAAATATATACTTCTCCAAAGAAGACATACATTTAGGCAATAAGCACATGAAAGATATTCACCATAATTAGGCATTAGGGAAATAAAAATCATAACCCCAAATGAAACTAGTTCATACTCATTAGGTTATCTATAAAAGAAAGGGAAATGATAAAAGTTGGTAAAGATATAAGGAAGTTGGAAGTCTCATGAAATGGCAATAAGATTGAAAATTAGTGTGACCACTATAATAGAAAATAGTTTGACAGTTTCTCAAAATGTTTAATATAGAATGAATATATGACACTGTTGTTTTACTCTTGGATAGGTATCAAAACTAACTGAAAACCAGTGTTCAAACAGAAATTTGTACATTAATGTTCATAGCTCTTTATTCATAATAGTCCAAAAGCTGTAACCAGCTCAAATTTTCATCTGCTAAAAGTATAATGGAATATTATTCATAAAAAGGAATAAAGTCCTGACACATGCTACAATATAGATGCATTTTCTTCCTTTGTGTGTGTGTGTGTGTGTGTGTGAATGGGCCTGGAAAGTTAATGCTACACAACTGAGCTAAACTCCCAGATCAACATAGATGGATCTTGAAGCCATTAGGCTAAATGAAATATGCTACACAAAAGTCCTCATATTGTTTCATTCTATTTATATAAGATGTCCATAAGAGGCAAGCACAAAACAGAAAGTAGACCTATGGTTGCCAAGACTGTAGCGTGGTGGAATAGTCCATGAATGTTTAATTGGTTTCCGGTTTTTTTCAGTGATAAAAATGCCCTGGAAGTCGGGTGTGGTGGCACACACCTGTAATCCCAGCACTTAGGGAGGCTGAGACAGGAGAATCGTGAGTTCAAAGCCAGCCTCAGCAACGGCGAGGCGCTAAGCAACTCAGTGAGACCCTGTCTCTACATAAAACACAGAATAGGGCTGGGGATGTGGCTCAGTGGTCGAATACCCCTGAGTTCAATCCCCAGTACAAAAGAAAAAAAAAAAAAGCCCCGGAATTAATGGTGATGATTGCACTGTATTTAAAAAGTATTAAAGTTACTGACTTGTGGGGCTGGGGCTGTAGCTCATTGGTAGAGCGCTTGCCTAGCATGCATGAGGCACTGGGTTCAATCCTCAGCACCACATATAAATAACAAATGAATAAAATAAAGATCCATCAACAGATAAAAAATATTTTTTAAAAAAAAGGTTACTGACTTGTACATTTTAACATGGTTACAATGGTAAATTATAAATTATGTAAATTTTAAACACAAAATAATAAATAAATATAAACATAATAAACATAAAATAAATACATAAACAAGCCTCTGTTAACTATAAAGCAATATCTGAATATTCATTTTAGTACTATCATTCTATGTTTTCTGTTAACTATAAAGCAATATCTGAATATTCATTTTAGTACTATCGTTCCAGGTTTGGTGAACTGAAAATACTAAGTATTTTGGGAAAATCAGAAGTCCAGTGAAGAGGAATTTTAATGTACAAGAACAGGTACAAAGAGATGTTTAGTTAATAAAGAGGCTTAGAAAAAATAGAATAAAATCAACTAAATCAAGCAATTTATATGGTTCTCCTACAAGTTTCTAATGCAGCAGTTGATGAGAATGCACTTTATTTGAATATTAAGCACAAGGACAGCAAAACACTTGGGTTATATCTCAATGGCAATTTGGGGCATATGTAGTTGAATATTCCATCAAAATACAAAATGAGAGCTGGGACTAAATATGTATATCTGAAATATGCAAGCATATTGTTGTTAGCTGCTGTGGTTTAGCTCTGAGTTGTACCCTAAAAACTCATATGTGGAACAATAAAAAAAAATTTAGAAGGGAAATGATTGAATTATGAGAGACTTAACCTAATCAGTGCATTAATGTACTGATAGAGATTAACTGGGTATGCAGATAGGGTGTGGTTCAAGAAGGTGGGTCACTGAGGGCATACCTTTGGGTTTATATTTTGTTCATGGTGAGAGGAGCTCTCTATCTCTCCTTTCTGGTGGCAATATTCTGAGCCACTTTTTGTCACCATATTCTCCCACCATTATGTTCTGCCACACCTTGGGACCAGTGCGATAAATAGAGTTGATCATTCAGATTGATATGTCTAAAACTGTAAGCTGACAAATAAACTTTTCCTCCTCTAAAATTATTCTCATCAGGTCTTTTGGTCACAGTAGTCAAAAAGCTGACGAAAACAGAAATTGACACTGAGACTTGGGTTTGTGGCTGTGACTAAACTGATCATGTGGTTCAGAAGCTTTTAGAGCTCTTTGGAATTTGTGGGAGGAATTTTGAAATGTTTAAGGACGGATCTGGATATGATTTAGATTTCTGTAAGCCAAATTTAATGGGCAATTCTGGTGGGAGTTCAGACCAGAATTCCTATAGTAAAGTGCACAGTAAAGATTGGTCTCGTGAGGCTTCAGAGAAGAAGGAAAGGCCAATTTCTGGCTAAGAAGTTGTTTATATTTTCCCTGTGTACTAAGACTTTCTGTGAGTCTGAATTTAAAGGCGACAAACTAATTAATCCAGCAGAAGAAATTTTAAGGCACCACAGCCTTAGGTGGTGGCATAAATATTCCTGGCAGTTTTTAGTCAAGTTTATTGTGATAATCAGGAGCAGAAAGCAAAGCAAGAAGACTTGAAAAACTTGCAATTTGATCAGGAAACTACAAGTAAAACTGGGACTAAGGGAGGTGTGGTTGTTAAAGGGATTATAGCCACTAAAGAAATACCAACAACTTTACCCAGAGACAATAGGAAAGATGGTTTGAGGTTATCGCTTGAATTTGTAAGATTATTCCCATCCCAGGCTCAAGAATGTAAAAGTAAAAATTCCTTTGAAGCCAATGTGGTGGCGCAAGCCTGTAATCCTAGCACTTTGGGAGGCTGAGACAGGAGAATCACAAGTTCAAAGCCAGCCTCAGCAATGGCAAGGCACTAAGCAACTCAGTGAGACCCTGTCTCTACATAAAACACAAAATAGGGCTGAGGATGTGGCTCAGTGGTTGAGTGCCCCTGAGTTCAATCCCCAGTACCAAAAAAAAAAAATTCCTTTGACAAGAGACTCATGGGACATCCTGCTTATACAGGGGGCCCTGGGAAGTTATTTTACCATGCTCAGTTGCCAAGACACTCAAAGGCTAGTTAGACATGGACCCTAGAGGCTTGGGTACTGCTTGAGATAGTGACAGACCTTGGTATCAACCATATGGTGCTCTTCTATAGATTTAAGGGATGTTGGATTTAGGGGCAAATGAAGGCTTCCACTGAGATTTTAAAGGAGGGCCTAGGAGTCCACCAGGTAAAGTGCAACACGGTTAGAGTCCCTGCATGCAGCTCCAGAGAGGGAAATGCATATCAACATATGAGGGAAGCTAAGGCTGCAGCAGAGACCCCCGAGACTAAGAGATGACAATAATGTGAAATGTCTGCAATGAAAGCTGCTGGTATTGAACAGAAATAATCCAAGAGAGAGGCCATGTGGGCTGCATCCATCAAGGCCATAGGGACAGAACTGCATAAGCCCTTTGGAAAGAGTACACAATGTCATGTGCCTCAGATTCTGGATGTGGAGCTAAAGAACTTATTTGCCCTGCTGGATTTTGGTTATATTTTGGTTCCACTCATTTTTTCTATGCCCCTATATTTGTCTTTAGAAATGGAAATGTTTACTCTGTGCCTTTACCTGTTGGGTATATGTAACTTTTTTTTTTTATTTTATTTTTGCAGGGGCTCACACTGAGAGTTTGCCTTGAGTTACAAAAGATACTTTGGACTTGCACTTTTGGGAAATACTGCAACTGTTGGGATTATGCGGGCTATTGGAAATGAACCCAATGTATTTTTCACTGTGATATGGGCATGAGATTTTTGGGGACCAGATGTGAAATGTTATTGTTTAGATATGAGGTGTTTCCTAAATACTTACGTGTGAGATAATGCAACAAAGTTTAGAGGTAAAATGATTGGGTTATGAGAGTTTTAACCTAATCAGAGCATTGATCCCATAATGGGGATTGACTGGGTGGTAACTGTAGGCAGGTAAGGTGTGGCTGGAGGAGATGGATCATTGCAGGTGTACCTTTTGGGTACATATTTTGTTCTTGGTGATTGGAGCTCTCCCTCTCTTTCTGGTGGCCAAGTCCTGAACTGCTTTCTTCACCACACTCTTCTGCCATGATTTTCTACCTCTTCTTGAGCCCAGAGCAATGGAACTGGCTATCTATTGATTGATACCTCTGAAACTGTGAGCCCCAAGTAAACTTTTCCTCTTCTATAATTGTTTTTTTTTTTCAGGTCTTTTGATCATAGCAGTAAAAATGCTTAGTAAAACAGCAGCAGAATCCATGAAATTGCAAGTAATTTCTCAGGGAAAATGAAAGGAAGTCCTAGGACAGGATTCTTAACACTACCAATACCACCAGTTTAGATATGGCAGAGGAAGAGCAGAAAACCATGAGTGTTGTCATGAAAGCCAAAGAAAGATAAACTTCCAAAAGATAGACAGAAGTACTAAAAAGGGTCCACTTGCTTAAATAAGTTCATTTCTGTTGTAAAATATTTTAATATTGATTCTATTTAGGCCATTTATGCTGCTATGAAAGGAAGTAGGGTCAGCCTCAAAGAAAAATTGATTTCCAAATTTCATTCCATTCAAAATTACTGATGGCCAAGTACTGAACTGCTTTTACATTTTCTCTACCAAACATAACCACTGTGTATATACATATACATGTACACACACCTTTTGTTTATGGTAGGATTCAAATTTTCTAGACTGGTCACAGTAAGCAAGTAAAAAAAATTATGGAAACAGTAAATTATATTTCCTTGCTTTTTAAAGATAAGGTAAATTAACAAGACTGGTAATTTTGACCCAGTTTCAAGATCACTTTTAATATATAGATTTGTGTGTGTGCACTTGTATTACTAAGCAGCAGAACAGTGTACAAACTCAGGACTTTGATTTTAGAGCCTGTGCTAATAACCATGGTCCAATACCATTTAGGAGGATTCACATATGGGAGGTTGTTTGAAGATTATTGACTTACTTTATTATCAATCAAGGCTATGTACATCTAGGAATGAGTGTACCTGACCTCACACAATTTATCAATGGGGTAAGTGGAACATTTATTCAAGTTTGAATCCCAGTCACAAAGCAGCTATTGTTAAGTAGCAAGTCATGTAGCAGTGTTTGAACCTTTGGTGGGTTTGCTGTTTCCAGTGTCAGTTTTGAAGATGTGGGAATTATGAACTGAATAGGCACCCTAACTGATGTCTATCCTGATGCAATTTTGTAGGATTAGTCATTTTACATTTCCTAGTGAGGACAAAAGATAAAGAGATCAGAAATATAGGTAGTCATGCTGGAAGCTTCACCTCTGTGCTGCTTTTCCATGTTTAGTGAGGCAGTTACAAAACAAACTCTCTACAGGAGGCTCTTCTTGAAAATAAAACACTTGAAATTATTCTAACATTATTTATTATATTGTTCTAAAATTATGTGCTCATACTTTAGAATTAGTTGAGCTGCCATGGATCTGTAATGATGTGCTAAACTCTCTGATGACAATTGTGTTTTTATCAATTTCTCTTTTTACTTCGAATGGATTTTACTTTATACATTTTTCATGAAATGTAATTTGTCAGCAAAAGGTTCGTGATCATTGGAGTCTTTGTGAATTTGTATCTTTTCATCAATATAAAACTATTTTTTTATCCCTGTACAAGCACTGAGATTTCTCCTTTATTCTGTCTGATACTAATTTTACCACATCTATTTTCTTTTTAACATCCATTTGATAAATCTTTGCTTGTCCTTTTACTGTTAGCCTTTCTTTGAAATTTTGTTTCTGTTTGGATTCTTTTTAACTGTTTATTACTGAGTTGTTATTGTACTCTGTATAATAAAGTAGCATTTAAAAGGAAGAAATGTTTTCTATATTTGTACACACATTTTATATTGTTTATTGTTTCTGTAATCTTCTATTATTTTTAGGCATACTTGCAGTTTATATTTAGATCTCCATTTTGTTGTAAATGTATATTTTTTTCTCAACTATTTTTTTTGCCACAATTACACTCTAAATCTGAATTTTAACTTTTAATGTTTTAAAAATGTGATCTTAAAATTACTTTCAATAACTATCAGTTACAGAAGATTATTTCTTGGATTTCATTTTGTAAATGAATGAGTTTGATCATTTTTCTGTCTTTATTACTTTCTTTCTTTTTGTAGTGTTGAAGATTGAATCCAAGGGCCCACACATGTTAGGCAAATGCATTACCACTGAGCTACACCCCAGTCCTTTTGATTCAGAGGTAGGATTTAATACTCAATTGCCAACACAGGCCTTCAAATTGTGATCCTCCTACCTCAGCCTCCTGAGTCACTGGGGTTATAGGCAGGTGCCATTGTGCTCAACTGCTTTGTCTCTCAAGTAAGCCTGCCATTTCTTGTTAATCTAAAATGAGATTATACATGCAGTACTTAATTTATCATTTCTTCCTTTTTTTCATTTACTTTCTTCAACAGATTTTAAAATCACACATAAGATAAATAACTTGAGAATTATTCCCAAAATACTTAAGGCCTCAATTATATGGTGAATATTGGATTTTCTTTTACTGATTTTATGTAGGTCTACATATGATTTGTAAAAAAATATATATATTGCTTCTTCAGTCCATATTGATCTTAAGATGTCTTAGTTTCTGCAGTTTTCACATTGCAACAATTAGATAGCTTGCATATACACACACACATATATACACTGTATATTTATTATATATTAAAATTCTACATAATTATTAAAATTCCAAATACTAAAATTCCTTTAACATTCTTAAATATTTCAACTGATTTCATAAATACTTAGGATTTTAGGGAAGGTTGAGACCACTTATATTTTGATTATATTATTAATTCCCTGAATTTTTCTTTATATTTGAAAAGTCAAACTATTTATAGTTATAATTTGATTTACAATAATTCATAAATGTAACATGAAATTTAAATTTTAGCTACTATGTATCAATAGGTTTTAAAAATTACTTTAAATTGTTTAGCTCCATCAATATGTGTTGTTTCAGGAATTTTTTTATTCAAAGATAGTTCATTAAAATATTTCCTCTATGCTTTAAAATTTTTTTCTTCTTTATATTATCTAAATATGGTTTTCATTAAGAGATTTATGTCTCCTTCAGATCTCTTATCTTCTTTTAAATGTCTTCATTAGTTCATCATATATGGTAATTGGATTTTTCTTCATCTTGTGATTTTTCCACATTTTAAATTGCTCCTTTTTCCTAATTAATGGCACATTCTAAATTTTATTGGACACAAGGTTAATATTTCCTGACTTTTTATCTGAATATTATTGTAGATTTATATCAAAAGGAAGCAACTCCTCTGGTTCCTTAGGATTTGAATTTTGAGTTTTCAAATGCCTGCCATCGATTATATTTTCTAAATATATTTTTAAGGAATGAGGCAGGATTTCCATTTATTATATTTTAATTGACTAGGATATTGGACTAACCCTGCCCAGACAAAAACTATGGAGGGAGAGTAAAATGTGTTTTAAAATATTCTAAAATGCTTTGAACATAAGCTGGCAATGTATATCAGGCAAAAATGTCAGTGAAGGAAAAGAAATAAATAGTAAGAATTAAAACAGCTTCAATCCTGAAGATAATTTCAAAATTTGAGGGACACAAGTATATTTGTGCAAGAACTCAAGGAATATTGAGAAAAGAATATGAAGCAAATGCAATTTTGAACATGAGGTAATCCATAAATAAATCTGACCTTCCTTACACACATGCAACACTAAAAAAAGAAATTGCTGAGTTATATAGAGTTAATGAAGTTCTCTGTGGAACTACAACTTTGAGATAGCCTGCCTACAGATTTGTACACACATTTATATCCACCTTTGGTCAATACAACCCCAAATCTTTATTTTAACTAAGAATAGACCTGGGACAAGAATTTTATGTCCCTTTAGCAACAAACACAAATCATATCTGAAGAATTTTATCTGTGTCCCAGACAACAGAAATTCGCTGAAATTATGCTTCAAATAAAATAAGCAATCTGTCAGAAATCACTAATTCTGCAAAGATATAAAGTACCATAAATTTAAAAAGCATAAATATCAATACAGTTTACCAACTCGCAAAATGTCTTATTTTGATATTACCTTCAATGATTATACTAATATGGATCAATATATTTAAAAATACTGAAAGAAGATTTTGAATATATGTATAGAAAAAGAAGAAAAATTAACAGCATATTTTTTTAAAAATGAATTTTTAGAAAAATAAATTAGTATATTAATTAAACATTCAATGGAGAAACTTCGGCTTTTAGTGATAACTGGTATTGTACCTGCCCTCTGAAGACTAATAGAAAACTGGACAGAACTGTTTGCGAATACCAAAAAAGAAATAGTAACTGGCTGTTGTTTTCTGAGAGATAGGAACCAAATACCACAAATCATCCTCATATGTTTTCCTCAAAACACTTTCTAGATTGAAGTCAAAGAGAGTGACACAAACAGAAAAACAACACTATATTACTAAAGGAGAATAAGTTTGTAAATCTATGTGGCGGAGGTCACCAGAATATTAAAGATATACTATGATAGAGGAGGGAATTACACAGAGGAATAGCTTTGTAAATCTACAAATGGTTAACTTGAATTTTTTGGTAAATAATAATCTGACAGTTTATTCAGTGAAATTGCACTGTAACAGTCTAAAAAAATAGAGAGAGTGGGAAAAAATGACTACTGGGGAGTCATAAGCTAAAATATTTCTAGAACTTGCACAGGTCTGAAAGATTTATGCATTCCAACTTAGTAAAGTGGAGAGACATTGTTTGATTGGTTAGTTTTGGAGACACTTCTAATCTGATGGTACATTTGTAATCCTAAAGATAGACTGCTCTCTGCATGATCTACTAAAGCTAAAAAAAATTTAGTTGATAGAAAGTCACTCACATGCCTGACAAAACATACTCCATAATCTGTAAAGGAAGACAACAAAATCCAGGTAGTGGAAAATGTAATAATATTTAATGTTCAATATCAAGTTAAAAGTTATTAAGCATACAAAGATACAAGAAAATGTGACTCATAAATAAGAGAAAAATAAAATCATGAGAAAAAAAGAGATAGGAATAATAAAATTAATGTAAAAGAACTTTAAAACAGCTATTCAAAATGTGCTTACAATATAAGAAACACGCAAATATGTGAAGAAAGAACATGGAAAATATAAGTATTATCTGAGAACAATATTTAAAAATAAGATGAAATGATGAAAATGATGGAGAGATGAAAAAAGACTGAAAAAGAGATTAACAGAACATTTATTGGAATATATTAAGCCATACAGAATAGGTGTTATGCAGATCCAGAAAAGGAAGTGTGCAGAAAATATATTTGAAGATATAGTAGCTAAAATATTTCCAAATTTGAAGTGAGCTGTAAGGTATGCTCCCTGCTCACATCTTTTTGGGTGTTCAGTGACACACAAAAAGAAGGAATATAATTTTGCACACCATCACAGACAACGCATGCACTATGATCACATCACTGAAATCCAATCATAAAGAGAAATATTATAAGCCACCAGAATAAAGATGCATTTTAATAATTGTCATCATTATTTTTGTAAACTGGAGTTGTATAGGACAGCATAAACTAAGATAAAAATCTTACACTTAGAGATGAACACATCTTTCCCTCTGCTAGACCTTCTTTATAGTGGTTTATGCTGATCTGGTTAAAAGCTGAGTTGAGTGTGAAGTTTTCTGTTTCTTCAGTGCATCAGAGGCTCCAAATCCTTCTGGCGATGTCTTTGTTTATGGTGGGGCAACATTTCCAGAAGGCTTTTTGTCATGTATGCTCCCGGCTCAGCTTCATGCCTTTTGCTTCTGCTGCACCACAGAGGCAGCTCTCCAGTCCTACTCTGCTGATGCCGTTTACCTGATCCTTGGTGTGGCAGAGTCAGGAAGGTCATTATTCTTCTTCAAATTCTGATTGTCTCCCTCGGAAGCAGGTACTGTGTACCAGTATGTATTGAGTGTGACTCACCTGTTTTTCAACCATCATCTACACCTATTTCTGTCCCTAGCTGAAAGAATTTTTTTTTTCTGTTTTGCTTTTCCAGCTCCACTGGGCATTTATCCATCCTCTCAGATTAGTTGTCCTTGCCTTTGCACCTGCAGGAAAAGGGCTTTTACCTTTGGACCTGTGGGGAAGTTGGTACAGGAGGAGTTTCAGGGTGTGGTGGGATGCCATTTCACCCCCAGCTATAGTGAAACTCCACCTGTTTTCCCAGACAACAATATTATTGTCCTTTTCTCTACAAAGTGAGGCTATGTTTAACATGAGACACACAGGAGATGATTTTAGGGTCAATTTCAGAAGTGTCCACTGTTTCCTTCCCTTGATCACCTGACCTCTGTCACAGGATTTTCACTTATCTTCCCTGTGAGAACTTGGTAAATTTTTGGAGGAAAAATCTACATGAAGTAGTGAATCCCATGTGTCTGCTACCTACAGAGACTTCATATTCTCATACTTGTCCATACTCGATGTTAGGAATTTGTAAAATTTAACCGGTTGAACATTCTTAGTAGTTTGTATGCCATTCATAAACATCTGTCTTAGGTAGGCAAATACTGAGATCCTGTTTCTTCCTGTCTTTATTCATATTTCTAATTAATTATTGTCTTAGACCTGAATTTATTGATGAGTTCAATACAAGTTGTTATTTTGCAGTATATAAAATGTTTTCATTATAGATACGAAGCTCTTTATGATTATTTATAAATCTGAAGAGAAACTGGAAACTGAACATCATCCCACATTTTTAGGCATTATTAGCTGCTATTCTAGATATTAAAATTTGAATTCTTTATTTATTATTGCATTACAAATGTCTTTAGCATTTAATGGCTGAAATCAATGCATATAGCATTTAACAGTTCTTTGAGTCAGGACTCAAAGTACTTACTCAATGTAATCTAGCTGAGTCTCTCTGACTCAAGTTCTTGGACAATCTTGTGAAGTGACAAAGGGGCCTGTGGTCTTACCTGATACCTCAACAAGATCAATAGTGTGGCTGTTGGCAGGATTTTCTTGTTTCTTATTGAACTAGGCTTCTTTATTTCTCACTGTCAAAGAAAGTGAGAAAGATGGACAAGGGTGGGAAGGAGAAGTGGGAAAGGGAAGGAAGGGAAGATGAAGAAGGAAGAAGAGAACTTACACTAATCTTAAATTTGAAGTGCCATCTCATCAGTTTTGAATGTCATTAGGCATAGTACCAAATCAAGGGGATAATAGCCATTATGGAAAACCATATGGAGCTTCCTCAAAAATTTAAAAATGGTATGACCATATTATCCAGCAATCTCATTAATAAGCATAAAGCCCCAGGAAATGAAATCAGTGTGTAGAAGAGACAACTGTGCTCCCATGTTCATTGCAGCAGTATTCGCAATAGCCAAGAAATGGAAACAACCTTAGTGTCCATCCATAAATGAATGAGTAAAGATAACATGGTAAATAAACACATCAGAATACTATGCACTCATTAAAATAGTGAAATCCTGTCATTTAAGACAATGTGGTTGGCACTGGAGATCATTATGGCAAGTGAAATAAGCCAGGAGCAGAACAACATGTACAGTCATGTGGATTGTAAGAACAATTGATCTCAAAGAAGTTGAGAGTAGAATTGTGGTCATCAGAAACTGAGGTGTGCAGGTAGAGGAAGGGAGGGGGAAAGACTAATCAATGAATGCTAGGTTAAGTTAAGAAAAAGAAGTTCTGGTGTGCTTTTGCACTGTAGAGTGACTATAGGTAATAATAAATGACTATACATTTCAAGAAGCTACCAGATTTGAAAGTTTTCACCATAAAGACATGATAAACATTTGAGGAAATAGGTTTAAATTGATTTGAACATTGCATAATGTATCAATGTATTAAAATATCACATTACCTCATTCATTTGTATATATAGTGGGGTAAAATTTTCAGAAGGCTTTTTGTAAAGTATGCAAATTTTTCCTAATATATGTAATATATATATAATTTTGTGTTACGTATAATTTAAATATAAACTTAATCAAAATCAAGGGGATGAAATTAAAAAAGGGCTTGGTAGAGGGGTATAGAGATAATTGTTTACTATTTCAGAGACTGCTTACCTCAGAACGGAAGAAAGGAAATAATAATGTTAGATTATAAATTAATGAAATAGGACATAGGCAAGCAGTAGAGAGAAACTAATGAATCTTAAAATTGCATCTTGCAAAAGATCAATTAGGTTGATAAATGTGTAGCTGTATTTAGTAACAATAAAGAAGAAAACGAAAGGAATGAATGATATTGAGAACAAGTGGAAATATATATACAAACTTTATGTTCATCCTAAAAGAACAGTATATAACTTTATCCCTATAAATGTCACATGTTAAAAGAAATGAACACATTTCTCCAAATATACAAATTATAAAACCACACACATACACACACACACACAAATGGTTAAGGTAAATCATCCTTGTGGGTTCTGTATGACTTTTGCTTTTTCCCTAATATTGTTTCCTTTTTCCCTCGGATTCCTTGGATAGAGTTTAATACTTTGTATTAATATTCTCCAAGTAAAATGTTTTGATTCCACTGATTTTCTTTGTTCATTGTCAATTTTCTTTTATTGATTTTTATTTTTATCATTAATTGCATTCTTTTATTTGTCTCGGATCTAATTTGTTCCTCTATTTTAATTGCCTACAGTGAACAGTGAACAGCTGGCTCCAGCTCCCTCTTTGGAGTTACTGCTCTTGTTATTTCTTTTCTCAGGAACTGATCTGAAGGGCACATTCACATTAGGCCATGCTCTTTGACAAAAGGAATGGGACACCTGATGGGAAAACGAAAGTTTTCTAAAGCATCTGCTTTATTGCTGCTCACATTTTAGTGTCCAAAGTAAATTGTATGGCCAAGCTCTACATTAATAAAATGAGGAAATATATACCTCTTATTGGAGGTGCTGTAAGTCTTACAGCTGTGCATGTAAAATCATTTAAAGGAAAGAGAAAGAATGTGGTCAAATAGTAGTAAAACCCCTGATGATGACAAAATTTTACTACTCCTGCTTTCATCATTTCAATAGCACAATTACAGAATCAATGGCAGTATTTAAGTGCTCTTTTTTCATATCTTTTCTGCACATTTTGTCACTGTTGTCTGTTATTTTCTATTTGAAACTTTGTGTTATGGTCTTTCTGGTTTTGTAATTCTTTGCAATACTATTAGTTCTCTGACATATCCATAACTCTGAAGTTTGAGCTTCATTTTCTCTCTTGGTAATCCTTTTCTTCCATTCCACATGTAGAATTCCTATTATTTTTCTTTGGGATTAAGAAAAAATAACTAGATTTTCTCCTCATAAAAGTAATACATACTGAATACAGAATTCTTAAAAAATTAAGAAAATACACTAATCTTTTACATCAGCAAAACATATGCACACAAACAAGAATTCTTTCTATTGTCTTCCTATACAAGAATCTTCATTTTATACATGGTTAAGGCTTACTTAGATGTTTATTATTTACTTTAATATATATGGGTTTTAATTAAAAAATCTCATACTAGTATAATTTGATTGATTTTATGCCCATTTTTTAAAAAATCCATTGTTAACTGCTTTGTTTTTTTTTTAAATTTGTACCTTCAAAACTTATACCTGCAGCCGGGCATGGTGGCTCACGCTTATAATCCCAGCACTTAGGGAGGCTGAGACAGGAGAATCGCGAGTTCAAAGCCAGCCTCAGCAATGGCGAGGCACTAAGCAACTCAGTGAGACCCTGTCTCTACATAAAACACAAAATAGGGCTGGGGATGTGGCTCAGTGGTCGAGTGCCCCTGAGTTCAATCCCCGGTACCAAAAAAAATAAACTTATACCTGCAAAAAGTTTCCTTTTTATTTTATTATAAAACTTCCATAAACTCATTGGAAATATTCAAAGAACACTAAGGTGCTTAAAACATCAGTAGTCTAGATTTCAGGAAAAAGTTTTGACAGAGTAAGCCTGAATTTCAGGAATTTCTTCCACTAATGAAATATAAGAAAAAGGGATGAAAAACATTTCTAACAGTAATCTTTAAAAAACTAAAATTCTAATTTTATGTTTAAAAACAGAAAGTCTATCAGACCAGTTCCTTCTTTCCTCCCATGATGCTTCAGTAAAATGAACTATATCGACAGAATCATAAAGATTTTTTTCTCCAATGGAATGGATAAAAAGATTGACAGAAGTCAATGAACACATCTAAAAAACAGAAAGACTAAAAGACTTTTTAGAGAATCTGAGAATAGATGGAAAAGGCCAGTAAAATTTGCCATAGTCCAGAGATCTGCATTAAATTGAAAGAAGGAGCTAAAACTCATAGTTATGGGGCACTACTTTCTTTGAGTGAGGAATGGTCTGGTATAGATTATTAAATAAAAATCTTAGAAGCATGAACAAAGACCAGATATGCAAAGGATACTTGAATTGTTACATTATACACTGCTACAACTACATGAAAGGCTGAATACTATGTAAGACTATATAAAATGGACAAACCTATGAGTAATTCAAATATGAGAAGGGCTAGAGATTAAAGGGGCTAAAATATCCAAAAAAAAATTGCCAAAAATTTCCCAAATTTTATGAAGCACAGCAACTTGCAACTGTGAGATACTAAATGAACACCAAGCAGAGAGCACACAAAGAAGCCTGTATCATAGGACAAAATCCCATAAACAAAAGGACAAACCAGAGAAGGGGATACAATTTTGCAAAATATATAACTGGAAAGGCAAATGTATATAGAACATTTAATCAGTTCTTAAAAATCACCAAAAAGAGACAAAATATTTGAATAGACATGCATGGTGGGCTGATTCCATTCCCATGGACCAAAGGTGAGGCAGAACATCATGGCAGAAGGGTGTGGTGGAGAAGCTCTGCTCATCTCATGGAAGCCACGAAGGGAGCAGAGAGAGAGAGAGGAAGGGGCTCAGGAAAGATGCCCCTTCTGGGACATTCCCCCAGGACCCACCTCTTCCACCATTTTCCCACTTGCACACAGTTACCACTCAGTCCATTCAAACTCAGATGGACTAATTGGGTTACAGTTTTCACAATCTAATCATTATACTTCCAAATATTCCTGTTTTTATACAGGAAATTTGGGAGGATACCTCATCCAAATTACAACATTCTGCTCCTGGCCTCCAAAAGTTCATGTTCATATGACAATGCAAAATGCATTTAGTTTATCTCCTAGAGACTCTATAGTCTTAACAGTTCCAGCACTGGCTAATAGTCCAAGTCCGAAATTTCACCTGAGACTCAAGGCAAATTTTTGACTATGAACACCCGTAAAAATCAAAATCAAGTTACATATATCCAATATACAATGGCCAGAGTAACATTCTTATTGCAAAAGAGAGTAATAGGGGCGTAAAAAGAAGGGAAATGACCAAAAGAAGGCCCAAACTTAACTGGGAAAATAGGTCTCAGACCTCAGCATACAGCATCTGGGACAAATAGCAGAAAAATGTGCTCTCCAAAGGAGCAGTTCTGCCCCTGTGGCCTTGCAGTTGCAGCCTACATGGCCTCCCTTTTATCTTGTTTCTCTTTGTAGTCAATAGCTTCTCTCATCAGAGGTCCATATTACTGACATCTCTTAATTTTGTGGGTCTGCATTCTAGCTCTGACTTCACCTTTACACCTTCATGCATTGTCATCTTAGGAGCTGCCCACGGGGATTCTGACCATGTTATGTTTTACCTTGCCTTGCTTTTAAAATTTGGTGGAAGCATTCATGACCCTTTATATATATCCTGAGTTCTTACAGAACCAGCACCACAAAAATGATGTCAAGGTCTGTTGCCAGCTTATCCAATAGCTGGGACTTCTGGAATCATGGCTGCAGTGGCTTCTGAATACTTGGATGAATGAAAATGGTGAAATAACTCTCTAGACAATCAGGGTGTACCCAGGATATATTCTTCTCTTTTATTCCCTTAAGCCTGAAATGAGTGTGGTCTTATAAATTCTTAAGATACCCTCAAGGCATCTTTTCTATTGTCTCTGTGCAAAATACTTGACATCTCTTTATTAGCTGTAATCTTTTTAAAAGGCACAACTTCCTTGGACCTAGATTTATGTGAACTTTTCTGACCATACTAGCAGAATCTATGCCAGTGCCTTAATGCTATGCTGCCTTCACATTTCCTCCCCCAGATTATTTAGTCCAATGCTTTAAAATGCAGAATCACACAAAGTCTCAGGACACAGGCAAAACATAGACAAATTCTCTGATGGAATGCAACATGAACAAGATGAATGACTTCTAATCTAATTCCCAATAGTCTTCATTTCATTCGAAAACCCCATGAGCAGAGTCTTCACTATTTGTATTCTTGTCTTCTGAGCACTCATCAAAATCACCCATTAAGTTCTACTTACAGTATTATAAGGCTTCCTCAGCCTACTTCTCTAAACTTTTCAAAACTCCTCCCACAAGCCATTTCCAAAGGCTCTGAACCACATGATTGGATTAGTCATAGCAATGATCCCAATTCTAGGTACCAATATCTGTGCTAGTCAGCTTTGCATCACTATGACCAAAATACTCCACAAGAACAACTTAGAGGAGGAAAAGTTTATTTTGGCTCATGAAAGTTCTGTCCATGGTGGGCTGACTCCATTCCTATGGGCCCACTGAGGCAGAACATCATGGCACAAGTGTGAGCTGAAGGAGTACTGCTCACTTCATGGAAAGCCAGAAGAAAGAGAGAGGGAGGGAATAGGTCTTCAGGACAGGTGAACCCTTCCAGTGAATAACCACAGTGACCCACTCCTTCAGCTATGCCCTAATGCCTGAAGTTACCACCAAGTTTAGTCCATCCAAACTAGGATAGACTGAGTAGGTCTAATAACTGTACTTATTCAAACAATGCAAATTGAAAGAATAGGGAATGTTTTACAAAGAATGTAGAAAGCTAGAAGGAGAATTTTTCTGTGATTTTTTAACATTTTTATTTATGTATGTATGTATGTATGTACGTATGTACGTATATACGTACATACCTGGAATTAAACTTAGGGCAATTACTCATTGAGCCACATACCAGCCCTTCTTTTTTTTGGGAGCTGGGTTGTACCAGGGATTGAACTCAGGGCACACAACCACTGAGCCACACCCTCAGCACTTTTTTATATTTTATTTAGAGATAGGGTCTCACTGAGTTGCTTAGGACCTCGCTAAATTGCACAGCCTGGCTTTGTACTATGCATCTTCCTGCCTCAGCCTCCTGAACAGCTGGAGTTACAGGTGTGCATAACCATGCCCAGCTAGAATATTTTTCCTAAAGTAACAAAATCACCAAAAGTAGTACAGTTAAATACTTGAGGCATTATCTTATAAATTGTCATGGCTCACATTTTTAGAAGTTCCAATCCAATATTGAGAGGCCTCATGCTTTGGTGTGGGAGAGAGCTGGCCTGAGGGCTTCCACAGTACATAAAGTGCAACAATATCAGGTTTTTCAATCATGTGCTTTTGGCCATAGTTTCATATTGTAACAATAGCCGCAATCCTGTGAATAGCCACAGGATGCTAATAAAATCATCACACCCTATGCACCCTATAGCGCTTGGAGGACAAAGGGCCTCTTAGCATATATAAAGAGGGACCTGAGCTCATTAAAGGAGTCTCTTGCCTTGTTCTATGTGTGTGTGTGATTTTCATCCGAGGGTCCCTCGCCGACTCGGTTTCCCTTTGTGCTGGCGCAGGTGCTGGCACTTTGGGCCTCTGCCAAGGGTGGTACATCATAGCAGGAATGTGTAATGGAGCAGAATTGTTCACATCGTGAGCCAGGAAGCAAAGACTGAGACAGGACGGTGCTGAGGTCCCACAATCGCATGTATAAGGGCATGCCTCCAATAAAACTTAAGATTTCCTAAATGTCCATAGCACCTCCAAATAATACTACCCTCTGGACCAAGTCTTTAAGAAATGGACCTTTGATGGACATTCATCCAAACCATATCGCTGATCTTACTCATAACTCTACTGACTCCATCCCCTCCACATTAAATACTCATCCAAAGAAGAGTGCTATCTACTTCTAGGCATAAATAGTATATACCTCAGTCTAAACAAACTCTCTGGCCCTAAATGAGAATATATGTTGACCAGAAGTCAATACTAGTAATGATAATAATAACACAAGTATAACAACTATGGAAATGATAAGACAGCAAGAACCAAGGGAAAGGAAACAAAACATTAAAAAACAAATTAATCAAGAAAACCAGACTTAAATATAAAAACATTCTATTTTCTAATGTTCCTTTTGAAAAATCATTTTGACCCCAGTTGTTATTTAAAGTATAAAAGATTTTATACATTTTGGTATATTTTTATATCTCTCATTGATTTATTTGTATTGTTTACATTTAAGACTTATTTGATATCAAAATGTTTACATTTACCTTGAAATATGTAATAGACTGTCATGCTCTAGCTTGTGTTTGTTCCACATGTACTTGAAAAGACAATGTATTCTGCTGCTCTTTGTATGATAAATCAATTAGGTCAATTTGTTTAATAGTGATAATCAACCATTTTATAAACTTATGCGGTTTCTACCCTCACGTTTTTCTTCAGTCATTGACAGGACAGTGTTAAAATATTCAATTGTTTCCCTGAATTTTAATATTTATCAATTATATGTATTTTTGTAAAACTCTGTTACTAAGAAGATTTATGAGAATTGTGTCTTTCTGATGAGTTTTCTCTCTTATCATTATGAAATATCTGTCTATATCTTTGGTAAGATTTCTTTTCTGGAACTTGAATTTTTTGATATTGTTGAATATACTGACAATTATTTTTTATGTTGTGTGTATCATTTTTAGTGTTTTTATTTTTGTTATACTGAAAGGAATATCATTTAAATTTTGCTAATTTATATTTTTGTTCTGGTTTTGTTTTGGATTCATTTTGTAAAAAGTGGTGTTTATTTTGCCTTAATTATGAAGGATTTTTTCTAAACATATATGGAACATATGTGTTGGTATAGATATGAGATATCCTCCAAAAGTTTATATATGAGACAAAGCAAGAAGGTTTAGAGGTGAAATGATTGGATTATGAGAGACTTAACCCAATTAGTGAATTAATCCGCTTATAGGGATTAACTAACTGAGTGATAACTGAATGCAGGTAGAGTGTGGCTGGAGGATGTGGGTCATTGGGGATATGCTTTTAGGGTATATAATTTGTCCTTATTGAGCAGAGCTCACTCTGTCTGCTACTTTGTGTGATGTCTTTAGCCTCTTCCTTCCACCATACTCTTCCGCCTCACCTTTAGCCCCAAGGAGGGGCCAGGTGTCTGTGGACTGAGACCTCTGAAACTGTCAGCCCCTAAGTAAACTTTTCCTCCTCTATTTTTGCCAGGTCTTTGATTACAGCAGCAAAAAAACTGACTAAAACACTATATGTATGTATATATGTATATATATATTCATATATATGTACATATACACAGTATATGTATATAAATATATATATATTTTCTTTTAGCACTTAAAAAGTATAATTCAGTTTTCAGTGTTAAATTTTATTTTTACTTTTTAGCATATAATGCTCCTTTTGCATTTTGACTGATTTCAAGGCTTTTTTCTAAAACTATTTTTTAAATAATTTCATACAATTCATATAATGCCCTTTTTGTTTATTCTGTTTATCTTAGCATGTAACAAAAGTTTGGGCATTTTATTTTCACACTATGTAAAGTCAGTGTTTTGTTTTAATTTGTCAATTTTTGAATCTTCTGTTTCTAAATAATACGTATGATTTTCTTAAAACATATGTTCTTAATACATAGACATCCTTATTTGCTAACTCCATGATTTTTTAAAAATTTCTGTATTTTTAAACTGATTTTTCTTCTAATTAAGGTCATACCTTTCCTGCTTCTTTGTATGTTCAGTGATTGGATTCTGGACATTATGAATTTTGCATAATTCACTGCTGAATTTTCTTCTTTAAATATTGTATACCTTTTTTTCTCTTAAGCTGCATTGTTTGTCAGCTTGATCCTGTTCTTTTTTTTTTTTTTATGTTTTGTTAGTGTATGTCTTGATGATCAGCTGTACTATTACTGTCGTGTGCCTTTTGGGGATCTATGTTGGATGTCCAGATTGTCCCCAAAAGTTTTGCAATGTTGTTTGCAGGGCTTGAAATTTCTCCAACTTTAATAAGCTCTTTCAGATGCTCGTCTTTTAGCTCCTAAGTTGTACTTTGCCCAGCCTCATGGGCTTTCCCTTTATGTGTATGTAGTTTACCCTTCACTAGTATCTTTGATAGACACCGTAAGCAAATTTCTGAGGTTGCGTGTCTTAGCACCTCTCTGCTCTTCGGTACTCGTGACACACAGATTGTGTGCATCTAACCTCCTTGAGCTCCTATTTCAATTGCTTCAACTTAGAGAGACTAGCGTTTGCTTCTAGTATTCTTTCACCAGATTCTGGATTTTTTATTCAGGTATAGGACTGAGAATTAAGGGATCACCTATTTCTTTCTCTTATCTCTAAGAAACATGGTTATGTACTACCTGTTATCTGTTCTTGGATAACAACTAATACACATATTTTTCCTAGAGTATAATTTTTAAGTGAGAAGGCACTTTCAGTCCCAGTTACTTCATTATAACTTTATATAAAATCTGTTGTATTATTTCTAAAAATATGACTTTTTTTTTTACTACAAGGGAATATTTACGTGTAAAGGACATAAATGTCACTTTGAACATTTTGAACAAATGTCTTTTAAAATTTAGATGGTTTAAGAAAATGGCTAGGATACCCACTGTACTTTATTATCACTATTAGTTACTCTGTATAATAATAGATGCAATGACACTGTGTTGCACATGGCCCACTTGCTTCTTATGCTATAATTGGTACATTTTTTAAGTCAGTGGTTTTATCTGCTGCCTCCTGAGTTTTGAGAAATTTCTATTTCCTGGCCTAATGTTCTGTGTTTAGAGGAGCCAATGGGGAATGTAGATTAGTCGCTTCCTTGCATTGATAGGAAACGTTCATAGTTCTTTACTCATATATATTATATATTACAAAATTACTCAAAGATTTTTGCTTGTTAAGGGCACCCTTCCTGTTTTCTAGCACTGTTTTCTAACACAGTATATGTAAAAACTCATTTTTATATCCCCTTAGCAAGAGAAATTTTAAAGGTAATTGAAAATCTTGGGCTCTTACCACTATCCTGAAATAAAAGTCTTCAACAGATTTATTAACTGATAAATCAGCAAAAACCTATAAAATATAAGATAAAAATTAATATTAACTCTATGTAACAATCTAAATCTGTGTTAGTATTCAGAATTTACATTATTTATCACATACAGAATAATTCAAAACGTGGCACTTTATAGAGAAAAGTACAGTCTTGGTAGCAATGGAAAGGAGGCAATTTAAAATAATTTTAAGGAATATCTACATTTCTATTGAGCTAGCAAACCAAAATAAAACACAAATACCACATAGTCACATTTTAGGGACATGTAAGTTATGTGCCTCTTACGACACTTCAAATTTGATATGCTTTTCTTCCCAGAGTTACATTTGATAATAAAACACAGAGCCAACAAAGCTATCTATATGCTTTAAAACTACATTATCCCTTTAGGAATATTATCCCAGAAAATTTTATCTCAAGCAAAAATTTGAAGCAATTTAAGCAAATCTCTATGGTGTCACTACAGCTATAAAATAGTCACAGATTAACTAAACACTCAATAGTGATATTATTTCTATGTAATATGCACCCTATAACAAAAAAGGAAACATTTATAGGAAATGCTAATTAATCTGATACATGAGGCATTATGGGCCCAATGACTTTAAACCCTGGATATTGCAATATCTCTATTATGTATTAAAGACAAGCAAATAATCCATGGTCAGTATTCAAAAGGCTCATCAATTTGCATAATTTCCTAATTTTAAAGCTTGACATCATTTTCTTCTAATTTTAATATATAGTACTTTGCATGCAAAAAATTGAAACAATCTTTCTAATCTATTTTTCTTCAAATCATCATACACACATTTTAAACACAATAGCATGAATAATTTTGTTAGCATGTTCAATTTTTAATTTTATAATTTTGAAATTAAAAAATATATTTTCAGATAAAAACAAGTATATGAAGTTTCATGGAAGAGATAGAATGAAGGTATAAATCTGAATTGCTGTGGAAGAGAATCACTGTGGTGTTTCAGAGACAATAGACTTTCTCTTGCAATTACCATCATTTTCCCCAGTTTCTGATTATTTGCAAAACAATAACCATTTGGGCAGTGGTTAATTGTTTCTCCTCAAACATTTGACACATTCTTCATTACTTTTAGTGAATGTGAGTCTTTTACTAAACCACAATTATAATTAAGACTGATGAAATCATTAGGCTTGTTGTAAACATTCAGTTTATCCAAATAGAGTTTGGCAACATTTTAAAGGTCTTCTGTCAGGTTCATTCAATGTTTAATTATTTGTTGTTGATGTTGAATTCTAGCATGATTGTTGTCATTTGTCATTGTGCTCTATTGGAGTAAGTCAACTATATTTATAATATTTCTGACCAAACTTTATTTAAAATAATAGCAAATACTACTTTTTAAACCTGGCACTTTATTTATTTTCCTGTTATTAATTTAAGGGATGCCAG
>CM053406.1:50993937-51017011 GCA_028644305.1 Xerus rutilus
AGCATCCACTAATCAGAGAGAACATTTGTCAGTAATTATTTTTATAAGAATATATTTCAGTAAAGAAATTGACCTATAGGTAAAATTAATAATATCATTGTTCAGTAATCTTTAAAATGTATGATTTTATCATGAAATCATCTTTTTCTACACATTGCATTGGCTAGTTTTTCTTACTTTTTTTTCTTAAAAAAGTAATGTGAGTTGAAAAATATTTTACTTTAGCTTATTAATCAAAATGACAAAATATACTATCTGGAAAGTTTCCCTGATGATGTTGAAAATTATTTGATTCCTATGAAAAGAAATTATTTCTAGAAAAGATAAATCATCAAGAACTGTGGCTAAGAATAATTAAATTGTTTCCATGTTCATTCTATAATTGTTTGTCTTTCTTGTAATTGCAAAAAAGCTGAGATTTTTCCTTTTCACAGAAATCAATAGTTTTGCTCTCTTTATCTTTCTTTTAATTTTTAAGGCAGCATTGAAAATTATTTATGTAAAAGAGCTAATTTCCCCCTGATGGCCTGATTCATGTTGATTTCCTCCTGCAAAGACTATTTTTGTAACTTTTATCTGACCCATTAATTTAGTAACTTATTACTTGTTTCCTTGTTCAGTGCTGGTACAAGATAAAAAAGTTCAAAAAGCTGTCTGAGATCTTCTTTCTTACTTCTTTTATACATAATTCCTTCTTTGTAGGAAACCTACTTGCTTTAGATAGTCTCAATTCTCCTTTCTAAAAAAAGATTTCAGTATGATTGTAAATATAAAATTATAATTTTTCCTCTTCCATTATTTACCATTTTTTTCATTCAACTTTTTGGTAAGATGTTCTTTTGCTTAAATGAAAAAAATATTTTTATAAAAAATTTGTTTAAGTGTATTTTTTGATCCTAAAATCGTAGACTTAACTTCCCTTAACTTCTCCATAAGTCAGGATGAAGAGGTTTAGTTATTTCAGATGGAAGTTTAAGTATGGTTAGTCTCATATAAGTTCACAGAGGAAGAGAATGCCCTTTGGTCTTTAAGTAACATTTTATACCATGCACAATGTATGACAGGAACCTAAGTGAAACCATAAATGTAGACAAAAGGATATCAATGAATATATTATTTCTGTGATTTAGGTTTATCAGAGAAATCATGTGTTCTGTTTTGGGTAAACAATTCTAGAAAGGTATTTTGTAAAAGGTATTTTTGTAAAAGGTATTTTGTAAAAGAAAATATTGGCATATATCTATATGCCAATGAAAGTACATGTAGATATTGCCTAAAATATTTTACAGAATGATGAAAAGAGGCAATAAAAGTTTTTAAAAGACATAGAATATTAGCTTTATTTGTATTCATTTTGAATAGGAGATAACATCTAAAATAAGAAAAAATTCTTAAATTCATATAATTTTTAACCAAATATTATTTCTTAAAAGATGTTCTTGTAGTCTTTGTACTGCTTCATAAGGTCTTGGATTCTTTCCTTTAAAGTGGGAGAAGTTGTCACAGCTTCAACCAATACAATGAGGCAATTTTAATGCCAGGTAACTTCTCATAGAAGGTCATACAACCCTCCACTTGCCTACTTGAGCTTCTCACTCAGGGAGAAGCCAACAGCCAGGAACACAGCCTGCTCTTCCTAAGGTAGCTTGCCAGTCAACAAAGTACCTAAGCACAGCCTGCTTTCTTTCCATGCTAGCAAAGCCCTCTTGGAGTGTTCTGACCAACTCATCCCCTAGCTGATCAAATGATCTCATTTCCTGATACAGGGAACAGAAGAATTTCTCAGCAGAGCCTTGCCAGTACTGATAACCCACAGAATCTGTAAGATATATTAGAATGACTGTTCTGAGCTGTTAAATCTGAAACTGCTTTTAACATAGCAATAAACAACTGAAACAGCTTTCAGCATAAATACCTCAATATATTTAAAGAAGTGTGATGCAAAAACCTCTGAAACCAAATCGAGCAGTGTAGTATAAACAATGTGAAGCAGGCCAACACAGTGTGTGTCCAGAACAAAAGAAAAGTCAAGGCCCTGAGAATGTATTTTAACATATTCAACATGATTAAAATACTAGATAACTTCAGTAAGAATAGGAGGTGGCATTTTCACCTTGTGTATTTATAAAGTTATTGCAATCTGCCACTTTCTTGACCTAATTCCTCTTATATCAATTATCTAATGAAAATTGATTCTTTTTTCTTTTTTCAGTACTGTAGATTAAATTCAGGGGTACTCAACCACTGAGCTACATCCCCAGCCCTATTTGTTTGTATTTTATGTAGAGACAGGGTCTCACTGAGTTGCTTAGTGTCTTGCTCTTGCTGAGGCTGGCTTTGAACTCACGATTCTCCTGTCTCAGCCTCCCAAAGTGCTAGGATTACAGGCATGTGCCACCGCACCTGGCTCTATCTTATTTTCTATTGTTCCTTAGTATATTTTTTTGAAGTGAAAGAGATACTATGTATACATGCATAATAATATTATATATACATATATATCAACACTATGTATTATTTAATAAATATAAACATTTGAATATTGGTCATTTGTATAATATTTAGAAAACTAAGCTATATACTAAGCAGTGAAAGATTCATCACAGTTCACAGCAGTTGCAAAATCAAATGTAAATGCAATAAACCTTACTAGTTTGAAAGTGTGTTATTTTGAAAGAAAGTTTGATCTAGGAGGCAGAGGATTTTGGCACAATAGAGGAGTAAATTAATGCTCAAGATGGAAACATGAAAAAAATTTGTTAGGCAAGTATTTAAGAAGTTATGTATTTTGAAATTTTTGTCAATAAATGGAATGACTCTGAACCATACAATAAAGTTCTTTGGAAACTTGGATTCAAGATGCAGATAAAAACATATTGGCATAGTCATTTTCTTGATGAAAACTATTGAAAAATCCGCCATCTGTAACATGCCATTTAGGTCCTGTTATTGTGCAGCTCCTGCGCTCCTCCCAAGATTCATCTGAAATCAATTTGTGTTTAAAAGTTACCTTCCAGTAAGCCTGAATTGCTTATAGTTTCCTCAGAAGCACCATAGGTTTTTCTTTACTGTTTGTTTTTTGTTTTACATCAGATGCAAAATTGTTTTTGATTTATTTGGCTGTGTCTCCTAGGACTATTGGCCTCTGACAAGGACTCTCTCTTATGTAACTTATGTCTTACAGTCAGTGACACAGAATTCTATAAATTACTAAATTGGCAAATAAAAACTTGAGTATATACGTGCATTTGTTTATCTGTCTTCAGTTGTTGGACATTTGATCCATTTGCATTTATTAGCTAGTATGAATGCATCTGCTGTGACATCTGTAGATAGATGATTTCATTTCCCTTGGCTAAAGACTAGGATTGAGATTGCTATGTCTTTGTATAAATGTGTTTGATTTCTTAAGAAACCACTCATCTATTCTCTGAGAATTCTGTGATCATTTGCATTCCTGGCAGTAATTAATAAGAACTCCACACATCTTCTCCAACACTTGATATTGTTAGTCTTTTAAATTTTGGCCATTCTAATGGCTGTTTTGTGTCATCTTATTGTGACTTTAAGTTATTTTTCCCTAATGATTAGTGATACTGAGTACATTTTTATGTACTTAATTCCCATATGCTTCTATGGTAAAATATTTGTCCATGTCTTTTGGATTTTGTTTTTAAAAATCAAATTGATTTTTTTCTTAACCATGTGATGGGACACTGTCATATCACATGATAATCAGCTAATTGAAAGAACCCAGACACATACATATGATATGATTTACAGAATATGAAAGTTAATGACAGAAAGCACATCAGTGATTGCCTGGGGCCATTTTGTTATAAGAGGGTGAAAAATTCAGCACAAAACTGTGTTGGGATAACAGAAATATTCCATATCATGAATGTTCTGTATGGTTCAGTACAAAAACTGAACCAGTTTTAGTATTTTTATTAGCATATTATAGTTATACATGATATTGGGATTCATTTTGACATAACTATAAAAGCACAGAATATAATTTGCTCCACTTCAGTTCCCAGGAGTTCTCTTTTGCCTCCATTTCTCCCTTCCTTGATTCTTCTTCCTCTTATTTACTGGTCTTCCTTCTATTTATTTGTGTATGTGTGTGTGTGTGTGTGTGTGTGTGTGTGTGTGTTTGAATTCGTGCTTCATATATGTACATGAAGGTGGAATATACTGTGGTATATTCATATATGAACAAGGCATAGTTTGGTCAACTACATTCCACCATTCTCTTTTCTTAATTCTCCCCACCACTCAATCTCCCTTTTCTGTTCTACTGATCTAAACTTTAAATACTGCTAAACTGTCCAGATCATAGATAAAGAAGGGAAATTTCCAAAAAAATTAAAGCAATCATCACCTTGATATTAAAATCTGACAAAGATTATACATAGAAATATTAGAACTAAATTTCATTTATTTATAAAACTCACAAATTCTTAAAATAAAATTTATACAAATGGAATGGAGCATGGTCTTGACATAATCATATGTAGTCTTAGCAAAATGATGGTTTGGTAATGATGGGCCATATATATGGTAGTGGTTCCATAAGATGATGATGGTGCTGAAAAATTCCTATTGCCTAGTGATATTATAACTTCTTAACATGAAGCGTTTGTCATGTATTTGTGGAGATGCTGATATAGAGAAATCTGTACCTCTAGTGGTATAAAAATATAGCACACACAATTATATATAATCCACAATACTTGATAATAATTATAAGAAACTATGTTATTGGTCTATTTTATATATATATATATATTATTCTATATTTATCATTACTTTGGAGCATACTCTTTCTAATTTAAAAAAAATAGCTTACTATAAAACAGTATGCTGAGTTATGCCCTCAACAGCTTCCCATATCTAGTATTTACTGAATGTCTTGATTGCATCATGAGGCCAGAGGAAGTGATTGGCCCATACCATCTAAGTATGTTCTATGGCACAGTAATGAAGTTGCCTGATGACTCATTTCACAGAACTAATTCTTTTTTTTTTTTTAAATATTTTTTAGTTGTAGGTGGACACAATATCTTTATTGATTTATTTTTATGTGGTGCTGAGGATCGAACCCAGTGCCTTACGTATGCGAGGCAAGCGCTCTACCACTGAGCCACAATCCCAGCCCCCAGAACTAATTCTTGTTGTGAAGAGTTGATGGTATCATGATTGTGTGGAATTGGAACCAAGAAAGTTGTGATGAGTTATTATTTGGAAACCTAAGGATATAATTCATTCTTAGTCAATAAGTTTTAAGAAATGATTTTTAGTTATAAATCATGTGAAATATTACATACATAATATTAAAGTGAAACTAACTGAATTAGTACTAGAAAAATAGAAAATATGGAGCAAAGAGTGAATTTTTCTTTTGAGTCATTATCTATATTGGAAAGCTATTAAAAACAAAATGTTTAGGGTCCAAAGAAAATAAGAAAATGAGTCCCAAATTGGAAAATTGGGAAAAGAGTTAGAATATTGGCAAATAGAGACTTAGGGATTAGTTATTAGACAAATTTCACAAACATTCTTTTGATTTTGTCTCAGGGTGTTATTGTGACTGTGTACATATTTCTGACTAAATGGATTCTATAAAAGGCCCACCTCTTGACTGGGACCTTAGGTCAAGCACAAGCCGGTAGAGGGCACTGAGTGGTACTCATAAATACCTCAGGGATAGGAATATGTTTCTTCCTATAATTTTGAATACAATCCTATTTTGTTTTCAAATTGTTTATAATTGCTTCTGAAATACTTCACAAAAGTTTAAATGGATGGAAAGGAATGTTTTGTTTTTAATTTCTTTTTTCAAGCTACTCATATCTATAGAAAAAAGTAGTCACAATTGAAATGAGACTAGACTTAAAATTATTCTTCTTCATTTTTATAACTGGAGATTTTAGAAAAGCTTGTTTGCATAAATAAGTGCCAGGGATGTGAGGAATAAGGTCACACAGGTATTTGAACTTCTATGTCACATTAGAAAAAGTCAGAGTGATTTTTCATCAAAATTAATTTTAACACTGACTCAAATCTTACACCAATTTTTTATAAGCAATATTATTTATGCTTCTTGCCTTACAAACAAATGTATTCCTAATTATCACAGGCATGCAATCCTTGAAACTATTATACAAAGTTTTGTCAAGACATATCAAATGCATGTAAACTGTGTTTCTAAGTCATTTTAGAAACACCTTATTTTATCCAATATCCACATAAAATGTCAAAATAATTAAAATGTTATTAATTTTCAGCAAGGTCAATAAATTACTTTTTGAAAAAGTGACTATCATATCACCTGTTTTAAATAAATTTTTGTCAGAATTTTGTAGCTATAAATGTAGTTTGTTCAATATACACGAAGTAACATAAATAACCAATCCTGGTCAGATCTATCAGTCAATTGTTCTATTAGGAATATATGTATGATTTTGTTTCTCTATTCAAGTAAGCAATGTTAATATGCATCCCAGTTACAGTCCACCTAACTTTGGGACTCTTCGGATAAAGATATGAGAGTTGAAGGTGCTTCTACCTTAACTGTTTCTTAGGATGCTCTTTTTCTTTTTGCGTGAAATGACTTAGTCATTCATTCTTTGACAAGAGGCAAATGGAAAAGTTAAAGTTTTCAGAATATTTCTCTTAATAACGCCTAGATGTTTTCATACCTGGAGGCAATGGTATGTGCTGTATTATATTCTGTGTTAAGTGCAGGTTAGTCAGGTAAGGCCAAAAGAGGAGACACATAAGACTCAGGAGAGCAGAGTTTGTTATGCTCATGAGTTCTGGAAACAGGCAGTATGACACCCCATGTAAGGCCACATGGGAAAGTGCCAGTATCTGTCAGGAGGCAGAGGGGACAGGGCATGGGAGAGCCTTTATGAGAGTTTCCATAAGAAGGGCAAAACAGGGCATGGTGATCAGTTTTCTGGCTAGTTTGAATAATTCTAGCAGGCAAGCTGTACAAGTAACCCCTGTCTGGTACCTGTCTCTGAGAAGATAAAGTCAGAGAAATATTGCTTCCTGTAGTGCAGAAACAGAGCAAGTAGGCTCCACAATTGTCAGTGTGCATATCAAAGGTGTGCCAGGGTGCAGCCTTTTGCTATTCCTAACAATATGCCAGTGTTAAGTGGGCAATCCTTCCCCAGCCAGAGGGTTTTGTAAGGTGTTAAAATATCATGGGACACAGAAAATAAAAACATAAGGACAATGCATTAATCCAAGATTTGGGGATATAAGAATAAGGCCATTATTTTGTGGGAGTAGAGGAAGGAGACTTGTATAAAGTTAGATGGAAAAAATAATAGGCTTTATAATTTTAAGAATTGTGACATGGTCAAGCAGATCAATTTTAGAAAGGAATACATAGGTAAGTTTGGAATTGGTGAGGTGATTGACTTAAACCCTCCCTTAATGTTATACTCCTTTGGAATTCAGATGTAAATCCAGGTTTATAAATCTCTTATTTTAAAGAATGCTGATTTGGAAAACCATAAATACCACTAGTTTTGAATGGATTTTATATAGTACCTAGTAGCATATAGAGAGTCTGCTTTATTACCCTAGAGTCCACAGAGTCTATCATTATGTCACTTATTAGCTCCATCAGTAAGGGGATGGATTTAGAGTAATGTAGAGCTGCCATTAGAAATTCTATAGAGGATTAGTCATGGTCAACTGCTCTGTACTAAAACAAGTCATTGATAACATCTTTTATGTCCTATCCACATTGTGACTTTGTTGCACCATGGATATTTTACATATTCTTCATTTTATTAAAAATAATCTCATGCCTTTGAAAGTACATAATATCAATCCCTTCATCATTTTGTTTTAAAGTTCCCTAGAGTTGTATAACTAGTCTCAACTTGGTTTCACACTAAGAGCTTAGTCATATACTCATTATTTCTACTTTTATTTTCTATAATTGCATCATTTAAGTTGCACTTATTACCACTTTGGCCCAAAGTCATGGCCCAGGTCATGTGCTCTAGGACCTGATTTTTAGATGGATTTCTAAAGTCATTTGATTAATAAAACAGTGAATTAACAGAATCTTAGAAGAATTTTGTGTTTAGTAATATTATTAAACTTTTCCAGATAAATTTTTTGTTTAAATTTTTCTTGGAAAAAACATGAATTAGCAGCTCCAAGAAACACAGCTATAGGTACCTTTATTCAGAAAACAGAGCATCTATAGCATTACTGACCAGGCTAACATTAAATAATTTGTATCAATATCAAAATCTAAGAATATATAAAAATAATATTAGTTATCATTATCTTATTTATTTATTTTAATTATAAAATAAACCCACTAATTCAGACAGTAATTTTGGCACTTAATATTTAAAAGATCTAAAAGTCTTAATATTTAATGATTTCACTGTTCTTTATGACCTCAATTAATATTGTGATTTTTTTCTTCATTTAATTTCTTTGATATGTATTATTTTATATTTTAAGAGGTGATATAACTTTGAGTATCTTTTGTTTTCATGTTATTTTTAACAGTTTTGGTACTATTTATATCCATGTCTACTTAGAAAAATATCACAAAAATTTCATGCAAAATAGTATTAATTTAGAACAATTAAAGTATCACTCTATTGAAGACCTAGCTCATATAATTGTTATTATTTTTATTTAATTATTTTTGGTTTATAAATCCTAGTTTATGCTTTTGAGGGTATGTTTCTAAATTATTAATTAACTTCGAATATATGCATAGTTTTTTTTCTCACGTTTTCCAGTTTTTATTTTGAATTCTTTTTGAATTGCTTTCTCTTTTGAGTGATTTTATTTCCACTGAATAATTGAATCATATTTATGAGCTACTGTTTTTATAACCTGTCTTTTGGAATAATCCCTGCATAACCTTTTAATTGGCCAGTCATAATATACTTAATTATTACTGTAAAATTGCTGACCTGTATATAGTATATTTGAAAAGACAAATCCTTGTTCATTTGATATTTCTTCTGTAATAAATTCTAGGGAGTCATTATCACAATAAACAGGGTGATTACTATTCAAATGTGCATGGGTGAAAGAAAAGCAAACATATTCTTTTTTATAATCTTCTCCACACCTTCTTCTTTGTCCAGCAACTTGAACATTACTCCATCTTTCTGACATGGTTGATCCAGACTGCCTGTGCTAATAATGACCTGGTAATTTATGACTGCTGTCACCAGGCCAGGAGACTCTAATTCCATTTCACTAGCTCTTCTATATAGTTCAAGGAGACAACAATGCCAGGAGGTAAGAAGAATAAAGAAAATTCTCTGATTCTATGGCCAAAAGAGATATCACTTTCCTTGTTGTCTGAGTTTTTGTCTGGAAACTGAGAAAAAATTTTGAAAATAAAGTGTCCGATTTATTATGAGATTTTGGAGTGGATAGATTTTTGGTTAAGCTTGCCTGTGAAATTCCTCTGCAACCATTTTCTGAACAGATGTATACGTGTACATCAATTTATTCAAGTTGATCTTTATAATAAACTTAAGGCACATAAAAAAGCTGCTTAGACTCTGGCACTTTTCATGAGCTAGAAGAGTCATGTCAAATTTAGACAGCAGTCTGTATTTTGCAGTGGAAATTGTTGCATACAAATCAGACTCCAAAGAGCAATATTAAAAGATATCTCATTATAAGTCAATGAAAGTGAAACAGTAATTAATTCTCAAGATTAGGTTTTATTGTTTGTTTTCCTTGTTGTTATGCTTTTTAACTTTGGATAAATATTCTAAACAGAAACTAAGAGAAGAAAAACAAAATGTTTAACATTTCCTGATTACCTTTGGTGTGTGTGTTTTCTTGATAACTTAAGGGAAAAATGCTGTGAGATTCTACAAATGTTGTCATTGTGACTTACACAGTCATGTTTTGTCTCAGGTAAGATTACATTTATATTGGATGATTTGATCTATTGCTTCTCTTTTCCCACCTTAATAGCCATTATTTTTGTCCTGTTTGCCCTTCACTTTCTTCAGCAAAATCCAATCCTCACTGTTCTGAACCGAGGCAGAAACTGCTGATGATCCTTTCAACATTAATCTCCCTCATATTAATGATAACATCGTGTCCTTTCCAATTGTTCTCAAGTCTCTTGTTTTTTTTTCTCTGGAAACATAGGTGACCCCACAGTGTAATCTCAACTGAAGTGTCAGTGAGCCTTTCTGGATTTCAAGTTTATTATTCTTTTTGGCAATACATCTACCCCATTTTCTGACTGACATTTGACAAACTTCTTATCACTCAGGGCTAGTTGATATTGGGAAAAAACAATCTCATTTCATTAATTTATTATTTTGCCATAGGCTATTGATAGCAATTGGACCTCATTGATAAACAAAAGTTCTATTTTCTCTTTCAGAGATTTTGAATGAGGCACTGCATTAAAGTACATTTAGATTCTCTATAGAAATTATCTTAAGGCTTTCATTAAGTAGTATTTTTCTGGTAAATAGCTTATTAAAATTGTCTTTTTAATGTTCTAATGTTTTACTTTATTTGTTCACAATCTTACAGTGACTATTCCAAAAAAACTTTACTTAACTGAATTACACAAATCATTGCCAATTTAATGAATTTACTTGATGAAATACCCTTCCTAAACAGGTTAAAAGGAAACATTGGTCTGGGACTTCTTTACTACAATTTGATAGCCAGATTTATCTTTCGAAACACAAAATATCACTTAATATACATATTTATGAGACATTATCAATAGTTGATTTGTGTTCTGAAAATGCAGCAGTTTTGAAAAATATCACATTGTCATATTTATGCCTTTTGAATGTTATTGTAATTAGAATGTTATTGTAATTAGAAGTTAATCAGTACTTTCTTTGAAACTGTTCATTTATTCATAAGCATGTTGACCTACTTACTATCTGCCATTTGTTATGGGCAAGTAAAATATAGTGTTAAATATGGCATTTTCTGAAAACATATTTGTAAAGTGCCAATCACTTGCAAGTAAGTTTCTTAAAAGAAATGCTTTAGTTTCCTCATCAGTATGTGAGGATGAAAATACAATCTTCCTCATTGCACTGTTGTATGAGCTAAAAGAAGTGGACTAATTTTTGGCACATATGTTTTATTGTTATTGTCATTGCATTTATCAGAAATCTTGGCACATATGTCTTATTATTATTGTTATTGCATTTATCAGAAATAGAGTACTAAAAATATAGATAAGGTTTTTGATGTCACAGGTTTTTAGTTTATTTAAGGAAACAAATAAAAATATGAACTAATAAAATACTGAATTACTAAATGTAAATGAATGTAGAGAATAAAAAGAACAAGCTATTGTTAAATCATGAGGAGATACCTGGAAAAGACGCAGACTCTCCGTAAATGGGATCACATTTTCGTAGAAGGGAAAACACAGTACAGCACAGATGACTCCAATCTAAATGGTAAACTATAAAGAAAAAAATGGGAGGGGGTCAATTTATGACAGAGAAAGAGAGATGCTCTTCAGTTGTTAGAATCTGGGACAGTCTTATGAAGATGTGAGCGGTTGAACTGGCTTTATAGAATTGTCAGGTTTTAGATTTGCTTTGTGAGTTGAAGAAAGGCAGAGGAAACAGGGAAGCAAAGGCATATATCAAAAACAACATTATATACATAAATATTTATTATATGCATAAATATTTATTATATACATAGATAAACCCATGTAGTAAGTCTGTTTTAAGTTTATTTAATTCATAAGGTAAGAACCAATTAATGGCTCCTCCAACAAAATACCATAGACTGGAATGGCTTATAAACAACAGAAATATATTTCTCACAGTTCTAGAGGCTGTGAAGTTCAAGATTAAGGAGTAGGCAGATTCAACATCTCAGGAGGAAGGGACTAGGGGTCTCTCCAGAGTTTCTTTTTTCAGAACATTAATCCTATCCTTGAGTACTCTGCCCTCATGACCTAATGACTTGCCAAAGGCTCCTTCTGCTAAGACCATCACCATGAGACTTCAATGCCTGATAATAGGATACACAGACATTTATCCCATAGCAATTTCTTTCTTCCATATGAAGTAAATTCCAATGGATCCAAGGAAATGAGATTAAATTGTTTCACAAAGCAAAATATGACATCCTTATGGGGCTTTGTCTTTTTTTTTTTTAATTTGTGTAAATATATGGGATTATAGTTCTTTAACTGCTCTGTTGAGTAAGAGTTTTTGTGTCTACATAAATTTATTTCTGAGCATCCTTCATACTATTAAGCATTATTTATAGAATTGTCTAATGACCAATGTTGAAATAACTTCTATGAGTCTGGAATAAAGTACAGAACTTGAAGTTGAGCATATTGAAAGTTGTATATTTGGTAACTTTATGTCAAAATTTTGGCTTTATATTTTATGTTTTTAAAATTTTTCTAAGAATTCACTTTTTAAAAAAATTAAAAAAGGAAAGAAGAAAGGCCCTAGGTAATAGTAAAGTCATTTGAGCCCAACAGAAAGAGGCCCTGCTGAGACAGTGAGTTTAAAAAATGCAGCCTACATATACCACCATGAGAAATGGGTTCATTTTTGCAATTCTTTCCCTGTTGGGGATATTTTCCCCTAATTTTTCCAGACTATGTGTACTTGCATACAACTCTAATGGAAGGGTAGAACTATTGAAAAACAAAACTAACTCTATAAAATGTCATATTTGTTGGAATAAATTTTGCCCTTCTTTGATTAAAAAAGAATTCCCTTTTTGTTTGCTATAGATTAGAAATTGAATTAAAATAAAACAAACAAAAACTCTATATCTTCACCACTGAGAGTTTGAAAATATTGCATTCATAAGTTGTTTGATGAAATCTTCATTTTGTACTACATGAACAAATTACCTTAATAATTATTATATACTGACTTTGCCACAGACTGATTCTTGGCTGAAATTCTGAGCTGGAAATAGTGCCGTAAAAGTGAAATGGAATTCTAGGAGAATCAGAGTCATGAGTTGTTACATGAAGTTATTCTAAATTCAGTTTCACAGAAAATTCAGTAAAATAATAAAATTACAAAATGCCCAAGTTTAAGTAACATATACTAAATTTACTTTGTAATTTCTCAGTATGTGTAGTTTCTTTTATTTTAAATTAACTTCTAATGGAGATCAGTAATTCTTGAAAAAATAATAACCTTATCCTGGCCACCCTTGGGTGAGTTTTGGATTTGGAGACAGGATAGATCCTGAAGCCATCCCAGTTGGCACTAACAATATAGACAACTATGTATCCTTTCAAAAGTTCCTCTAGCTATTATAGAGTAGAATTTTCTTTGGATCACAGCTTGAGAGTAAAATTAACCAATCCTCCTTTATTGGGAGTTTATAGTTATGTACTAATTTGCCTGTGACTTTTCAGAAGACACAAAGAAGAGCTCTTAAATTTATTGCGAATATAGTTTAGATGCCACAGTCTTATTTTTAGATACTTGTGAGCTGCAGGTAATGTCATTGTTCTGTGACTTTTGAATTAAAGTTAGGAGATACATTGAAAGTTTTCTGATAAAAGCTTTATCGAACTGTTCCAAAAATATATACAGGTCTCACTTCAGGATTCAACAACTGGCTTTCTCATGGACAAGTGTGCAGCCAACTAAAATGAAGTTTGATGAATTTGTATCTTCAGAAGTTGCTATCTGGGGTGGAAGGTGATTAGGTCTTCGTGCACATATTAATGTCCTTGAAGCCTATGCATCAGCTGGTTTTCTACTAGAGAATATTCTGTACTTTGATTTAAAAATAAATTTTCTATGGATTACATTGGTGCAATAACAATAAAGGTATGTCTTAAGCATTATTCAAAAGGAGAAACATGTCCACTTCCTGCCTGCATTTTCAAGCAGAATCTGATTAAGTCCCTTATGGGGAGCTAGCTCTATGCTACTCTCTAATGACTAGCCATTGTGTGTGAATGGGAAAGGCACAAAGGAAGAAGGAACTACGTGATTGGATTACTGTTGGTTCCGCCTAGGGGCAGCTTGTGGACAGAATTTAGGGGGCTTACCTGCCTTGCCACATGGACAGCTGTTGCCTACGTGCATTGTCTCTGATTGGCCTAACGGCCCTATAAGTTGAATGCTTGCTCCGTAAATAAACGGTACCTGCTCTGATTGTACTCCCTAGTGTGTCTGATTGTCCTGCGGCGGTGGAGGGCTGGGAATGGACAGCTAGTCAGCTCCAACTCTTCCCAACTTCCACGGCTAGGTGAATGTGGGGGTGCCCCTTCGACCCGCTGGCTCAGGACAGACTGCGACCCCCGCAGTCCCTGGGTGAAAGCAGCAGCAAAGTAGGAATGCCCTCAGTCAGAGCCCGCAGTTTAGGTCACAGGTTTCACCTAGGAATGAGCCTGAGAACCAAGGGTGACTTTATCAAGAAAGTTGTAGGATTGTATGTGGACAGGAATAGAGGAAAAACTGAGCAGGAAACCTCTAGAAAACAAGCCTATTTCTCTGGAGCAGATAGAGAGGAGAACTATTAGGAAACTCACTCTGGCCTCAAAGTTTTGATCCTGAGCTGCTGGGATTACAGGTTTGTGCCACCTGACTAGCATTCTTGGTGGTATTTTTGTTGGGTGTGAATATTTTCCTATACAAAAAATTAGAGCCAAGCTGGGAGTAATGGAGCATGCTTATAATACCAGTGGCTCAGGAAACTGAGGCAGGAGGATCACAGGTTCCAGGCCAGCCCCAGCAATTTAGCCAGGCTCTAAGCATTTAGTGAGACTTGTCTCAAAATAAAGAAAATAAAAAGGATTGGGAATGTGGCTCAGTGGTAAAGTGCCCTTGGGTTAAATACCTAGTACCAAAATCATAAAAAAAAAAATTTAAAAAGAATATAAAAGATTGGGGATGTATAGTCTGTGTGTGCTTCTGGATTCAATGTCTAGTACTAGAAAAGAAAAAAAAGGGGGGGGCAGAGAAACTTGTTTACAATAGGCAGTATTACATTGATTTAAATAAGGATACTATTTTTATATGGAACCATTAAAAAGTGGTAAAAGTGTTATACTCGATCTATAGTGCCTTGACTGATTGCACAGCAAAAAGAAGAGCTCTTGTAGAAAGTAGAAATCCTTTGGCCACAAGTAATGTATCAGACTTGAGTTAACAGAAGTCAATAAGGAGATTTACTGGAGAAAAGCCAGACTCTCATCCTGCAGAGAAGCAGAAGTGAAAGGGAGCAGATATTCAGGAAAGTTCATCTAGGATTCCTACCAGTTTCAGTCTTTGCTTAAAGTGTTTTTTTATTGGACACCTAAATTATAACTTCTGTGCTAAGGAGAAAATGAGCTTCCTTCAAAGTCACTTTGGCAGTGTTAAATCAAGGTATAAGGTACCATTACCCACTCTATAAATGGCTACCAATATGCTTTGAGCTTTGTCTTGTTCCTTGAATCCCATGCAGGAGGAGCCCGCTCTTGCTTCTATACTGTGCAGTTCTCAGGATTGGACATGGCAATTTTGTTTATGCTCAAAATTTTACATGACCTCTTGGGAATTGTTCCTCAACTTCAATGGTTACCTTGAATTTCATGCTTCTCAAATTTTTACCTTCAGTATATGACCCTCAAAGAAAGTCCAAGAAAATTAGACACCATGCCACATGTTTAATTCTCTGCTACTTTTCTAGGCCCTACACCTTTCTTGAAAAATCTGTTTTATCATCTCACATTTACAAAATATGATCCCATGGTGAACTCCAGCTATGAACAGGTTCCACATGAGGAGTCAAGTGTAAAAGCCTGTAAGTTCCAGATCCCTGTTTGTCCAGCTAACTGCTTCAAGTTGAAGGAAACTCTCCGATTTCTTGCAATGTCACTTTTACAGCAAAATCACAATGAACTTCTTTGATTTAAAATTTAAGTGACAGGATACTTTAGCTCTGTGTATGTGTTTGACACTTTGACTCTAGGAAATAGATCAGAACTACTGAGGACGATTTTCCCTGCTGGATATGAGAAGCCTTCAAAGTACAGGTCTCAGAGGAGACGGCCCTTGGCCTACTCAAATCACTTCTTATATTCAAACTGGTATAAAGCTCAGTAATGTGAAAGCGTCACTTCATCTGACTCTCAGGATGGGACTGACGGGTGCCTCTGTCCGAGTGCTCTGCTTGTATGTTTTATCCCTGCTTTATGTGCTCCAAAGATTAATGCTGATCAATGACATGGATAACAGGGTATATTTGATCATTGATTTTTCTTTTTTGCTGGCTGATGGGTTCTTAAGTTATTTGATTTTGATGATACAAATATCCTCATAACTCCTCTTGACCCCTAGGAATTTGAAACATAATCCATAGACATGAACATGAATTTCTTGTGAATGTTTTATCAAGGTCTACGACTCATTCACTTAAATCATTCTGTGCCACACTTTAAATAGGAAAGAGAAGGAGATTAAAAAGAAAATAACTGTCCTATAGCCTGAGCTATATTCAATCAGGTTCAAACAAAAATTACTAGCATTCCTTTTCACTCTCACTTCAAAATTGCTGTTAATGATTCTTGTCCCTACTGTTGAATAAAGTACTAGGTTTCATAGTTTCTCTCAACATTCTTGGATAATAAAAATGTTCTGCAGACATGTCCTACTCCAAGGATAATTATAAAAATACAGTGTCCTGGATAATTATAAAGATACAATGTATTCTATAAGTCATATCTTTCCTTGCTTCCCGGTTTTTTTTTTTTAAACTCTAGAAAATCTGCAGTGAGCTAATAGATGATGAGGATTTCTAGTCTATTTCAACAGGATGCTTTGTACAGCTTGTCTAGCTCATGAAAGTTTCTGACTTATCTAGGGTTTGAACTAGCAAGAGGGGAGAATAAGAGAAAGAAAACAGCCTCGTACATGGCCACTGCTATTACATATCCAGATATGTAAAATTCACTCTTGGAGAACACATGTGTTTTTAGGGGTGTCACAGGAAATATTCAAAAGCAATACATGAGGCATAAATCAGGCTCCTCATGGCTCCAGCTCTCAGTTTCTGAGGGCTATAACTTATAAGAAGAAACTCACAGTGGCATGCTTGTTTGTACTTACCTCACATAGAGTCTTTTGGAGGCCTATAGCCTTCCACATTGCCTTCTTGGACTAAGTCCTTTATGTGATGGTTTTCAGTGGACTCCTTTGTCATTTGCCTTTGTCACTGGAGAAAGAATAGTGTGACACCTAACCACCTTTCTCTCTCAGCCTCTGTATCTCAGGTAAATGATCACTATCTCTCAGGCTTAAGTCAGTTTTCAATTGTTACTTCTGACTCATAGGAACATATAACAAGCTCTCCAAATGGTCCTTTTGAAGCCCTACTTATCAGACCTGGGGGACAAGAAAAGTAATTTTCTTTCCTCTGAGGAAGATAGGGAAGAAAAGAAATATTAGGAATATTTTTGAGAGTCAGTATCCTCTCTTCAGCCATTAGCTACAACTGTAGATTCTTCAAGACATGTGATAAGTAATGGTTGTAAAATAACTTGAGGTTCTTATTTCTGAAAATCCTGAGTTAGTGGTCTAATACCTCAAGAACATGCAGTCAACTTGGCATTCATTTCTTTCTTTGAAATATTGCTGAAATGATCAAGAGTCTCATTTTAATAATCGATCATATTTTATTATTATACATTAGAAGTAAATAATTAAAATAAATTCAATAATGTCAGTAGGAGGAAATAAAAAAATGAAATTTTAGATAAAGCAATACAAGAAAACCAAATAAAGACATCATAGTAATATGGACTAAAATAGCAGAGAAAATATGGCAAAAGGCAAAGTCAAGCCCTTGTTTATTAAATTTCATTTAGAAAAAAAGGACAATGAATTTGTATAATATTTTAATATTTCAAGTATATTTTAATATTTTAAGATCTTAAAATCAATGAAAGCTGAAATATAATACAAAATGTTTTTAGAATGTTTGAAGACAATTATTGTACAATTTTTTCTAAATAAGGAGAAAGGTTAGCATGTTTTAAAAAGAAACAGTGTTTTTGGCTACTTCCTACTGTGTGAATGCAGTTAAACATGAGTTCAATTTGGATAAACACCTTTCTCCTACTAAGTAGGGTTTGAACAAAATTTTAAAAGGAATGAAATAATCTATCCTGTAGGTATTTTTTATTGTCTAAACAGGAACATCACAGTTTATTTGGATAAGCAACCTGAAACAATGAAGATCAGAAGACTGACTATATTCATAAATAAGAAGTGATGAAGTAGCTCCATGTTAAAAGATAAAACAGGTAGTAATATCCTATAATTGTATGCTTGTTTATTTTTGATATAGGTAGCCCTAATTATGTCCCTTAAATAAAAGCAAACTTATTTTTTTGTTAATGCTTTGCAATTTCTCTAGGTGCTCAGAGCTGACAGAAGTCAATATTAAGGGTGATGGTCGAAAGGAATGGCTTAAATATGATAATGATTTCAGTGTCTGGAACGTGCAGAAAACCAAATTATACTCTTGCTCAATTTAAAGCAGGTAACAATGACATTTCACAATTTTGAAAATTATGGGTAAAATCTTTGTTACAAATGCAATTGAAGGCAAAGGTAGGTTTTTTGTTTTTTAATGTGTAATTACTTAAGTAATCTACAAAGAAATCACCAAAATACCAAATTTTAGAAAATATAATTATTGGAGAGTTACTAGGGAAAATCTCTCTGAAGTGGCAAAATAAGTCAATAAATAAAATGCATAAGAGAGTTGATGTCTTAGTCACTTCAGGCTGCTATAAAAAGAACCATAGACTGGGTGACTTACAAACAATAGAAATTGATTTCTAATAGTTTTGGAGGCTTAGAGTCTGACATAATGATGCCAGTATGGTTACATTCTGGTGGACCTCTTTTGGATTGCAACTGCCATCTCCTTCTTGTATCCTCATATGGCAAGAAAGTTCTTTGGGGGATCTTTTATAAGGGCATTAATCTCAATCATTAGGACTCCACCCTCATGACCTATTAACTTCCCTAAAGCCTCATCTCCTAATACCATCACACTGATGAATTAGGATTTCAGCACATGAATCTTGAAGGTCATAAATATTCAGTTTATTCCAGTTGACATTCAAATTACCCTTATTTTCACACTACTGAAGTTAATGAACAATGGAAAGTTTGTAAGCTTAACGTGACTTCTGAGAAATCCAAAGGCAGAGCTGTAAAGAGAAGGCCCCTAAGATTCTGGAAATGTAATCTGGAGTGAGATTTGGTGGTAGAAACCGATATAGACACTCAAGAACAAGTCTAGTCAGTTTAAACTTGTGTGCTTTTCTGATAAGGTTACTAGTCTTACAGACATGAGAAGTACTGCAAGCAATTTGCATTCTCATTTTATCAAACCATTTACCAAAGGCATATTCAATATTCTTGGAGACAAGATGAGGGATGATAATTCAGTTTTTCTTTCTGTATGTTCATAAATAGATGACATATTGTTCTTTGGCTCTGATTATCTGGGGAGAGGTGACTAATGGTGTTATTTGGGAATTGTGATGTATCTGTCCTGTCATTTTAGTTCAAAAACAACAATTTATACAAATAAATGGATTTGTAAATAAACATTAATAGTTCAAAGCTCAAAGAATTGAATTTGATGAAAGTATGAGAAATCAAAGTTTTTGAGAATTTTGAACAAAGAGCAGACAAACTAGAAGATATTTAATGAATGCCTATATATTAAAAAAATAGAAAATCAAGAACAAAGCTGCAGGTTAGCAAATGTAACACTGTGGGTGGTTTTACTTCAATCTTGACCTAAGGATTCCAAGGATAATAAATTCGATGCTGTAATACATAAAATTAAAAAAATAAGAGTCACATACAGATTCTCTTAGAGTCCAGTTAAAATTTATTTTTCTAAAATGATTTTATATGTGCATATTTTTAAATGCTCAAAATCTCATTTAAGGACATAAGTTAAAAGTTACATAAAAATCTTAAATGAAAAAATAAGAAATAAAATTATTAAATTGAATTTAAGTTATTCTAAAGTGAATAAATAACAAATCAATACATTAATATTAGAGATTTTTATAACATTCAGAATACTAAAAGAGAAGAATGATGGATAAAGTGAGAACATATGGATTACTTATATATTCAAAAGAAACTATGAAAAGAAAAACACAATTATCCTTGTGGACTGAAAAATTATCAGAAAGTAAAAGTGCTGATATTGCAATATTCATTTAACCAATATGTGTTCATGTGTCTTTTATCATAGTAAAGCTATCGAATTACCTGCAGGGGATGTTATAAAGATTAATTAGCCCATTTTTAAGAGTCCATAAAGTTTAATAATATTAAATAAAAAGACAAATGAAAGATTGAGCTAAGAGCTATAAAACTTATTGTGGCAAACCCTTCCATTATTATTATCACAGAGATGAAGGTCAGAATTTCTGTGCAGTGTCTATTAACATATAGTCAAAAACATGATAAACATTTGTTAAACATTTTAAGAATCTCCTGTGTACATTTGTGTGCAAAAAGTTTTACAGGCTTTAACAAAATCTTGACAAATCTTACTCTTAAACATTTGCCTTCCTTTCATGCATGCCAACGTGGTCTGTATCTTCCTAGCTCTCTGATCCTTTTTATATCTTTCCTTCTTTGGCATTTCTTTAAAAGAAATTTCTCAATGTTTTAATATTTTAAATTTATCTTAGGCTCTATGTGCTTCAGCTATATTGTAAATTTCTCAAATTTTCAGCAAACATTACTGAAATGTATAATTTGTACCAGTTCAAGATATGTCTTTGAGAAAATATCAGTGAACAGGACAGATAAAATTTCTGCTTCCATGGGTACCAGTGTCAACTGGAAGAAATAGTCCATGAGCACATACACACAAATAACTACATAATTACACTGTGACAAATGATATAAAGGGACATATAAGGTGTTATGAGACTCAGTAACAAGAGGCTCTGATAGCTAATGAGAAGCAATATTTACAGAGATAAATATCATGGAGGAATTGATATTTATACCTGAAAAATTACTAGAAATTGGATATTTGAAGTAGCAATATATTCCAAGCAGGAAAATCAGCATATTTATGAGCATTTTGGAATGCTTCATAAAACAAAGTAGTTCAGAATTAAGTATAGTTTATTTCTATTTTTAGTACGATGTATGTAATATGACAAATTACCTACTATTTATGGAATTATTAGACATATAAAATAAATAATAGCCCAGTAAAATAAAGTGAGGTGTATTTTTAATTTTATGATTTACTAACTTTCTCATAAATTTATCAGAATAGCTTGTATATGATATTGTCAGTAGAATAGTTGGCTCATGCTGATTCTTTGAAATCTAGTCAATGATTGAACATATTTATATTAACAATGATTAGCCTGTATAAAATCTTCTGGATTGGGGATCAGTCTCTCAGGTTGATTTACCCATGGAAACAATGATAATGATTGTGAAGTTGCAGATTCTAAGCAGACTGGGACAGTTCTAGGCTTACTGCATCTTCAGGAAGTATACACTGTGGGCAGGGAGTCAGGGAAGATATTCAAAGAAAGAAATTTCAAACGACATTTCTGGTTGAAATTACAACTTCATTTCTATGTATCTGTGAGGTACATGACAAGATATTTGATCTCTATTTACTTCATTTACTTTCTATTTAAAATGAAATTGAAAATAACTCTCATGGTTTCTTTAATTAATGCTATTTTAGTCTTTGACAAGTTCTTTGCTTTAGCTGTTAGGATCCATTCTCCAAAGACCCCATGTGTTGGTATCCTGAAGGAATAAAAAGAACATTGTGAAGAAGGAGCTTTTATTTTATTATTTGCATTTTATTATTAACATGTTAGTGTTAGTTACAGTATGTCTTCCATGGCTTGGAAATCTCAGTATCAGTAATAGCTCAACTAAGAAAGGAGCATTTTGCAAAGTATTATAAGCTGATGTTTTTCCTTTATATTCTCTATTTTTCCACCTCCAACACAAACCATAATCATCAACATTGTATCTTTGAGTGAAAAGAAGCAGAAAAAGGCAATATGTTCACTTGCATCTTATGCTTTAAAGTTGGGAGATATTCTCTTAATAGTATAACACTTTATATAGTTGGCATTTACTCTTAAAAAGAAGAATCTAAGAGTTTCTTGGATATGCTGAATTAATGTTTTTTCCCCAATCCAGCACTAATAGTAAGTGAAAACACAAAACTATTTAGATGCTATATATCAATCAATGGAAAGTAAAACCTGGTGATTATCAAGATTGAATGTTCTCAATAAGTAAGAAAATGCAAAGATAAATACAAAAGTAATTATTGTAGAATGATATGGCCTAAATCCAGGAAAATCTATGGTTTCCAATACAAGAATTTAAATCAGAAGTGGAGAATACTATTTAGATTTGATCTTTTTGGATATACATGACAGTAGAGTGTATTTTGACATACTATACATAAACAGAGTATAACTTATTCTAATTAGGATCCCATTCTTGTGATTGTACATGATGTAGAAATTTATGCTGGTGAATCCATATATGAAAATAGGAAAGTTATGTCAGATTCATTCTATTGTCTTTCCTATACCTATTCCCCTCCCTTCCCTTCATTCTCCTTTGCCTAATCCACTGAACTTCCATTCTTCCCTCCCCACTTTGTTGTGTGTTAGTATCCACATATCCAAGAGAACATTTGACATTTGGTTTCTTAGGATTGGCTTATTTCACTTAGCATGGTAGTCTCTAGATCCTTCCATTTACCTGACACACTTTTTAAATTCAATTGAATCAACCCTAATACAAGTAACCTGAGCACATGAGTACAGTTTACTCATCCACATTAGGTGATGAGCTGTGTGTATCTATATATCATCTCTATATAACTAATAAGGTGTGTGTGTACAGATACCGCAATAATACAGTTACTATGATCTTATAAGTTATCCTCTTTCTTGAGCATCTATTCTGGGAGAATGTTTACTGACTTGCATCCTTCTGATTTCAGGTTCTGTCATTTGAAGCTCTCTTGT
>CM053406.1:51017511-51030954 GCA_028644305.1 Xerus rutilus
AAGAGTAATTTGAGACCCTGTCAGAAAGAAGCAACAGGGCTTTTTATGTCCTTCCTGCTGTGTTCAGGACTAGCTCAGGTCCTGCCAGAGCTGAGCCTGGCCTGGCAGCTCAGGGAAAGAACAAAATAAAAAATCATGTTTATTTAAATCTAGTGTGCTATTGAAAATAGAAAGGAGACTGGCTGATAGAGTATTGGAGACTGAAATCTACCAAATTGTGCTACATCCATGTACAAATATACCATGATGAATAATGCTTATATGTAATTATAATGTACTAATTAAAATGATGATGATGATGATAATAAAAGAGGAATCAGTAGAGTACAGCAAGTGGATCAGGGGCAGAGAGAATGTGAATGAAAGGGTAGGTACCAGGGAAAGCAACTGATCATAGTACGTTATGAGCATGTATGAACAGGGCAAAACAAATCCTACTATTATGTGTAATTATAATGTACCAACAAAAAGTTAGTATACTTGCTGGCATGCAAGTCAAAATACAACATATGCTAAGGGACTCTGATTCTTCTGAAAGGCAAATCTGTAGAAAAGAAATCCTTGGGAAACAACAGGAAAAACAAGCAATAAATCATCATTGCTCTTAATACATCCAATTTTGTTTCAAGATTTAAATGTTTCATCTGTAGTTATATAGAAGACCAAGTACGTTTCAGTGTGTTTGGTGATAGAGTTTGTACAGATATGAAACTATGAGAAATTGATAAAGATGTGTGATTATACTTCTTGTTGTAAAAGTAACTTTAAATATGTATTTATAGATATTAATTTACTACCCCATGTAAATCTTAAGGAATTTTAGGTAAAGTTTTAAGCTCTAATTACAATATTTGGGAAAAATATCAACCTCATTTTATATATGAAGGCCCTTGATTACATCAACCTACAAGAAAATAGGTAATCTAAGGTTACTAATATAAATCTGATAACATTATCTAGTTTTTAAGAGCACATTTTGTTTAGCATAACATAAAATAAAGCTTAGAATTTGTAAATTTCCATGGTTTTCCTAAATCTCCTTGTTCTAAATACCTTAATGAAAATTAAAATATGAATTGTCTGTTCCTTTGATGTCATGGTCATTATTCTTTTATTTACATGACATATTAGAAGTTGCCAAGATTTTGAAACTTTATAGAAAAAAAAAGCTTAAAAATATGCTTTCTTTTACTGGGCAGCAATCCATTTTTTGAAGAATAAAAAGGGACTTTTTTCTTGTCAATATAATCTACTTTTAATATTCATTTTCATTATATTCTGCAACATACTGCTTGTCTCCACAGCATTGCCTTAACTAAAGAACAAACCTTAGGGGAGGAAAAAGGCATTAAAAATACCTACACATCTGCTCTCAGCCTCTCCATTATTACCAGGAAAATTCTAAATCACCTTGTGTCTGATGACATTAAATCAAGGGGGACAGGCAAAGGAGGCCATGTCAGCACGCCGATAATGCAGCCATTGTACTGTCTGGTTGGGTTATCCTCTGTCACTTCCCATTTAAAGGGCACTAAATAGAGCAATTTTGATCTAGGACAAGTTTGTAAAAGTAATTCCATTTTTTGTTTTCTTGTCTGCAATGGCAATTGGTTTATAATAACAACTGTAATATCAAAAGTGTATGACTTTTTTTTTAATTCACTTCATTGTGTTTGTTTCTTTATAATTTCATTGTGAACCTTTTAAAAATACAATATAAGGTTGAAATGATTAAAATATATCTCAGGATAAGTCTTAAAGAGTTTAGATCCTAATATGGTTTGCATTTTCCAAACGTAAGAGCCTACTAATATTTTCAAATATTTATTGTAGATTTTGGATTTTATATTTCTTTAACTGATGCATAAAAACATAAAATTGTGTCTAGTAATGAGGTACCATGTAATATGTCAATGCATGTATTTATTGTGTAATGTTTAAATCAGGTAAAATATACCTGTCTCCACAAACATTTGTCATTTCTTTATGGTGAAGATTTCAGAATGCTTTCTTCTAGCATTCTGAAACATACATTATACTATTGTTACCTATAATCACTTCACTGTGCAATAGTACACCAGAACGTCTTGCTCCTACACAGCTGTAACTTAGTACATATCAATCGACTTTTCCCCATCCCTTACTCCTCAACCTTCCCAGCCACTGGTAACTACAGTCTACTTTCATCTTTTATGAGATCAATTGTGTGTGTGTGTGTGTGTGTGTGTGTGTGTGTGTGTATGAGAAAGAGATAGAGAGAGAGAGAGAATGGGGATTCATCCCAGGAGTGAGCTAACACTAAGCTACATCCTCAGCCTTATTTATTTATTTATTTATTTATTTATTTATTTATTTATATTTCGAGACAGAATCTCACTAAGTTGTCAAAGCTGGCCTTGAATTTGCAATCCTCCTGCCTCAGATCATCGCACCCAGCTGAGATGAACGTTTTTAAATTCCACATATTAATGAAATCATGAAGTACTTACCTTTCTGTGCCTGGCTTATTGTACTTAACATAATGATCTCCAGTCCCATCCACGTTGCTGCAAGTGACAGGTTTTCATTCATTTTTATGGTTAAAATGCTATGCATTTATTACAGAACAATTAGACAATACAGAAAGTATATTGAGGATGATAAAGAATATCCTGAAGACATGCATCCAAAAGTAGTCATTATTAAGTTCCTCAAAGGACTTTCCAATCCTGTGTATGTGTGTGCACCTATGCCTGTGAATGGGTGCATCAGATACAATCTTCTCAGGAAAGAGAAGACACACAGTGATCTTTACAGGTTAGACTTACTATATATATATTGATGACTATTTATAGGAGATTAGCTGCTAAGAGAAAAATACAAGAAATCTATAAATAAGGGACTAGAGTTGAGGGAGAGGAGCCAAGAAAGAAATTGACTTGGCAATATGACCCCCTCCCTGCTGTCCACTAAGGGAATTCAGATCCCATTGAAAGAATTGTCCCCAGCCCACTTGCTGGTGACAAACTTTGTTATGTTACCCTGGAACAGAGCTAGTTCACACCAAGACTAGTGTGCAAGGAACCACGGACTGAGTCTGCTAAAAGATAAACACCACTGTATGCCTTGTGGACTCCTAGCTATTAAGTCTCTCTGGAGAAAACTAAGAAAAGCACATTGGAATCAGCAAAAGAAATTGTTGCTTTCATTATTCAGTTTTCTTCCAATACCACAACTGGCAGTGGAGACATGCTAATGACATTCAGCTACATTGTGAAGAGTAAGGTAATGATACAGTAGCTCTGGAGCTAAGACCCAATAAAAAATTGTAATAACTAGCACAGTGTGGAGGTTTTTTTTCAAATTTTATTTCATATTTGGATGAAACAATTATTGTGTATATTTTGGGATACAGTTATATTTTGATATATATATATTGTATAATGAGTGGATCATGATTCTCAGCTTATCTGTCATCTCAGAGATTTATCATTTCTTTGTGGTGAGACTATTTAGAGACCTCTGTTTTAGTCATTTTGAAATATATAATATTATACTGTTTACTATATTCACCCTACTTTGCAATAGACACCAGAACTTATTACTCTAACCCAACAACAACTTTATACTTGTTGACCAATACCTCTCCATTTTCCTTTCCCCCCATACTTCCTGGCTTCTGGTAATTTCTATTCTACTTTGTGTTTCTATAAGGTCAACTGTTTAAAATTCCACAAATGAATGACATCATGCAATATTTGTTTTTTCTGTGCCTGACTTATTTTACTTAACATAATGTCCTCTGGATTCATCTGTGTTGCAGCAAATAACAATATTTCATCCATTTTTATGGCTGAATATTATCCATTGTGTATATGCATCACATTTTCTTTATTCATTCATTTCTTGATGGACTTTTAGGTTAATCTCATTTCTTGGCTATTGTGAACAATGCTGCAATAAAAACAGGAGTGCAGATACCTTTTTGAAATGCTTATTTAATTTCCTATGCATAAGTATGCAGTAGTGGGATTGCTGGATCAACAGAGTGAAAAGACAATCTACTGAATGGGAAAAAATATCTGTGAACTACACATTTGACAAGGGAATACTATCCAAAAATATATAAGAAACTCAAAAAACTCAACAGCAGAAAAACAATCTGATTAAAAATGATATACAAATAAGTGATCAACTCATACATGAATAAATGCTCAATAATATTGGTCATTAGACAAATGCAAGTAAAAATCACCAGGAGATATCATCTCATCCCAATTAGCATCACTATTAAAAAAAAGAGAAACAATTACAGATTCTGTCATATATGTGCATGAATTGGTACCCTAATACATCGTTGGTGGGAATGTAGGTTAGTGTGGCCATTGTGGAAAATGGTATGGATATTCCTCAAAAATTCAAAATAGAACTACCATATACACATTATCATTTAAAAACATTTTATTACATATTCTTTTTTGAAATTTTCTTTTTCTCTCAATAATTCATATAATTTTTCTACATCTCTGTCTTATAATTTTAATGCCTACATATTATTTTCCTATAAGAATAACCTATAGATATTTTGTGAATGCCTTAGTGATCCACTTAAATAATCTCCTGAAGAAGCAGTGTCTGGTTCTCCTTTTCATTGTTGCTTTGGCAATTGCAATTGCTTCTTTTGTCTGATGGGCTCTTTGCCATTGCTGATCAAGACTGTCCTCATACTTGTTTTTGCATTTCTGGGAAAAGATTCATTCACTTAAAAGCCTTTATGTTGAGAAAATGAATTCTAATGCTGTGTGTTTTCTGGCATTTTGGATTACAAAGGCAAAACAATCTTGGTCACACTGTTCTTACATTTTTAACAGGACCTGTAAACTTCCTATAAGGCTTCAGTGCTATACATATTTTTCCAGATGGGAACTATTGAGAACTTGAGTTGGAAATACTACTCATATTTTCTTCTCTTACATTTTAACTCTATTTTTACATTTAAAAATTATTCTCTCTATCTTTGGTTGCTGAATTTTTATTATCAAATGAAAAAATACATCTCAAAAAAATGAATATACTGAATGAATTTTGTTGACTTTCGAAAATGTACTGATAGACATGAAAAATATCTTCAAAATATGAACTTAAATGTATACCTTTTCACATGATGTACAAATTTACACTTAATTACTGAAATAAGCAGTAGAAATAAATTTTTTAATTTCAATTACAATTTTTATATAAGGGTCAATTCTCTATTAAAGAGAATTGAAGGCAGAAAAAAACTAATTTAATCAGTGGTTTACATGATTATTTATATATAATATGAAATAAAAGGAATTAATATAAAAATTATGGTCACTTATAAATCAAGTTTATCAATCTCAGTTTCTGATTCATTTCTTGCATAAAGAGAAAAATATTGACACTATACAGTAATTCCTTGAGCACACAAATGCAAAAGAAATAATGTTTCCTACTATGACTATTGCCACTTAATTAAACATAAAAGTCCAGTGCATTGAGGACCTTGTTTAAAAATAAAACCTGCTTTTAACAAATAATCTTATTTTTACTGTGTAGGAGCACTCTCCGATACCTTCAACTCCTCCCTTCCATCTTTCCTCATTCTATGCTAATAGACTGGGCTCTTGACAGAATGCACCCCTTTGTTTGTGACCTTTGGACCTGATTGGCCCCAGAATGTATTTAAGCTTCTATACTTTCCGGAATAAACAGTGTTTTCTGTTTCTCGCTCTGAGTATTTCTGCGTCTCACTCTGGAAGAGCAGATTTTTTACCTATACCCCAGGGCCTGGGAAGAGTGGTCCCACGGATCACCACCACCGTCCAGAGAGACCTCGTATCATCTTCCCCGGGGACTCCTTTCTGTCTCTCTGGACCCCAACTCGTGGAGTAAGCCCACGTGGCGCTCCCCTTTTAAGCGATAATACTGAAGTATTATTTAATATATGTATATCATTATAGTTGTTATTATATTGATAGGTAAACTATATTTTCTTCTTTACTAGAGGAAAACTGAATTTTCATGATTAAAAAGTGATTCAAATCCTCCAAATCTATAACTGATAGAAGTCTAAAGCTTTATTTCCACCAATTTCTGTCAATTTATAGAATAGAACATTCTCACTCTCTATTCAGTATGCTGGCACCTCCACTCAGATGCTTATTTCTTTGGGCACATATTAAACCAGTTATATATGCATGTATGCATGTATAGACATATATGTGTACACTATATTTGTCTACTCCTTTTCTCAATAACATCACACAGATTCAGTTTACCACCACACTCTCCTTCAGAGTACAGCAGAAGCCATTAATTTGTTCCTTTCAATCATGCTTACTTCCCTTGCATGTATCATCCACACATCAGGCAGGGTGATTTAAATTGGATTTTTCAAATTTAATTTTTTCATGTTCCCTTCTCTGTTTCAAACAATTCAACCACTTTTCTTTTGTTCTTGGAGGAAGATAAATGCCCTAAATGGGCCCACACTCTCACATTATTTTGCTAAAAAAGAGATCACTTTAAAAACTTTCTTTTGAACTAACTCATTAGGTGACTGAGTTATCAGACAGAAGGCTCGCAACCTAGCTGCTGCTTCAGGTGACCCCGACTGCCACCTCACCATGCCACACAGAGACAAGGCCCTCGAGGTTTTGCTCCTCCTGGACTCCTGTGCAGCTAGTACCCTGGACAGTTCAGTGCACTAAAATGGAATCTGTTATTTCTCTCATAGATACTATACCCTTGTTTCTTAGTATTCTTTCCAAACTGTTCTTGTTTCTCTTTTAAATGCTCAGTCTATTGCTGTTCATACTATAGACTTCCTAATCTCTGTGGCTATCAACTACCAACCTCTGTTCATACCTCTGCAATGATTACTAAATCATTATTATGCACCACAAATGAAAAATAATTACTAAATCATATTAGGACATACCCTACCCTTTTCATATTCATTTGAATTGTGTCACCATTATTGACAAATTCAATAACAGTTTGTATCTTCAACCTAACCTGCAATGACCTTTTCATCTACCACTTCTCAGCCATCTATTACTGTGGTTGAAACTAATAATTTCTTCCCTTCTAAGGTCTTTCATCATTAACTCTTGTTATACTAGTTAATTTTCTCTAATAAATTCTGCTTCAGAAATTATACAAACTAATGAGGACATATCATTTACTTATTGTTTCCAGTAGCATTTGTGCCTCTTACATCATCATTATATCTTATATAGATTGTATTTATTGTTACCCTCAGATGATTTCTTAAAAATCTAACCTTGACTTATTTATTTCTGCCTGAATCCTAATAGATTAGCAATGTTTTAAAAGTGTAAATTGAGTTTTGTATCAAAATCATAGTCGCATTTCTGTGAGGCTATATAAAAAAAATGCTCATGCTCACTCTTGGTACCTGAAATCCACAATCATAAATTCCAGGTAGAAATTAAATAGCACTTGGAGATATTGTTTTTTCATATTAGTTGGTTTAATTCCAGGAGATATGGAATCTGGGGTAGAATAAAGACAATGATAGACTCCAGCAGGATTCTGTACAATTGGGCAGAACAAAACGAACCAGAAAGATGAAGTAAAGTAACTGTATAATTTTTTAAATATTTATTATTTTTATTATTTATTTATGCATTTATTCTTGTGGGACTGGGGATCAAACTCACTGTATACCACTAGCAACATTCCTAATCATAAAGTTAAATCTTAAATATAAAACAGGCTCAAGGACAACACTGCTTTCTAGCTGTAGATCCAAAAATTGTTTTGTCAGGGAATCTAAGTGTTCAAATGGGAATGGAATCAAGGGTCCCCATCATCTCAGACATAAGGAAAAACTTACTTTGTGACGGATTTTTTAACTCCACCTGTGGCCTTAGCACCCATCCCTGTGGCCTTTGCTTTTACTTGAGTTTGTTTCCCATTTTGTTCTCTGCTTGAAAACCTCATCATTTCTTGTTTATTTCCTTGCTCTGCTTCTGGAGCTGTTTCAGGGGCATATTTTTGCCATCTTTGCAGCTGGACATGGTACCCACTTCCCTTCCTATTGGCAATCTTATTACTTTTCTTATACATTCACTTTCTTGTTCTTCAAGATAATTATTACTTTTGTCCTCTCTTCTCATTCTCCTACATGACTCTGCACCACTGCCATCTTCATTCTTCACTACAAATTGATATATTTTACAAAGTAATTAATAAATGTTATATCTATCAATATCCCATCAGGAAATTTTCCAATTTACCTATATCTGCCTGTTCCCAATCCTTCATTTATCTTCTTTCTTCCTCTTTCAATAGATAGGGCATCACTTTACTTGAAGAAAAACTTCCTCCTTTTTTTTTTTTTTTGGAGGCACTTTACCACTGCCCTATATTCCCAGTCATTTTTATTTTTTTGAAACAGGTTCTTGCTATGTTGAGAAGGGTCTAAGTTGTTGAGACTGGCCTCGAACATGCCACCTTCCTGCCTCTTGAGTCACTGGGATTATAGGGGTGCCCACTGCACCAGGCAAATCCCTTCATTTTTGCTTTCTAAAGTTATTTCCACATAGTCTTGCTCTCATAATTTACATTCTTCTTATATCATAAATTTCTATCCTACTGGATATTCCTATCAGCTTAGAAGCACAGGTAATATGTACTATGCTTAATAAATATTCATCCCTTGAACCATCATTATTTGTTCTATTCACCATAGAAGCAAAATCATTTGGTGAATCTCTTCTCAGTCTTGAAGTCCTCCCTTCTTACTTGATTTTCTTTAAACACGACTTTTATATCTATATCTCCACTGAGAATTTTTTTGTTATGATCATTAGTAGCATTATGCTAAATAGAATGGATTCATATTTGAATTTTTCTTTTTACTTCTAAATATATTTTAAAAATTAAATATATTTTAACTGATACAAACATAAAAATTCTGCTTATAAATTGGGCAAATGTGATTTTTCAATATATGTATATTTTGAGTCATGATTAAGTGTGCATCCTCAAACATTTATCTTTTCTTTATGGTAAAGATATTCAAAATCCTTTTTTCTAGCTTTCTGAAACGTATCATACATCATTGTCACCTATAATCACCCTGATGTGTACCCATATACCAGAACTTGTCTAACTAATATACCTCCTGTCTAACTAACTGCAACTTAGTAACCATTGACCAACCTCCTCATCTCCAATTCCTCTCATGCTGTGGTAGCCACCATTTCTACCTATGCAACTTATGCAATACTAACTTTTTTAGATTCCTTAAATGAGTGAATCATGATGTACTTGTTTTACTATGCCTGACTCATTTCACTTAGCTAAGTGATCATTAGTCCCATGTTTTTTCAAATGCTTGGTTTTCTTTCTTTTTATGACTGAGTAGTATTTCATTATGTATCCATGCCACATTTTTTTATCCATTCATGAGTTGATAAACAGTATTCATAACAGCCAAAAAAGAAAACAAACCAAACTAAGTAACCGGAAAGAGTAGATTATGTAAGAATAAGGACAATAGAACATTTTACTGAAAACCAGTTGGTTGTTTCTCCTGGGGATGTGGGTTATCATCAGTAATGCTGCTGTTAATGTGCAATGGGAATGAAAAATTAAGAGAAATGGATGGACAATGGTGCTAGCCATGTTTCTCACTGTTGGTGTGGGGGTTTACAAATAGGCCTCCTCCATTCCAGGGAAGAAGCCTAGAATGATTCATGGGGTAATGGAGTAGAATTGAAAACATCAATATTAAGTCAGAATTAGCTTTATATAATATATATGGGTACTTACAGGAATACTTATATGTAGACGCACCAGTAAGCATACCAGGTACATTTCCTTGTTCTGTCAGATGAGAGAGCTTAGAAGTAGCAACATCTTAGTAGTTGTGAATGTCTCTAGCATTCAGATATTGGTTTCTAACACTATTTTTTAATAATAGTAAACAGTTCTCCTTAGAAAAATAGAAGCTTTAAGACTTAGGAAATATAGAAGATAATCCTGGTGCATCTTTTTGTGTGAAAAAGTAAGAGAAATCAAACAAGTACCACATACATACACTATGATGGGTGTACATCAAAAATACACAGAAGCCAACTGAGAGTTCCCAGTGCCAAAAGCCATAACTTGACAAAAATAAATAAAATATTATTGAATTATAATCAAAAGTAGAAAATAAATGTTCATACTGACTTATATAATCATTCCACCCATGTGTGCACACACACACATATAATTTCTCTGTACTGATACAAATAGATTATTGCATATGTAAAGAACAAAACCTCCCCTGCAGAAAAATGCCATTTTACGCAGATATTTTACACTAAAGGTGGAGCATAACTCCCTATACCTCAAGTGCAATTTGCAAATAATGACTTCCTCCCAAAGAGCACAAAATGAAGAGAAGAGAAAGGGCATTTCACAATGGAGAAAACTGACAAACATTACCTCAGCCAGATAACCAAGTTAACAACAACAACATCATGTTGATGATACATAACCTTGACATGAGGTGATAAAATTGGCACATTACTTTTGTGATCTTTCTCTAAAAGCACATAAACACAATCTAGTCATGAGGAAAACATCAGACATTTCTCAACTGTGAGACATTCTAGAAAATACATGACCAGTTATCCTCAAATCTGTCAAGGCCATCAAAAACAAGAAATGTCTGCAAAACTGTCATAGCCAAGAGGAATGGAAGGAAACATGACAACTAAATTTAATGTGGTATCCTGAATAGATCCTGAGCAAAAAATGGAAATTAGGCAAAAGCTAAGGAAATATGAATAAATCATGTATTTTAATTTGAAATAATCTTATTATTTAATTGTTAGTTTTAGCAAATGTACTACACTAACACAAAATTTTAACAACAGGAGAAATAGTGTGAGATACGTAGGCACTCTGTTACTGTAGTCATATCTTTTCTAAAAATCAGAAAGTCTTCTGAAACAAAAACACTTATTGAGGAAAAACAGCCTGAGGAGAGTAAGGAGTAAATGTGCAGAAGCTATGATTTTATTTAGGATGGTAAATGTAGGATTGATGGTAGAGTAACATTTGAGCATTTGGAGGAGGTGAGGGAGATCATTATATAAGATAGTTCCACATTAGTTAGGTGGAAATTAGGAACAGGAGCATTCTAGGCAGAATAATCAGCTGGGGCAAAGGCACTGAGTCTGGTGATGTATGTTAAAGGAACTCAAATGCCTGTGTGGGGGTAGTTAGGAAAAAATAGACAGACTTCATGTTGGCTGGACTATATAGATGTGTGTATGTATATATAGATCATGTGGGGCTTTCTAGTACATTTTAAAAATATTGCTTTTACGAAGAGTGGAACAAGATGTCATTAGAGGGATTTGAGCAGAAGACCTGTATTATTGACTAATAAAACTTTCTGTCTGTTTTTTTAAATAGAACATAATATTTGCAAGGGTTTGGTCTACGTTTGGGTCCAAGAATGGTAGCATAGAAACCAGTGAGGTGACCATTGTTGCAATTTAGCTAAAATATAATTGCAACAGGCATCAGATTTATAACATTGGTGCTTAATTAAAAAAATGGTCAGCTGGATGGAATGGTGCACTCCTGTAATCCTAGAGATTCTTGAGGCTGAGCCAGGAGGGTTGCAAGTTTGAGGCCAGCCTCAACAATTTAGTGAGGCCCTAAGCAACTTTGTGAGACCTTGTCTCAAATTAAAAAGGGCTGGGGATGTAGCTTAGTGACAAAATGCCCTTGGGGTCAATTCATAGTACAAAAGAAGAAAAGTGAAAGGGAAAAATGAAAAGAAAGAAAATTTTTAGATTCTGGACATTTTTGAAGACAGAGCCAAATGTTTACTAATGGATCTGATTAAATGTATGAATAAAAATAGACCATAATCAATGATGGATATTAGGTCTTGATGTAAATTATATAAAGTTTGCGTTAGAATTGTCAATATCTGTTAGATATCTAGTAGAACTGTGAAATAAATGATTGCACATCCATTCAAAGGGGAAAACCAAGGTGGAGATAAAGATTAGCAAGTCATAAACATATTATATGTCAGAGCTTAAGCCACAAAAATGGTCAATACCTTGAAGGGGGTAAGCTTAATGAACAAAGGAGGAGCTAGCACTAAGATCTGGGTGAACTACAAAATTAAAAGGCCGAGGAGAAGAGGAAGAACCTTTGTGGACATAACATAAAGTGGTGAGGAAGATCGAAGAAAACTAAGAGAATGTGGTATGTTGGAAACTAAGCAGAGGAAGAGTATCAAAGAGGATCAAATGATCAGCCATGTCAAATTCTGCTGAAAAAATGTTACTCTGACAGATGAGCTTAAAACTGAAAATTTAACCTCATGCTTAGTTATGTAGAAATCATTTGTGATTTCTGTAAAAGCAATGCATCCATTATTGTGGATGACAGCCTGATTTATGTAGGTTTTCTTAGAATGGCAGAAAAACAAATTGTTGAGAGGGAGTTTTATTGCCAAGGAGAACACAAAAATGGGCATCATATTTGATGAGAACTGTAGGCTCAATATATTTGCTTACATACATAACATGTTAAAACTTGACAAAACGATTTAGAAGAAAGGTAAAACTGATGTAGGAAAGATAATAATTGCTGAAGTAGTGTCATAAAACAGAGTATAGGTATACTGTAGGGAGCCATCTGTGGGCTGTTTGTGGACTATCAGCATCTCAGTCAATGAGGGGATAGGTCTGGCATTGGGAACTCCCGTGGCACCCCACAGGGATAGACCACTTGATGCAGGTGAACGTTCTCCTCAGCTCTGCCAAAGATCCCACACAGTACCAGCACTGGAGATGGGCTGACCTACTATAGTCTCACAGCCCCTATGTGATGGGTGTGACCTGCCAAGATGCCAATTAACCTGACTACAAGACATAACAAAGCAAGACTTCACCCTTGAAACCTATCCCTGCCTCTGATGTCCATCCTTAGATAAACCACAGGAGCCATTTCTTTTTTTTTCCTCTTAATTTTATTTATGTATTTATTCTACTTAGGTATACATGACAGCAGAGTGCATTTTGATTCATTGTACACAGATAGAGCACAACTTTTCATTTCTCTGGTTGTATGTGATGTAGAATCACAACATACATGCAATCATACATAAAGCTAGGGCTATGATGTCCATCTTATTCCACCATCTTTACTATCTCCCTCCCCCTTCCACCCCTGTGACTAAAGTTCCTCCATTCTTCCTGTGTCCTACCCCACATTATGAATCAGCACCCACTTATCAAAGAGAACATTTGGCATTTGATTTTCTATATTGCCTTACTTCACTTAGCATGATATTCTCCAACTCCATCCACTTACCTGCAAATGCCATAATTTTATTCTCTTTTATTGCTAAGTAATATTCCATTGTGTGTGTATGTATATATATATATA
>CM053406.1:51031054-51055206 GCA_028644305.1 Xerus rutilus
CCAGATTGGTTGAACCAATTTTGAGTCCCACCAGCAATGTATGAGTGTGCCTTTTCTCCTACAACCTTGCCAACACTTATTGTTGTTTGTATTCTTGATAATTGTCATTCTGACTGGCGTGAAATGAAATCTTAGGGTAGTTTTGATTTGCATTTCTCTAATTGCTAGAGATGTTGAACATTTTTTCATATGTCTGTTGATTGATTGTATATCTTCTTCTGAGAAGTGTCTGTTCAGCTTCTTGGCCCATTTATTGATTGGGTTGTTTATTTTTTTGGTGTTAAGTTTTTCGAGTTCTTTATGTATCCTGGAGATTAGTGCTCTATCAGATGTGCGTGTGGCAAAGATTTGTTCTCAGAATGTTGGCTCTCTGTTCACTTCACTGATTGTTTCTTTTGCTGAGAAGAAGCTTTTTAGTTTGAATTCATCCCATTTGTTGATTCTTGATTTTATTTCTTGTGCTATAGGAGTCTTGTTAAGGAAGTAAGGTACTAATCTGACATGATGAAGATTTGGGCCTATTTTTCCTTCTATTAGGTGTTGAATCTCCACGGGAGCCATTTCTTATTGTCTAGCTCCAACTCCCTTGTGGATTGGACCTTTCAGGGGCTCCAACTTTGAAACTATTTTTCTGACTTTGTCTTTTGTTTTTTACTAATTATTCTACACTTTAATTTCTCAGGTGGCTTACATCCTCCTCCACAAGAAGAAGAACCCCGCAGAGAGATGCTAGCCGTCTCCTGATAGTATACCACAGCACAGAAAAAATTTAACTTTTAATATCATCGAGGAAGGCAGACTCTGAATGTGGGTATCAGTTGAGGAAATATAAACTTGAGAAATCTGTTGAAGTTCTCATTGATTACTTCCACTTTTATTTTATGGAGTAGAAATCAAGATAATTATCTGAGAATAAAATTTGAAGAGATGGTATTGAACGTTTAAAGAAATATTAAAAACTCTAAAACTGAATTTTGATGAAAGAAGTGTAAATCTTAGGACAGGATTATGGAATTACCAGGAAGCCATTTAGAACTATTTTAGGCCTCTGATTATGAATTTATAGTGAAGTAGTCAAATAGTTTGGTATTTATCTTCTTTTATGATCATATGCACCAATTTTGGGTGTAGAAAAGGTAGAAATGTGGACTAAACAGGTTTGAATTTACCAGTTAAGTACAACAAAGCTAGAAACATATCAGGGAGTAGAAAATGTGCCACAGGATTATAATAATGGACCGTGGTATTCAAGCAAAGCAAGGATATCAAAGATGTGAGTGATGTTGTGGGGGAGTAGGATTAATAGATCAGGGGAATTAGTAACAGAGAAACTAAATGAATTGAAATTACAAAGAGTAATAAGAGTAATAATGATCTAAGTAAGAAATGCACATGATGAAATTATGCAGGGTTATGCTTATTGGTAATATTAAGTCTCAGGGCAAGATAATGTGAATTTGTGACTAAGGTAGAGATGGTATTGAACGTTCAGGGCAAGATAATTGGAAGGTATATAAAGAAAATGAGCACCACGGGGTTTACACAATCATGCACAATAGACACTGAAATCATCATCAATTAGGACTGTAATAGTGTAAAAGAATGACAGTGTGATAGGAAAAGATGTCTTGAAAATATATATGGTTGAATACCTAGTATCCCAAGAGGACAGGAAGAAATAAAGGTATGAGATGGTATAACCAATATACATGGGAATCAAAGTGGGGATATTTTAAGGAGATAGACTGTAGAATTTTATAAGAACTGCAAAGAGTACAAAGCATTCCTATCACAATTCCCAGCCTACCATTAAAAATAATATCTTCTGCCACTCTGGAGGGCTACAAGGAAAACATTTTCCCCAGTGAAACCAGGTTGCTTTTTTTTTTCTCGTACAATAAAATAATGGAAATTTTCAGGGGAGAATTTTATAAAATAGCATATGTCATTGTTGTTGGTTTTCTATTTGTTGCCAAATAGAATTATTTCTGGAGTTGAGCAGAGATGTGAGAAAGGTACAGATTAGGAGATGTCCTCAGTTTTATGCAGATTAATGTGTGTGGAAGAATCAGGTTATCTGTTTGGGAATTCTATGGGTGAATATTTAACAGGAGAAAGAGCCTAATGTGATTCTTTTCCCCCTGATAGATTCAAAATTGAGTGATACTCAGACGGACCAATGAGGGGATAGGAACTGTGGTGTCTTCAGTTCCCTTTTACTCTAATAGTGGAGAGAAACTGGTGTCCAGTAAGACAACACCTGACCTGATCTCAAATGAGTTAGGCAAAAGGCTTAATAAGGGCATAATGTCCTCCTGGGAAGCCTGAATTTTCAGTCAGACATGACCAAGGACATGGTTCTGAGTCTTTTCTCAGATTAGAGACTTTTATCCTGTGTAATTTATTATCATGATTTTCCAGTATACATTCTCAGGCCCGATCTTTCCCTGATGCTTCATATTTATTTATCCAATTGTATACTTGATATTTTACTTGAATACCAAAGGTCAGTTCAAATGTTAATAGTCCAAAAAAAGGAAATCACGATCATTACTGTCTTCAAACATTTGTATTTCACCTTCCGTATCTCAGACAAATGTACTACCATCAATGCCTTAGTTCAAGATAAATATTGGGATCCTCCATAGTTCTTCCTTCCTTTCATCCTGATGTAGCATGTCCTCTTGAATACCTACCAACCTAAAATCAGTCTCCTTGCATTCATCTCAATTATAATCTAAATAATCATTTCCCATGTTGACTGATTTAATATTTTTATAACTAATCTTCTTTCTTTTGTCTTTTACCTGCAAAATCCATTCTATATCAAGAGATCAAGCTAGTCCTTTTAAAATAAAATTTAGCTATTTACTACCATTTCCTGTTCCTACTCCACTACTGCCACCAGCTCACTCTTCAATGGCTTAACATCACTCCAAGGTTAAAATTAAGTTCCTGACTTCTATCTGTAAGTCCCTATGTGATCTATCTCCTGCCTCTCCCTGCAATGTCACATCAGCCACTTCCTCTGTTGCCCATTACATTTTAGCCACATTGTGTTTTTCTGGCTTTTGTATCTTGAGTGTGCTACTTTCCTTAGGTTGCTCACTAGCTGTTGTTTTGCATGGAAGGATCTTACCCTCGTTCTCACCATGAATAACTCTTCCTATCTCCCATTTAAATATCAAATCTCCAAGAGAAACTTTTCTCTTTACTGTTCAATTTCCACTAGAAAATTTGCTTTACTCATCATTTCAGGTTGTTTAACTTACTGCAAAGTACTTAACATTTCTTGACATTGTCTTGCTCAAAGAAGTTTTAAGTTATGTGCACTGATCTCACTGAAGCATCCCATAAGTAACTAATACCTGATTGGTGCTCAATATATATATGCATTGAATGAATGATGACTGAATGACTGATGAATGACAATCTGATCTGCCTCTCTCTTCATGTTAACACACCCCCAGTTCCAGCCACACTGTGCCTCCTTTCAATACACGTTAAAGTGCTAAGCTTCTGTCTCTCTGAGGGCATTTTCCACGTTGTAAAAACTTTCCCTAGCATTTCCTTCTTCACCTAGTTCACTTACTTTTGTACTTTAAATTCCAGCTGAGATATCTCTTCTTCAGGGGCATCTTCACTGTATTCTACAACATAGGAAAGTGTTTATTATAGTTTCACATCATGCACCTCTATTCTGAAGGACTTATCAGAGGTCTAGGTTCTTTTCCAGTATTATTATTCTCTTATTTCTCTCCACAATGTCAGAGGTATGTCTGCATTTACACTCAATTGTATCCTCATCAAGTAAGTAGCTATGTGGTTTTGCTCAAATTATTCCTAATTCAATCCTAGTAAATCAGTTAGTTATCAAATAAAAAAGAAAACTTAAAATCCTATAAACTCAATCGATAAGTCTATCCTCAGTCATGACTCATCCATTTCTTTTGTAGCCGGTGCCTGAACAAAATCAACAGTTAGGACATTTTCAGCTCTAATGGACTGTGGATAGCAACTGCTTCATCTAGCTATTGGCTCCCCAAAAGACAAGCTGAGGGCAAACAGTAATTAAGAGCAGAGATGTATGGAAAGCCCAGTAATCCTTCTCCACTCCTGGGTGCCTCTCATAATAACAGACAGTAAAACTGAGGAGTGGGACTGTGGCCTCGCCTATCGAGGGCCCCATGTTCATGCTGGTGGCAGGTGGGAAATTTCTGACTCTATTTCTTAGGATGTGTTTTTAGTTGCTGACAAGATAGATCAAATATTTCTGTCTCTTCCTCTTTTACTATCCTTTATTTCTTCTTCAAGCTGTATTTTGAAGAAAACCCAGCTTAAAGTGGACATAGGAGTTCTGTTTTCTAAAACATGCTGTCTGGTGGTTTCTGGTTCTATTCTTTGATGAATTTCATTATTTTTAAGGGAAATATGACAATCGATAGCTAATCAAGCTTTAAACTATAGATAAAACTTAATAAAGACTATGATCATACTTTTTTTTCTTATTTTGACTTGCTTACATCACTTGCACACCAAGGAAGTAAAAATTGGAGTTACCTTATTGCATATACTGAATAGCCTTGAAACATATTTAAAAATTTTGAGTTACATGAACTCAGTCTGGCAGGAGGAAATGAGTTTGAAATGGATAAATAGCAGTTTTGTTTTGAAAAAAATAATTGGCTTTGTCCTGCCTAAAAACTGATTAATATTTGTAAAATAAGAACTAAACCAGATGCCAAAATGGTGGTGCACCCAGCATATTAGTTGTATTCCGTGCACCTGCCACATGTTACTTCATTTAATCTTCATGATAATCTTCATATATTTGTATTTTTCTCATAATAAACTGGAGTCTCAGAAAAATCAAATCTCTTGCCAAAGTAAGTGCAATATTGAAATTTGAACTCCACGATTTTTACTGCATGAACAGAATGTCAAAATAGTCAAAACCATTGAGATTAAATGATAACCTTTGCTATTGTAATTAGCATCTGTTGAATAAGAGCAATACCATGATAAGCAAATGAGAGGATTGGGGGATTTATTTCTGACACCGTTGGTGCCTCTGAACAGGATAATATTCATTTAACAGTTGCAATTGTCAGAGAAGAGTTGTTGTTTTCTTTGTGATTAAAGAATATTCAGGAAAAAGAATATCAGATGCTATAACTAAGTGAAGCTTAAACATCTATTGTCAATTGAGAATACTTTGACAGTCAAGGGTACAGCATTATCCATGTATTCCTAGGTGATGTGTGAGACAGGACTTATGGTCATGTATTGGGCTATAATTTACTTATATTTAGCTATTATAGCTCCTGCCAAAGACCAATGTTGAAGCTCTTGTCAAAGGATAGTGAAGAGTAGTAATAGAAATTATCATTCACCATGCGTTTAGTTTAGTGTTTCAGAAGTTTCAGATGAAATCCACTGAGATACATTTTATCTTTTATGTTCTACATTTTCCTCATAGCTGCATTTACTTGTTACTAAAATGTGTTCTTTAACCTGAATGGACTCTAAGACCAATGCTGATCTTAGGCAAGATGATTTTATGTAAAACTATCATTTTTACCATTTTTTAATATTGAAACATTGGGTGTAGCATAATGCATTCAGCAAACAGTTGGATTATCTTTGGAATTATTGGGATAAAACATAACTGATGGCTTTGGTGGAATGATTGAGACTTAAGTGAGGCATATAAAAAGTCAAGGCTTTAATCTGCATATTGTTGGGTCTCAGATGCTCTTAAGAGTATATGCTGATTTTGTTCATAGCTTTTGGTTATTGTTTGCTTCAACTTTGAATAAAACACTTTAAATCAAAATATTAAAATGCAGTATAAAATTTTAGGTGACAATATATATACTAGAAATAAACAGAATTAAAAACTTTGTAATAGATGAAAAACAAATGAGAATCTAATGAATAATAAAGATTTTATATATGAAGAGCTATAAGCAAATTATGAACACTTAGAAAAATGCTAATAGACATGAATAGGAATTTATAAAAGAATGAATATGTAATATAAATAAAATATGTAATCAATCTCAGTAATGATTGACCATATGCAAATTAAATATGTCCAATATTTTAACTTGAATAACTCAATACAGATTTTAAAACCTGTAATACTGATAAATCGATAGGTACAAGGGCACTTTTGTGTCAGATTAATGATTATAATTTGCTAAAATCCTCAATTTAGAAAACCTATCAAAACCTTAGAGCATGTCAAGCTCTGGCAACATTTCAATTGACCTCATGGCAACTTTGCAACCTGGACAAGTCTGAAATTCTAGTTGACTAAAAGAGACAAGGAGTTCCATCAAACCAGCAGGTCACTAATTAGCTCTTCGTACTTTGCATAGTCCCTGGTTTCCTCCAAGCAGCAATACCTTCAGAAGGAATTGGCAAGAAACAGTTATTGAACTTGCTGTTATATTACGTCTACCTGCTGGGTCCCAGTTAGCAGCTTCACTGATCAGGTATTCCAGGGCTTTCTTGAGCAGGTAGACTTTATAAGTGTTCTATATATATGCCTGTATTCTCTTTTTGTCTTCATTTCATATCTGTCTGTTCCCTAGAGGATCTGACTAGATTAAATGTAAACTGCAAGATACTACACACATTTTACATGATTCTAATGCTAGAATCATTTTGTCTTCAGAGTTGAAGATTGGATTGACAAATTCAGTAGAGAACTTTGGTTCTCTTCCCTTCGAGTCTTAGTATTTTTGAGATTTGCTTAAACAATCTTTTAAATAATAAACTTTTTGTTTGAGAATAGTTCTAATTATACAGAAAAACTGTAAAGAAAAGAATAGAATTTTCCACATACTCTACACCTAACATCCCCAGTATTAAGATCTTGAACTTGTACGGTACATTTGGGAGAATTAACAAACCAATATTGATACTAAAGTCCATTCTTAATTCACCTTTGTTTAGCTTTCACTTTGTTTATTTTTCTGTTACAGGATCCCACCAGAACACTGCATTTAGTTTAGCTTCCATGTTTCCCTCTGCTTTTCTTGGGTATAACAGTTCCTCAGATTTTCATTGTTCTGATATGATAATCTTGGGGATGCACAGGTCAGGTATTTGTAGAAGGTTTGTCAGATTTGTCTGATGTTTCCCTCACTAGTACATCCTGACTGTTACATTTTAAAACCTGACTTCAACACCCACCATCCGTTTACTTAATTACTCATTTCCAGAAGATAGGCATACTGTTTTCAGAACTGTTTACTCATACATATGTCCATGGCACACAATTAACTAGAGTACAGTACTTGTTTGTAGTTTCATTTGCCTTTTTCTTTACAGACTCCACTTATTCTCAAGGCTAACTAGAAATATACTCACTTAGCCTCACCTTCACTATCTTTAGTGATTTTCTTTTATATATTGGTAATGCATTTAGATTATGTTGTCACAGTCTGTATCATCTGCTATGATCTTCCCACTTTATATTTTCCAATGTGCACACATTAAGAATCACTCTTTGTATTTTGTGAAGTTACATGGGCTTTAACAAATGCATATTGTCATTTGCCTACCATTATAGAATCATACTTAGTAGTTTCACTTTCCTGAATAGTTCCTTATGTTTTACCTCTTTAAGCCCTCATTCTCAAACTAAAACCTTGTGGGCTTACTATTCCTGCAGTTTGTGGTTTGTAGAATGTCACATCATGGAATCATATACTGTAATGTCTTGAGAATAATTTCTTTCACTTAGCAATATGTATTCACATATTGCTAAGAAAAGAAAATAAAAATCCTGGAGTAATAAGAAAGAAGTAATAATGGTGGAAGTGAAAATTTGAACTCACACAATTGGCTCCCTCTCAATGAGCTTTAGAAATTATATTTGATAATTTAAACACAATATATTATACCACCTGATATCAAGAAAATGATATATATTAATGGAACAAATTCCAAATTTACTCAAAGTGCTCAAATGTTGAATATAGTAGTTGTACTATTACATATATGTGTGTATATGTATATGCTTATCTATATATGTTTTTCTTAGCAATCCTCTAAAAATATGTAAAATCATACATTAGGAAGCACTTTTAAAAAATGTAGTCCTAAAAAATGTTTAGTATTCCACAGGAAGTCAGGCAATAAGAACGTAATAACAACCAGAAGAAATGAACAGAGTACAAATGAACTGGCATGGTATGACTTAATATTCTGATGTTCTCCTTCAATGGAAATGAGTTAAATATACCAGTAGAACAATGGAAGCTGGTAGAGTAGCAAAAAAGTCTCAATATATGCTTTCTATAAGAAATTAATTTCCATTTTAAAATCAACAAGTAGATTGAAAATAAAAGGCAAAACATATTATTTGATATCGAAGGAGAAAAGCAGACTTTTCAAAACATCTTTTAAATGCTTATTGACATACTTGTCATGCATTTATGGGGTACAGTATGACATTTCCATACATGTGTGCATTGTTACATAATGATCAGATCTGGATAATGGGCAAATCTGTTATATCCGTCATACATCTTTTCATGTGAGTGTTAGGCACTTTCAAAATCTTCTCTACCACTACTTTGAAATATTCAATTGATTATTCAATTATATTATTACTGATACTTCCCAGACTGGTAGCCACTACTCTAGTTTCTAATTCCTTTTAGCTTCCACTTATAAATCTGTGCCTAATTTATTTTACTTAACCTGGTATCCTACAGTTCCATTCACAGTGCTGAAAACTGACAGAACTTCACTCTTCTTATAGCTGAATAATATTTCATTTTGTAATGCCATGGTTTGAATCTTGTGTTAGAAGCTTGTTTCCCAGCTTGGCACTGTTGGGAGGCTGTAGAAACTTTAAGAAGTAGGGCTTACTGTGAGGTTGTTAGGTCATTGGGATGTCTCTGAAGGGAATAGTGGAATCCTGACTTCTTTCTCTTCCTTTCTTTTGCTTCCTGACTATGAGGTTAGCAGTTCTTGCCCTGCCACAGTCTACCCACCACGGCTTTGCTCTCCCATCAAAAGTCTAAAAGCAATGAGGATACTTGATCACAGAATGGAATTTCCAAAAATGATAATCCAAATTAAACTTTTTATTTTCATAAGTTGGTTTTCACAAGTACTTGGTTATAATGGCAGAAAGCTGATTAATATATGTAAACCACACTTTCTTTATCCACTTATTCATTGATAGACCCATAGATTGATTCCATATCTGATTGATTCCATATCTTGCCTATTGTGAAAAGTTCTGCAATAAACATGAGAATGTGAATATCTCTTTGGCATATTTATTTCAATTCCCTTGGATATACACCCAGTAGTGGTGTTGCTGGCTCATGTAGTTATTTTATTAGTTTTTTGAGGAAACATCATATTGTTTCTATGATGACTATACTAATTTACATTCCTACCAACGGTGTATAGGAGTTCTCCATTCCCTACATCCTCACTAGAATTCATTAATTTTATTTTTAATAAGCATTTTAACTGGGGTCAGATGATAACTCATTGTAGTTTTGGCTTATATCAAATGATGATTATTGATAGTATTTTTTCACACACTTCCAATTGGAACAGAACAGAGACTCAGAAATAAATCCACACATCTACAGCCAACTGAGTTTCAACAAAAACATCAAGAACATATACTGGAGAGGGGAAACTATCTTCAATAAATACTTCTGGGGAAACTGCATATCCATAAAAGAAATAAAATAAACATCTATCTTGATCCATTGTATAATGGCCATTTATTTTTTCATTGTTCAGGTCTTTTGCCCATTTTTAAAACTGAGTTCTGTGTGTTTTAGCTATGGGTTGTTTGAGTTCCTTATATGTCCTGGGAAGTTAGTCCTTTGTTGGATGAATATCTTGTTAATATTTTATCCCATTCTATAGTTTGTCTTTTAACTCTATTGATTTTTTCTTTTGCTATACCATACCTTTTTAGTTTGATGCAATATCATTTGAAGATATTGGGGGTTTTATGCCTGTGTTTTGAGGTGCATCAAAAAGCTTTTTGCCCAGTTTTGTGTCATGTGTGAAGTTTCCCTTATATTTCAATCTATTAATTGCACAGATTACAGTCTTAGATTTAAGTGTTTGGTATATTTAAAGTTTATTTTTCCTATGGTGGAATATAAGGTCAAATTCCTTTCACATAAGATAATTCAGTTTTCTAACCAGTATTTTTTCAAGAATTTTTTTTTCAATAATATTCTTTCTGCATTTGTTAAAAACCAATTGGCTATAAATATGTTGATTTATTTCTAGATCCTTCAAGCAGACACATAGAAACTTTCATCTATGTATCTGCTTGAAGGACAGCACTATGCTCTTTTGATTACCATTGCTTTGTTTTGAAGTCAGTTTCTGTAATGCCACCCACTTTATTCTTTTTGCTAAGGACTGCTTTGGTAATGTGGAGTCTTTTTTTGGTTCCATATATATTTTAGGAATGTTCTCTTACCTATTTCTATGAAGAATTCACTGGTAGTTTGATAGGAATAACACTGATTGAGAAGATCACTGTAAAGACAATATGGATGTTTTAATGATATTTATTCCAGTTCATGAACATAGGTTGCCTTTGCAATATTTTGTGTGTGTATTTTCCTCAATTTATTTTATCAATTCCTCATAATTTTCATTATAGAGATTATTTATTTCTTTGCTTCAATTTATACATAGATTTTTTTGTAGTTACAGTAAATGGCACTGGTTTTAAAATTTTTGATTAGAAATATTGTTATTGATGTATAAAAATGCTACTGTATGTTAATTTTGTATATTGCAGCCTTACCAAATTTATTTTTCAGATCTAATAGTTTTTGATGGAGTTATTAGGTTTTTCAGTATCTGAAATTATATCATATGAAAGCAGGGATAATTTGACACTTTCCTATTTGCATGCTTTTCATTTTTTCCCCTTTGTCCAATTGCTCTAAGACTATCAGTGCAATACTGACTAAGGGTGTAGTAGGAGACATATGTTATTATTTAAATGAGATGTCCCCCCAAAGTTCATATATGAGACAGGCAAAAAAGTTCAGAGGTGAAATGATCAAATCATGAGAGTTTAAATTAATCATTGCATTAATTCCCTCATGGGGATTAACTGAGTATTAATTGTAGTCAATTAGGATGTGGCTGGAGGACTATGCCATTGGTGTATGCCTTTGGAGTTTATGTTTTGTCTCAGGAGAGCCAGGTAGGTTCTCTCTCTGCTTCCTAGTGTCATGTCCACATACTTCCATTGCCACATACTTCTGCCATGATGTTCTTCCTGACCTCAAGGGCCCCAAAGAATGGAATTGGCCATCTATGGACTGAGAACTCTGAAACCATATACCCCAAATAAACTTTTCCTCCTTAAAATTTTTCTTGTCAGATCTTTTGCTCACAGCAGTGAAAAAGAGGAGTAAAACATATCCTTTTGTTTTTCCTGTGGTTGGAGGAAAAATTCCAACTTTTCATCTTTCCGTGCAAAATAGGATGGAGTTTGCTGTATGTAGCATTTCTTAGAAGTTGAGTTTTATCAAATTTTTTCTGCATCTACTGATATGGACCATATGATTTCTATCCTTTATTCTGTTTATGTGGTCTATTATATTTATCTATGTATATGTCAGACCATCCTTGCATCCTTGGGCATCCTTGGGGTAAATTGCACCTGAGCATGGTGTACAATCATTTCTAATCACTGCTGAGTTTGATTTACTATTATTTTGTTAATAATTGTCACATCTATGCTCATCAGATATTCTGTGGTTGCTTTTTGCTTATTTGTTTATTTTTTTCCATTGTGTCCTTGTCTGACTTTGGTATCAGGATAATGATGATCTTGTAGAATGAGTCTGCAAAAATTACTTCTCTTCAAATGCTTTGGAATATCTTAAGATATAACATTAATTTCTTTTGAAAATTAATGATAAATTTAATAATGATACCATCTAGTCCTATGCTTTTCTTTGTTGGGAAATTTTTTATTATTGGTTAAGTCTTGTTACTTATTATTTGTTGATATTTTTCTGTTTTCATAGTTCTGTTTTGGTAGGTTTTATGCACACATGAATTAACCCCATGAATTAACCCATTTCTTCAGGGTTTTCCAAATTGTTGGTATAATTATTAAAAGTCCCTTCATATTGCTGTGGCATTTGTTGCAATGTTTACTTTTTCATATTTGATTTTATTTGAGTATTCTCTCTTTTTTTCTTACTTAATCTGGCTAAAGTCTTGTCAATTTTGTTTACCTCTTCAAAAAATTAACTCTTCCATTTCTTATACTGTTTCTTAGTCTTGAGTTTTTCATGTATTTGTATTCTGATTTTTGTTGTTTTCTTACTTTGTACTAATTTTGAGCTTGTTTTTTTCTTGTTTTTCAAGTTCCTTGGGATGCATCATTAGATATTTTTTTAATTTTAATTTTTCTGTTTTTGATGTAGGATTCTCATTACTATAAACTTTCCTCTTGCCATCACTTTTGCTGTATTCTACAGGTTTGGTATGCTGCATTTTCCACTTTATTTGTTTAAAAAAAATTTTAAATTTCTGTTTAATTTCTTCATGGAACATTGTTCACTGAAGGCATTGTTTCGTTTCCACATATTTGTACAATTTCCAAAGTTCCTTTTATCATTTCTAGTATTATTCCACTGTCATCTGAAATAATACATGGTGTAACTTCAACTTTTTATATATTCGAGTGTTTCAGAATTGGGTGTATATAATGTTTATAATTGTTACTTCATCTTGTTGAATTTGTCCCTTTGTTTTTATAAATTAATGTTGTCTACTTTTTTTAAACTTTAAAATTTATTTCATGACATAAGAATACAGGTACTTCTGCTAAGTTTTAGTTTCTCTTTGCACAATACATCTTTTCTTATCACTTCTCTTAAATATATGTGTTTTTATTGGTAGATGAGTTTCTTTAAGACAGGATATATTTGGGTTTGGTCTTATTAATCCATTCAGGGAGTCTGTCTTTTGGATGAACAATTTAATATACTTAAATTCACAATTTTTATTGATAAGAAAAGACATGCTCCTATTACTAATATTTTTTCTGTTGTTTTGTGTGTCCTTTGTCCCATTCTTCTCTTCTTTTTCATCTTTGTGTTTTGTATTTTTATATAAGACATTATGACTCTTTACTTTTTCTCTTTTTCAGATGTGCTATAGTGCTAAATTTTGTAATTTCCTGAGCTTTCTTTTGCTTCTAGTGTTGATCTCCCTTAAATATTTGCTCTAAAGCAAGTCTTTCAGTGGAGTGGCTCTTTGAACAATGATAAGTTAGATTTCAGAGCAAAGAATATTTTGGTTGATAAAAAACATGCATAATGATAAAAAGATCCATCTACCAAGAATATGCAATAATCTTACACATGTTAGAACCTCAGAATATATGCAGTAAAAATTGTTAAAGAATGAAGAAAGAAATAGATAATTATGCATTATATTTGGAAACTTCAAAACCCATTTTTCAGCAACTAATAGAACTACTAAATGAAAAATCAGCAAGGGTATAGAAAAAAAATTTGCAATAGGCCAATAGTATCCAAGTGGCATTTATGGAATGCTCCAGGAAGCAAGAACTCATAGAATGTTAGCCAAGATGAATCACATTATAGTTTATAAAACAAATTTTAGTAATTATAAGGTTGAAATCTTACAGCATGCCTTCTCTAACCATAATGCAACCAGATTTGATACCAGTACCAAAACCGTAACAGAAAAATATCTAAATTTGAGAAACTCAAAAGTGTGTACTGAATAATCAAAAAGGAAGTCTTTAAAAATTAAATACATGAAGAACTAAAAGAACACCAAAATAAAATGTGAAAATACATGAAATACAACCAGGTGCTAAGAGGAGATTCATATCATTAAATATTTAAAGTAGAAAAGAGGAAAATAATCTAAACTCAATAAATGTATTCTATCCTCAAGAAACTAAAAAGAGAAAAATAAGCTTAAAGCTGAGGGAAGAAAATAATTAATATTAGTGCCAAAATCAATAAGAATAAGAAATCAAAGCAGGAGAATGTCAAAGAAAAGATGATTTTTTTAAAAAGTCAAGAGAAGTGATAAATTGTGTCCAAACCAACATTAAAAAAAATAGAAGACATAGTCACCAATATCAATAAAATATTTATGTCACTACAGATAATGAAAGTAGTAAAAACATAATAAACATTAAATAACTTAATTCAATAATTCTAAGACAACTATAAAAAATAGACCAATTATTTGAAAACTACAAACTACCAAAACTCAATCAAGATGAAAGAAACAATCTGACAAGTCCTATAATTATTAAGGAAATTGAAATGATAAATTAAAAGTGCCTCTTATAGAATTATACATTTCCAAATATTTTCACTGAATGATTCTATTGAATGGTGAATAATTAATACCCATGTTATATTAGTCCTCTTGAAAATAGAGGAGTTTAATATTACCATGAAAAAAGAATTAATTATAATATAAAATAAGGAAACTTGAAAGTAATATCTCACATGGGCTATAATTCTAACTAAAATATTAAGAAGCAAATATTACTCAAAGATGTATAAAACATTTATGAACCATTATCAATTGGGATTTTTTTCCAGTGTGCAAGCCTAGTACAGTACAAAATCAGTCTAATTCCATCATACCAATAGGGTAAATAAAATGGTATGATCATGTGAAATTATACAGAGAGAGGCATTTAGCAAGCCCCAATATTCATTCACAATAAAACATTTAAACAAACATGGAAGAGAAGGGAATTAATTCCTTTGATAAAGATCATGTATAAAAAGCATATACTTAATGCTGCATTTAATGCTGAGATATAGAATGCTTTCTCTCTTAGATAGGAAACAAGGTAAAGGATGTTTTCTTTCATCGTTCTTAGTCAAGTACTGAAAGCTCTAGTTATTGCAATAGGTGAGATAAAAAGGGCACTGTTAGAAAGGAAGAAATGAAATGGCCCCTATTTTCAGGAGGGTATGATTGCCCATCTAAGAAATTTCATGGAATCTGAAAAATACTTCTTTAACTATTAATGAGTTCAGAAAGTTTGTAGAATAAAAATCAATAAGCAAAGTAATTCATATTTCTATACATATATGATGAACATGAAACTGAAAAAGCAATATCATTTGCAATTCCTCTAAGGAAATGATGTTCTTAGATATTAATTTACCAAAACAAATGCAGGATATGTATGCTGAGATTTAAAAATTACTATGGAAGGAATAAAAGACCTAAAAAATGTAGAGATATGTTTTTGTTGTTTGAAAGAATCAGCATCATAAAAATGTAAATTCTTCCCAAACTGACCTATATAATTAATGCATTTCCTATCAAACTCTTTGTGAAATTTATTATAAACAAAGTCACATGTATTCTACAATTTATGTGGAATATCATAGGCTCTAGGAAGCTAAAACAATATGTACAAGGAAGAATAAACTAGGAGGAATTATTATATATCACTATGTAACTACAGTAATTAATGGAGCATACAATGGTAGTGGTGGTGGAGAGGAAGACATACATATAAATGCAACAAAATAGAGGCTCAGAAATGCATCCACAGAAATATCCTCAACTGGTTTGCTTTTACAAATGTGCCAGAGTAATTCAGTGGAAGGAAGAATAGCTTTTTAACAATTGATAAGATAGTCATTGGGTATTCTTAATGAAAAAAATAAGGAAAGAAAATTATCCTAAACTTCTCACTTATCTCACTACACCAAACAGATGAATCACTCATACATTGCTAGTAGGAATGTAAAATGGTACAGATATTCTGTAAAACAGAATTGAGGAAAGATGTTAGAAAAAGGTTTTAGAGAAACAATATGGTAAAATATTTGAGATCCAGAACTAAGCAAAGCATCATTTCAACAAAGTGGATGTACAGAGGGCAAATAGACACATGAAAATATGTTAAACATCATTAACTATGAGAGAGAAATAAAAATTAAAACAGCAGTGAGACATTGCACACAGTTATTAGAATGGCCAAAGTAATAAATAATAATGGCACCAAACCATGGCTTCTTCAAGGCAGAGAAAGTAAAATGCTCACATATTGCTATTTGAAGGTAAAATGGAAAACAATTTTGGGCTTTCTCTAAAAAGTAGACATGCAATTACCATTCATGTATTTTCAGTGTTGGATATTTATCCCAGAGGGAACTTATGTTCACATAAAAACCTGAGCAGTTAGGAGTACAGATGTTTTCCAGAAGGTGAGTTGTTTAACAATTTGTATTACATGCATACTATATACCACTACTCAGCAGTAAAAAAGAATAAATTACTGATATATGCAATAATTCAAATAAATTCCCAGTGAATTGTTCTGAGCAAAAGAAAAAAATAACACTAAACTTTTACATACTATAGGATTCTGTTTATATAATAGTTTTGAAATGGCAAGAGATTAGAAATGGATAACAGATTAGTGTAGGACACAATAGCATGTAAAGAGGTGAAAACATTTATAAAAGGGAAACCCCAGGACTCTTCTGGTGATAGAATTTTTCAGTGACTTTACTGTGGAATTGCATCAATAACATAATGTAATAATATCATATATACATAAATACATACACAAGTGAGTATAAGTAAAACTGGAGAGATCTGTACAAAAACTAGTATGTTTATCAATGTGAATATTTTCATTGTAACATAACATTATAGTTTTGCAAGATTATAGTTTTGGAAAAATTGAGTAAAGATTATATGGAATCTTTTCATATATATTATTTCTTACAAATGTAATTAGTTCTACAGTTATCAATAAAAGTATCAATTTAATGTATCATGAGAACATGTTAAAAAAAACACATAGGAATTATCTTGAAGGAACTTTTACTGGCCAAAAGTAATAAACAGCATCAAAAAATAATAACATTATTAAAAACCCATAGAAAATATATCAGCTCAAGGGGAATATTCATACAAATAGACAGATAAGCTGTTTCTTAGATTTAAGTGGGAACTAATAAATATAAAAAGCACTGATACTAAACACAGGGATTAGCTTTTTGTAAGGACATGAGCTCTTCCTCAAGTACTTATTAACTACAGAAGGAATATGTAGTGATTTTATAGTGGAAAAACATGGAGTACCCTTGCAAAAATTCATCAAATCTAAAATCACCAATATTAGCAGGGGCCAAGGTGCAGTGTGAACAGTAGTCTCAATTTAACCAGGATTTTCCTGTATTTCTTTTCTTTTGAGGTGCCTGTGGTTGAACACAGAGCCTTACACATGGTTTGCAAGGGCTTTACCATTGAGCTACCTCTCCAGTTTTTAAAATAATTAATATTAGGAATAAGAATTGCATTATGTTCCTCCTTATATGATGCACATAGAAATATGCATCACTTCTATGTTATTGGTGCCAACAACACATAATCTAAATTGAATCACAAAGAAACACATAAATCCAGAGAGAGGAATATTCAACAAGCTTATAGTTTCTGTGTTTCAAATGTGTCAATGAGAAGAAAAAAGAAAACAGAATAAATTAAAGAATAAAAATAATTAAAGGCTATGAAAAGTAAATCCTGAGTTGGTGCTGAATATGATGGAGGACTAGGGAAAAGTAGTTATGAAAGAAGATATTGAAAACATTAATGAAATTTAAATATAAATGACTTGGACAATAATTTTGTGTCAATGGCATTTTTTAATTTTTAAAATTGGACTTTTATTATGAAAGAAAATGTTTTTATTCTCAGGAAATACATACTTAAGCCGGGCGCGGTGGCGCAAGCCTGTAATCCCAGCACTTAGGGAAGCTGAGACAGGAGAATCGCAAGTTCAAAGCCAGCCTCAGCAACGGCAAGGTGCTAAGCAACTCAGTAAGACCCTGTCTCTACATAAAACACAAAATAGGGCTGGGTGTATGGCTCAGTGGTTGAATGCCCCTGAGTTCAATCCCCAGTACCAAAAAAAAAAAAAAAGAAAATACATACTTAAGTGTTTAGGAATAGAAAGGTATGAACTCTATAACATTCTGAAATATTTTGTCAAAATATAATTTGTATGTATATATTAATATCTTTATATATGGGAGAAGGGAGTGAAGCAGGGGAAGGGAGGAAAGGTGGATGGGACGGAAAGAGAGATAAACTTGAAAACCTATAAATAAGGGTAAATATATATGAGAATACCTTATACTGTAGTATTCTTGTCACTTTAAGTTAGACATTATATTAGAATCTGAATTTACTAATATGTGTAGAGAATTAAATAATGAACCAATTAGAAATTCTTTTGTAGAAATATATCTTGTGGTATTGACATCTTATTATATATAATTTTAAAGTAGAAGTCACAAAAGCATGCTGCAATATAATTCACATAGAAAATCTGAAAGCAAGAAAGTCTTTAACAATTATTGTGGGTAAAAACACTGGTAATTTATGTCTTTTCCTTTTGTTTGTTTTATGCTTTCATTTCTTCCTTTAAAACAAATTTTTCTTTTGTAAAATATTTGAAAATGTATTTTGAAAAGAAAATACCATAGATATTATATATGTGTGTGTATATACATATATATATGTATATATGTATATATATACATATATACATGTATATATATTTCAGGAGAAAATTGATTTTTAAATTGTGTTCCTTTAAGCCATCATTTTAAGTATGGATTCTGTAAAACTTGAGAATGGAAACTATATTCCCTAGCTTAATAATTTCAGTGGAATGAATTTACTCTATGGGCTCTTACGTAGTTTTCTTCTCTAATAATAATCTCAGTGCACTAGAAATATGGTATGTAACACTAACAGAAAAAAAGGGAAAAAATTGTGCTAACTCTAACACAAATTTTCATAGAAACTCAACAGGAAAAAAACAATATTACAAAAGACAGGGCTGGGGCTGTAGCTCAGTGGTAGAGCGCTTGCCTCGCATGCGTGAGTCACTGGGTTCGATCCTCAGCACCACATATAAATAAATAAATAAATAAATAAATAAAGACATTGTGTCCATCTACAACTAAAAAAAATATTTAAAAAATATTACAAAAGACACACAAACATATGCACATGTATCTGGAGATGGTCAATCATACAAGTTAGGCAATATTAAATAACATCCCAGCACCAAATGGGAATTGAATAACCTTTCTAGGGGGGTAAGTGGAATAATAATTCACACATTATTTTTATGAATATGTTAACAGCATTTCAACAACTGCCAAATTCCTTTTATAATGATGTGTTTTAAGTCAGATGGGTATAAGAACATATTACAAAGAGATGTCATTCTCTTACCAAAAGGTCACAGTTCATCCCAAGTGTACTACTTATCTTTATAAATGCATTAGAGGTAGTAAGTTGTACAGCTTTTGAGGCACTCAGCAAAGAATTTACATATGAGAATTTAAAAGGTGGCAGTCCATTTAACAGCAGCAGAATTCTCTCAAAATATTGAATGACTGGAAATATGTTTCCCTCTCCAGAGTCTTCCTAAAACACGGCTTTGTACAATCAGCATAATATAACATTCATAACTGTTTTTTGTGAAATATTTATGTTCTGCACTCTTTCACATGAACTTATTCTTGTTTCTACTCAGTAGTTCTTAAATTGCAGATTTATTTTATAATAACTGATATAGGACCCTGTACATTCTTCCTTTTAGCCATTGCTGAGAAAAGTAAGCTAGAATTGCTATCTGACAAGACTTTGAAACCTCTATGAGAGTGCCCACATAGTTTTCTTTGATTTTCTGAATCAGTCAGGCCACAACCTTGCATTTGACTATACTTTAATAAGTCAATTTATATAGAAAAGGAAACTATATATACTACAGAGTATGGAACACACAGAGACGTGCACACACACACACACACACACACACACACCACCACCACCACCGCTCCTCTCAGTGTTCTCCATTCCCACACAGAGTCATTGGAGTATTAATCTGATCACTATACTCTTCATATGTAGGTAAGTAAAATTTAACAATGCTGGTAAAATATAAAGAACAGAAAAGAATAATTTATTTTAAATTCAGACAATAAAGTAGACAGAAAAATTGAAAACTGAATCAAAATAAAGTAGCATAAAAAATGAAAACTATTTTACAAATTAGGTATGTTGTTAAAAATATTGAAAGAAGAAAGAATAGTTGGGATTTAATGTGATTTCTAAGTAGCTTGAGATATTAAACTCATTTTTATCTTCCCATAGGAAGAGAAAGAAAATAAATCTAGGTTATAAGAAAACTGATGAAAATCATCATCATCAACTATTTATTGAGTGTTGTCTGTGTGCATAGATTCACAATTATGGCCATTGATCAAAAGGAGGTAAGGTAATGCTGACTTTGAAAGATCTCAACAGAGAGAAAATGTTAATAAACAAGTATCTACAAGCAATCTTTTATGTTCAGAACCACACTGCAAACAATTTTTGGTGAGGTGAGGGGAGAAAGACATCATGTAACTGTTTAAGTAGCTGGTTCATGATTAACATATTGAGGGGCATAGCCTTCTGCGGCATGCCAGTGTTCATTTTTTTGTCTTACATTCTTACTAATAACCAATAACTTTGCTTAGAAAGTTGACTGTATTTCTCTTTTCCATTATGATCCATTTTCTTCAGTGGCTTACCATACATTTTTACACTTCATTAAAAAATTCTTTAACACATATAAGTATTTTCTCCAATTTGCTTTCTAATGTGTTAAGCTGCTTTATCAGGTAGAAAAACTTTGATTTAGCAATGAGAATAATATCTCAGCATTAGAAAGTTACTTTCAATTCCTTCTATCTATGTGTATATACACATATGCCAATTTTTTTTTCTTTTCTGTGTAACCCAATAATACTGCTCAAAATGTTTTACTGATTATTATGCTTCAGGTCAGTAGGGGCATCTTAGTACTAATTTTCTATAGGTGATGAGAAAATATCACACTCCAAAACTCAACATCCTCAATAAGAATCATTTATTTTTAGAAGAGCAGTGTAGGAAGAATTAGTTAGAGAATCAGGCTACATCATATTAGAACTGAATTTATTCTTTCAACACAAAATTCAAAATATAATTGTGCACTTTTATGTCCTGTGATATGTTATTTCCAGATATTTTTAAATCTTTGAATTTCATCAAATTATATGATAAATATGAGGATTATTGGCATATTAATTCATATTTGATATTATTCAAATTTGAGAAAACTTTCATCCCATATGTATAAAGATGAGAAATATTTAGTTTTATATATAAATAATATCAGGAATACTTACAGAAGGTAAGGAAGTTTGTTTTTGTGTAAGACCACTCATTGTACATACAGAAAAAAAGCCATTGTTGAATTTAATTTCACATTGTTACTTTTCCCTTAATATTGTTTGCAGCCTAGGAGCAGTCCTAATATGTGATGCTTTTACTAAATTCTTCCCAGCTGCCAAAATTCTATAACTCATAGACACTCTACTGTGAATACCTTAGTTCTAAAGACTGTTAGCCAGAATGATGAGATTTTAGCTATTGCATCATGCAGAAGGAAAAGCTAGAAAGTACTCCAGAAACAAACTTTCATTTGCAGATAAACAAATTTGAGCCCAGAAAATAAAGTAACTTGCCTAATATCACACTGATAATAAATTAGTGACTTCTCAGGGACTAAAACTGGCACACCAGTGTTCATTTCATTAAGCCAGTATTTTTAAGATATCCCTGGCCAATTCTGGAAATAGTTTTCAAACTCAGTCTTCTTTTGTTTTACATTTTCAAGGGTTTTAAATATTTTTAACACTAATTTAGAAATGATTTAGCAGCCCAAAGAAAGCACCAATTTTTGTGTCTTGTTCTTTTTAGTTCAGTTCAGACCATGTAGTGTCTTAGGTTTTTGAGCTTAGATTTTACTTGAAATCAAATGAAAAACTCTGGATATTAAAGTGATGTGATAGGGGAGGAACAGTTCTCTTAACCACACTGAATTTCAATGTGTGTGTATGTCTGTGTATATGTACATATATATATGTGTGTGTGTGTGTGTATACATGTATGTCATATATATATCATAACTATTTATCTAGGATATTGATAAGGCTGCATTCTAAAAAGAATTACACCACTCAAAATAGCTGTAAACACTCATGCATGTGCACACACACACACACACGCAGAGTATGTGTACAGGTATGTGTGTGTGTATACCTGAAATGTGTACATACACACACATACACACAACATCTGTAATATCTTCTATCTCAATATCTGTGTATCAGAAATTTCTATGTTGATATGAATTCATTTAAAACAACCATTCAGAGTCAAAGTTGTATGGGAATGAAGTTGGGTCGGGATAGCTGTTGGCAAACTTTACATACTCCTTAGGCCAACCTTAGGACCTCTAAGGTAAGTAATTATTCCCTTTGGTTACCTAAAAATATCTTTCTGACTCTAAATACAATAAGTATCAACCCAGTTTATTTTCCTACCTATGTCACACACACAAAAAAATCAATTGTTTACTGTTTTCACCATCACAAACATTACAACAGATTGGTAGTAATCTCATTGACCCATTTTATACATAATTTATGTAATTAATATCAGCTTTTGTGCACAAGGTTAAGGATAAAAATTCTATGAATATAAATATTTTATACTAGAAATAAATCCCTTAGAATTTGAAGGGATGACTGTGAGAGAAGGGCTTAGACAGACTACTTAAAATAAAATAAAATAAAATATATATATTAATAACAATTTTATATATATATATAAATATATATATATCCACAGGGCTGGAGAAACAGTAGGAATTTGGAAAAAGGATAGATGCAATACTTTTAATCAGAAATTACATTCACATAAACAGGAAAGTATAATATATTTGTTTCTCCTTATATGACATGTTTTGCTTTTGTTTTCTCACTGTAGTTTAGTCATGCAACAAATTGGCACTGAATTTTGGCTATAAACTGAGATGTTTCTGTTACTAATAACAGCAGTGAAAATAGAGTTCACAACAGCCTTCATGGAGCTTTCATGATGTTGAAAGAGGATGACAATAAAAAGGAAAAAATTAAAGAAAATTTACAATTTTTCTCTGTCCCTATATCCCTGGATAGAGAAAAACTTAGGGATAAGATCAAGGCATGTTTTGAAGTTCTTAAGGAAGAATTTTCTTCAGAAGACAGATAGTTTTATCGAAACCTAGTGGACCAGAGTATACAAAAATAGAGTTCCTAGAAGACAGAAAAGAAAGAACAAATGAGAGAGTTTATTTGAAGAACAAAAATGAGGGAGATGATATATGGGTTGAGACAGTTGAAGTCAAGGCTTAAGCATGTAATTTGATCAGGCTGCATTCTAAGACGAATTACACCAAAGTTAGGAAATTAATAAAGTCAAACTCAATTAACTAAATAACAATTCTCTACTTAGTAGAAAACAATGGGATAGTTATTTTTTCTTTATCACTTAGCTTTTCTGCCTCTTATCAGAAAAAATGAAACAATAATCTTTTCATAATCCTGAGGTTATCTGTACTGAAGTTGGTTATTTAATTCTATGTCTCTTCATCATTATATAGGTTACACGAAATTAGTTTTTGTATATTGGTTACTGATTCCAGAAGCTAGTTCCGCCTACTTGTCAAAGTGTTCAATTAATATCTGTGATTTATTGAATGCATAATTCACAAAAAATTACTTGTATATTTTTCAGGGGAAAAAACAAAAAAATTCCTAATTCATGAGAGGAAATCAGTATTATGGTAGTGAAATGATAACTTGATTTAACATATATTAAAATTAGAGCATGTGTTTTAGCATTGCAGCACTACACACACACAAAAGCAAGCAAACAAAAGCTATTAAAATAGACACAAGGAATGATTTATTCAATATATGTAAGGCAGAATAAACATTTGAAAATAAATTAATGTAATTCATTCTTTTAGCAGTATACAAAAATCACAGGATCATATGAATGGATGCATAAAAAGTACTTGACAACACTATTTCATGATAAAAACTCTTAGTAAATTAGAAACAGTGGGAAAAATCTTCAAACTGATAAAGCATATCTACACAGAAAGAGAAAAAACTTTATTTATTTATTTATTTATTTATTTATTT
>CM053406.1:51055706-51090034 GCA_028644305.1 Xerus rutilus
CCCGGGGCCGCTTTGGGCCTCAGTTGCAGGAGTGGTGTTCTGAGTTATGGCTCCCGGCCGAGCTGCTGGGACCGCCTCCCGCAGCCACGCTGCCTCGGGCCGCTTTCGGCCACAGCCGCTGGAGTCGCGCTGTGTCTACGGCTGCTGGCTCTGCTTACCCGTGCGAGTGAAATTTCCTTCCGTGCTGTCCAAAAGCCGGATGGGAGAAGGTTGTACCGCAGTTTCTGGTCTTTTGTTTGGGGAGACTGGTAGCTGCGTCCCTCTAAGCCGCCATCTTGCCGGAATTCCCCTAGAAAAAACTTTAATGCTAACATCATGCTCAATGTTGAAAAATCCTAAGCTTTCTAAACATGGTCACATTAAGGCAAGGATGTCCACTTTCACTACTTCTTTTCAATATCGTATTCAAAGTAAATGACTATAGAAATATGAAAAAAGGAATTAAAAGATATTTAGATTGGGAAGAATGGAAGAAATTATCTTTATTTACAAATGATACAGTTACCAATGTAGAAAATCCAAAAGAATCAGCACATACAGAAAAACAAAAACAAAAACAAAAAACCTTCAACAGATATACAATTATAGCCAGTTTTCAGAATCAATGTTGATACATAAAAGTTAATTGCTTTCCTATACTTCATCAATTAACAAGTAGAATTTGAAATCAAAACACAATACCATTTACATTAGCAGCTCCCATATTAAATAATTAACTATAATTTTAACAACATGTAAACAATATCTCTTTAAGTAAAAGTGCAAAACCCTGATCAATGAAATAAAAAATAAATGAACAAATAGTATATTTTTGTTGATAAAAGAGACAATATTGTCAAGGTATCAGTTCTTCCCAACTTAACCAACAGATTCAATGCAAATGAAGTCAAAATTCCATCTGTTATTTTGCGAATCTAGACCAACTGATTCTAAAGTTTATATGGAGAGGCAGAAGATTCAGAGTAGGCAGCATAATAATGACAAAGAACAAAGTTGGATGATTCACACTATATGACTTCAAGAGTTACTATCTAACTACAAAATTGAAAATAGTGTAGTAAAATAATGTGGTGAAAATAGAAAAAAAAACAGATTTATGGAACAAAATTAAAAGTCCAGAAATAGATCAACATAGCATCAACTGATCTTTATCTAAAAAGAAAATGTAATACAATGGACTGATGAATGTCTTTTCTGCAAGTGATATTGGAATAACTAAATACCCATGTGCAGAAATATAAAAAAGGACCTAAACACAGCACTTATTCCCTTCACAAAATCTAACTCAAAATGGATCATATACCTAAATATAAAATACAAAACTGTAAAATTTGTTGAAGATAAACCTAGATGATCTTAATAAGGAGATTCATAGTTGCACCAAAGTCATAATTCATGAAACAAATAATAGATAAGCTGAATTTCATTAAAATACCAATTTTCTCCTCTGTGAAACTTACCAGTAAGATAATAGGACAAGACATAGACTGGGATAAAATATTTTCAAAAGACATATCTGATAAAGTACTGTTATACAAAATATATAAAGACTCTAAAACTCAACAATAGTAAAATAATCCAATTAAAAACTGGACCAAAAACTTGAACAGACTCTTCTTTAAAAGAAAATATACAGATTGCAAATAAGCATATGAAAAGATGATTTACATCTTATATCATCAGGTGAATACAAATTAAAATGAGTAGATATCAGACCGATTAGAACAGCAAAATTTGGAACACTGGCAACATCAAATTCTAATGAGGATTTAGTGAAACAAACTCTCATTTGCTGCTAGTGGAAATGTAAAGTGGTACAATCACTTTGGAAGATGATTTGGCAATTTCTTATAAAACATCACATTTTTACTATATGGTTTAGAGATTGCACTGTTTGGTAGTTAAAGGTTTTGAAAAATTATACGTACAAAAATCTTACACATGAATATTTATAGAAATTTTATTTATTAGTAACCCAAATTAGAAGCAGCCATGATATTCTTCTGTAGATCAATGGAAAAATAAATAGTGGTACATTCATACAATGGAATATTAATTAATAACAAAAAGAAATGAATCACCAATCTATAAAAAGGCATGAAGGAAACTTAAAAGCCTATTACTAAATAAAGAAACCCGTCTGCAAGGGCTGAAAACCATAGAATTCCAACAATAAGACACTTTGAAAAGGCCACATTATGAAGATAGTAAAAAGATCAGTGGTTATGAGGGCTTGTAGGGAAAGGATGGATGAATATGCAGAGCAAAGAAAACTTTGAGGGTAATGAAACTTTTCTATATGATAGTATCTGTAATGGTAGATACATGTTGTTATATATTTGTCAAACCTATTGAATGTAGAACACTCAAAGTTAATCCTAATGCTCTGGATTTGGATCATGATGAATTATTGCAGATTCATTGTCTGTAACAAATGGTATACTCTGGTGTGGGAAGTTGATAGTGGGGGAGTTTGTGTTGGGTGTGTGGGGATCTGAGATACATGTGAATTCTCCATACTTTCCACCGTACTTTGTTGTGAACTTGAATTTGCTATAAAAATGGAAGCTAATTAAAATGCATTATAAAGTTTTATATTAAAATAACTTTGTACTTGAAACATAAGTAAATTAAGAATCAAAATATGTTGAGAACTTTGATATGCCAAGAAATTGGCTGAAAATTTTAATGATGATTTTTATTATATTTGAGTGCTTATGGTGTGATAAGCCTGGGTCTCTTGCAGCTGTAGTAGTTATTCAGCAAGACTTAAGGCAAAATCCCCACATTGCACTGTGTAAATTCATGGTAGACCTGTAGAAGCTTAGATGCCACGATCATCAGATAATAGAAGTACAGTACCCACTATTGCCAGAGGGCTCATAGGATATATTTTGTTGGACATGCTATGCCTCTATATGTCAGGATAAAAACTCGATCATATATCTCTGTTTTCTTCCAGGCAAATATGAATGGAGTTTTGTCATTAGGGGATTAAATAATCTGCTTGATAAAAGGTAGTCTGAATCAGCATGTGCAAATTCTCATAAGATTTTTAGGAAAATATTAGTTAAGGATCTTTGGATATAAGAGATACCCAATTAGGGTAAAGTCACTTTATTAGTGAAAAGGAAAGACATTCCCTGCAGAGACTTTTAGCAGACAATGAAAAGGAACACATTTTCCAAGAACCTTTTAGTGCTATATGGATTGAGGCCCCAGAGTCCAATTCTTGACACTTGGGGATCTTCATATAAGTCTAAAGTAAAGATTGGGAAGATGTTTGCACACCTCTTTTATCCTTTTATTTTTTAGTATTGAGAAATTTTATGTTGAATAATCAAGTGGAAATTGTCAAGCTATTTAGGCAATGAGCCAGATTTACTTCCTGGAGTTATAAGGTAAACAGAAACCCTGGGGTTTCTCTACAGACTTCGTCAGAGGGAAGTAAACATGGGTTGCAAAGACTTGGCTACATTTATATATCTACTGGGATTAAAAGAGTGAAATTATAGTGTACTACTTCTCCCTGAACCCTAAGCCTGAATTTCTTTTTTCAAAATGTATTTTATGAGTTGCTCATTGAATTTTTAAACAGATTTGGACTGTAAAGTTTCCACGAAGCTATAGACATCTATTACTACTTAATATTGTTAGAAAACTTAGATTTTAAACAGATACATAAGGACAGTCATCTTTTATTAGTAAATTGAATGGAAAATAGCCTCCTTAAAATTTAAGAAATTCTGGGAAGTTAGTGCCAGTTGTCATAATATAGTATCTTCATGAATGTTCACATATAAACATATAAAGCAACTAGATAGCAAACAATGAAAAATCAGAAAGCTAAAAATAACAACAGTACTGGATTGCATTCACATAAATGTCAATGATCAGGTAGTCCTTTGAACTTTAAAACAGCAGGGGCTATAGTCACAAGCACAGCCTGCTGTCAGCACAGGTGCGAGAGAAAACAGTAAAGCAAAGGGGTAACTGACAGACCTGAAGAAGATTCAAAATAGTCCAAAGATACTCATAGGAATACACAATGGGAAAATTTGGGAACACAGCCTTCACCCAGGTGAAAAGTTACTCATTCCAGTGGAGGAGAATGAAGCACCTGTGATAGGTATAGTTGGGTCAAAACCAATGGAAGTTTTGTGAATTATCAAAACAGACCCACCCAGGATCTCTTCTAAACAAGGCCTCCTACAGATATTAGAAATTAGTGAAAGAAAGGGAAGAGGAACAAAGCAAGGAAAACTCAGCCAGCACATTTTGAACACAGTACAAAAATAATAGCAAGTAAAGCTATCTGAACCATGCCCCCTCTAAATTGAGCAACAGAGAAGAATGAGCATCACATCCCTATGATGTTTGAATGAATCACAACCAACCATGAGATATATGTTCACAAGCAAAACAGAACCTTAATATTTCAAAGCAAATTTTAAAATAAACAGAAAGACATTAAGCAAATTACAAATGAGAGAAAAATACATAAGAATTCGTTAATCACTAAGGAGTGACATGACATGACTCCAGAAATAATTTGGAATAAAAGAAAAATTCACTTTAGACATAAAAATTGAGGACATAAAAATGAGAGGAACCAAAATAGCAAATCAACACAATAAATGATGACTTAAGAGAAAAGGAATTTGGAAAAGACTGAAAATTTAATGATAATAAAAATAGATTTGACACTGCATATTGAATGAACACACCTTACATTTGAGAATGTATACCCAGAATAAAAAGATCAAAAAGACAGAGTCTAATGAATTTACCAGGATTTAAGAAAAAATACAGAAAGCAACTTACAAAGGAAAATACTGTTCATCAAATATTTTGACTCAGAAAAAGACAAGATGATATATTCTAAAATTAAGGAAGGGAAATATGAGGTAATGATTTTACAATAGAAAAAACTTATATTTGAATATAAGAAGAGGCATGTGAAAACTTAGGAAAACACAAAATTTCAATGGATATTTTTTTCCATGAATCCTTCCTATGAAATCTACTGGAAAAGTGGATTTGAATAACCAAAACTAGATTAAAAAGACATCATAGTAATGAGTGTTGGTGAGAATTAAATATTGAATTATCTGTAGAATTAAGATTACAGAGTATAAAGGGAATGATTATAGACCTAATGACTATATAGTCAGACAGTGGGAAAAGATTGAAATGATTTATGTGAAAAATTCTTAAACTATTTCTAATAATCATAATTGGTTGCAATAGCATTAGTTATGTTAAACTGAGACTGTTGTGTGGCAAATTTCAACCAATAAATTTGTTTTGCAATAGTATAATATTATCAATCCTTGTTCTTAAGAACAAAAATCCACTGTGCCAAGAAAAGAAGACATATTTATAATATAAAAGAGATTATAAAGAAACTGTAGTCTTGAAGTTGAATTGGAAATATCAGTATACTTTTAAGATATTTTAGTTTTGTAATATTTTTTAAATAGTACTAAGAAATAATATTCTGAAAAACATTAGTCATCTCTGATGACAATAGGTCACAAATTCATTATATGGAAAATGTTCAAATAATTTCATTCTTCTTCATGGCTTAATAGAAATTCATTGTGTGTATAGACTACATTTTCTTTAATATCATGGTGAATTTTTTTGTTTGTTTGTTTTTAATGGTTCTGTAGTGTCTTGAAATCCTGTATTGAAATACCTCTAGCTTTGCTCCTTTTTATCCAGATGGCTTTTGGATTCAGGGTCTGTTGTGCTTCCATATGAATCTTAGAATTCTTTTTATAGTTTCATTTAGAATATCATTGGTATTTTGATGGAGATTGCATTACTACTACTTTGGATAGTATAGCATTTTAATTATACTAATTCTTCTAATCTATGAAAATTTATAATTTTCATTGTGAAGATCTTTAATATTCTTACTTAAACTTATTCCTACCTATTCTGTTTTGTCTTTGAGGCTATGGTGAATGGGATTGCTGTCATGATTTCTTTCTCAGTGAATTCATTATTAGTGCACAGAAAACTATTGACTTCCATATGTTGTTGTTTTTAATCTGCTACTTTGCTGAATTTATTTATCAATTCCAATGGACTTCTGGTGGCATCTTCACATTGTATTTAACCATATCATCTGCATATAGCAAGAATGTGACTTCCTCTTTTCCTACTTCTATGCCATTTATTTATTTCTCTTGCTCAATTGCTCTGTCTTAAATTCCTAGCTCTATATGGAATAGAAAGAGTGAGAATGGACACCTTTGTCTTATTCCTTATCTTAAAGTAAATGCTTTCAGTCTTCCCCATTCAATATGAGGTTGGCTAGGGGTTTATAATATATAAGCTTTATTATGTTGAGATATGATCCTTCTATAATTCATGTTTTTAAGGCTTATGAAGGGATGCTGAATTTAATCAAATACTTTTTGTGCATATATTGTGATTTTTAACCTTCTTTCTATTTATGTGATGAACTGTATTTAATGATTTTTATTTGCTGAATCGTCCTTACATCCATGGTATGAAACCAATGTGATCATGATTTAGGATACTTTTAATACGCTGTTGAATATAATTTATAAGTATTTGGTTGAGGATTTTGCAATTCTGCATCTATATTCATCAGGAATATTGATCTATAGGTGTTTGTGCGCATGTGCATTGTTGTCAGGTTTTGGTAGCAGGGTAATGCTGGTATTGAGGAGTGTTTTGGAGAGTTTCTTTTCATTCAGTTCTATATAATAGTTTGAGAAATGTAGGTGTTTGTTCTTCTTTAAATTTTTTGTAAAATACAGCTGTAAAACCATGTGGTCTGGGGATTTTCTATTTGGGAGACATTTTATTACTGATTTAATCTTTTTATTTTTTATTGATCGATTTAGGTTTTTTATATTAACTTGAATCAATTTTGGTCATTTATATGAGTCCAGGAGTTTGTCCATTTCCTCTATATTTTCCAATTTATTAGCATATAGTTTTTAAGAATAATCCCTAGTGATCACTTGAGTTTGTTTTGTTTTTTTTCCTAGAGACAACTAGCTTGGAATCCAATCTCTGAATGTTGAGTCTTCATACAATTAAAATATGTAAATGGTAATTAATGTCTCTGTATGACTATAAAACATAAAATATATTCTTTTTATTTTTTATTTTTCTTAATCATGGTAAAATATACCTAAGTAAAAAAGATTGGATTTTTTTTTTGTTTTTGAACGCTAGTAATTCTTTGTATATTATAGATAATTAATATTTTATTGGATATATATTTTCATATATATTCTTTCATTCCATTGGTTACTTTTTTTTACTATCAACAGTGTCAAATGCACAAAGCTTTTGCATTTTAGTTTAGTCCAATTTAACTATTTGTTATTCTTGTTGCTTATACTCTGAGTGTCAGATACAAAAAATGACTGACAAATGTAATGTCATGATGTTTCCTCCTCTACTTTTTCTACTCATAATTTTATAGTTTGAGTTCAAATGTTTAGAGATTTCATCAATTTTGAGTTAATGTTTTGTGGGAGGGTTTAATTTCTTTTGTGTGTATGTGTGTGTGTGTGTGTGTGTGTATTCAGTTTTTACAACATTGAAAATACTATCCTCCCAGTGAATGGTCCTTATTCTCTTATAGAAAATCATTTGGGGGCCTGTTGTTGAGGCCTCTGCTCTTTCCCATTGTGCTATGTGTTGGGTTTTAACGCCAGCAAGGCAGTGTTGTGATTATTGCAGCTTTGCTTCAAGTTTCAAAATCAATAGTTTGAGACAACCGATATTGTGCTTTTCCAAAATGTTTTAAATGTTTAATTTAAGACATTTCTACCATGATATCAGGCTCTTGATTTATTTACCTCTCCCTTCTTCCTAAAGGAATGTTCACATTTATTCACATATACATTTACTCTTGTTTGGGGAGAAACACTACATTCTGCTTCCTGATGTTCCCAGCAAAGCAGATATTCAGTGGAGCCCTATTGGACTCTTCTTCACTCAAAGCTGAAAAAAATTATTATTATTTTGTCTTTTTTACCTGCATATTAGTTACTTAGGTGTGCCTGTTTTTTCCCTCTCCTCTGGCCTAATTTAGGGAATTGGGTGCATATGTCTTTTCTTGAGTACTAAAAAATTGCCTTAAATTTACTACATCTCCTCCCAACAAGACCTTTCTCTGATTCTAAGTGCTCAGGTTATTAGGAATTTCTTGCTTCTCTACATATTTGTCATCATCTTGCAAGAAGCACTACAAACAACCAACCATGTCTGGAGAATTCAGAGTAGGGTAATGGAGCTAAGGAAAATATTTCAAAATATTCCGTCACATTCGTGTAAGACATGCTGAGATATTTAAACAATAGTTGGCTTATGATAGAGTATTGGACAAAATGAAGTTTTCAAATTAAATCTTTTTATTTTTCCCTTCTATCCTCATGCAGTCATTAGCGATGTTTGAAACCTCAGGCTTGCAGTAGGAGAACAGTGGTAGACTATTTCTGGATCAAACTTGACACTGTTCAAATATCTACACTCAAGAAAATCAACCTTAATCAGGTCATACATAGATGAGGTTTAGTTTGGCAGTGTCTAATAGACACTAATAAAAGTTCTCTAGCTGTCACATCAAAGACGTAAAAACAAACAGGTAAAATATATTTCAACACAGTGTTCTATTTTATTTAGCATATCCAAATATTTTCCAAAAAAATAAGCTTACATAAGACTCTATTTTTTCATTAGCTTGGCTTTTGGTTCTTCTCTTGTGCAGAATTCCAGTTGCATCCTGCAATAAAATCCATCCACTGTAACTCCTCTTTTGAAGTTAAGTCTTTCCCTCTAGTCACCAAATTAAAATGAAAATATTCTGTTCTCATCTTGCTTAACTTTTTCCTCCCTGAAACTTTTACTTTGTGAAACCACAGTCTTTCTTGATTTTCTTGCACACATGTGGCACATTCATGGCTGATGTAGACTATATTTCAGCTTTGTCTGTGTTCACTTCTTATACAATTTTCTGCATAAGTAGGCCTTACCCAAGGAATCATTTGTGAAAATTGAAAAAATGTAAACTCAACATCATTTTTTTGATTAATAATAATGCTCAAGTTAGTTATTTGTATCTATTTAAAAGATGCAAGACTTTTGTTGATGCCCAGAAAGAACTGACAAACATTGATCAAATAAAATCAAGTGCACAGAGGCTTCCACCTCCTAGATACTCCTTCATGCTCAATGACCTGTGTTAATCATGCTTTTTACCTTTAATTCCTCAAATCACACACCTGTGCTTATTTTGTTGGACTTTGTTTTTGTAACAGCATGTTTATGTAGTTCAATTAAACTTCAGCTCCATTATCTGATTCTAGTCCTTTGAAAATGCTCTCATTTTTAACTAGAGGTTAAAGTGCAAAAGTCTCATCCTAGGACATGCATGGTTTCTGATAACCCAGATTAAGATCCTATATGATAATTGTTATTAGAAAAAGTTTGTGTCAGTAAATATTATAATATATTTTTGTTGAATGAAAACTAACTTGTTTACATTGTCATTCACTTGGTATATCTTGATTTTTTGTGTCATTTTATACCTGTGCATTTGTGTGTAAGCTTAAAATTATTTAAAGATATTCAGATTGATATTTCCTGTAAAAAAGAAACAATACTTTCCTCCTGAAATCACTCAGCTTAATGTTGGTAATCAAAATACTGAGTATGCACCACAATTCTAAAATAAATCTTCAGGGCATGTACCTATTATCACATTATAACTCAACATGTGTGCCTTGAGAATATTTTTCATGATTCATTTATAATTAATGCCTTCAAACATTCTCATATAATTATGATTTAACTTTCTAAGATATTGAAACTAGTCAATATAATTTACCTCATATTGCGCAACTAGTTCTATGAAAATGCAAATTAAAGAACAGAGAATTAGGCAAATTGAATTTGCATGCATATGGTGTATATACATAAAATGATTCAGAATATTGGATATCATTACCCAATCATTACACTCATAGACCATAATAAGGAACAAGAGGAATTTGCCACATAAAAGACATTAACAAAATGGAAATTTTTACAGGCATACAATTTATATCCTAAGCCTTAACAGGAATAGAATGCCAAAATCAATATAGCTAAGAAAATAAAGGTAAAAGAAACATTTCTTCCAGAAGCTGAAGAATATCTCCATAGGGAATGAACTTAATGAGGTTAGATATTATCTGGAACTGTACAAAAGAATTTAAAGATGTATTTCTTTTTTTTTCTCTTTAAACATTGGGATAACTTGCTGAAGTGAATATGTAATATAATAATTCACAGGTTACCAAATTATTCAGTTGAGGTGAGGTTTGAATTGATTTGCTATCTACTGCTTGAATTATTTCACATGGATTTCTTTTTTGTTGTTGTTCTTTTTAGGTATACATGGCAGTAGAGTGTATTTTGATATATTATACATACATGGAGTATAACTTACTCTAATTAGGATCACTTTCTTGTGATTGTACATCATGTGGAGTTTCACTGGTCGTATATTCATATATGAACATAGGAAAGTTACTTCCAATTCATTCTACTGTTTTTCCTATTTCCATCTCCTCTCCCTTCCCTTCATTCCCCTTTGTCTAATCCAGTAAATTTCTCTCCTCCCACCACTCCCTCTCCCATATGGATTTCTTAAGCCTAGTCTTTCCTTTTCTTTCTTTTTTTTTTTTTGGGTACTGGGGATTGAACTCAGGGGCACTTGACCACCAAGCCACATCCCCAGCCCTATTTTGTGTTTTATGTAGAAACAGGGTCTCACTGAGTTGCTTAGCGCCTCGCCCTTGCTGAGGCTGGCTTTGAACTCGCAATTCTCCTGTCTCAGCCTCCCTAAGTGCTAAGATTACAGGCTTGAGCCACCGCGCCTGGCTTAGTCTTTACTTTTCTTACATGACAGAATCTTAGTAATATGTGTCATAATGTTGCTGTTATTAAATATAATAACCATAAAAATACATATTAATATAGCATCTACATATAGTGAGTATCTTGTTCATTTTTTTCAATTAAAATGAACAGAAAATCACCCTTTTACCTGTTCAAAAATGCTTTCTAAAACACAGAATGACCACCATGAAGATAGTTAATTAATTTACTTTGCACATGACGATCTGTTAACTTATTGAAATTAAACACAGATGAGGGCTTTTCCCTTTATAATCTGTCAGTGTAGCATATACCTATATAAGCAGGTGTATATGTGGTTGAAGCACATTCATGATTTTGAACTTTTAATGTGTTTGTAGAGCAAAACAGACGTAGGACACTAGGAAATCAGAGTAGTAAGAGGAATAATTTATCAAAAAAGAATAAAAAATTATGAGTTATTAAATTTCTGGATAGAAGCAAAATTTTACTTACAGATAGTACAACTAGAATTATTGCATTAGGTGAAACCATTCTAGAGATAATCTTTTGAAAACTAGGGAAATGTGTTAACACCATGGCATATGGTGAAGAAATTAAACTTTTTAAAGCTTCTAGGATTTCTACATATTCCACTGAAATAGACCTGCAGGCTGTTTAAGTGATAACAAAGTACTTTGATAAAACTATTTAAACTATCTTCAAGTTAAATATAAGCTGTTTTTATTCTCCCCAAAGCACTTTAAAGTATCCATGCTAGATTTCAGAAAATAAATTTTCATATTGGTAGGCTTTTTATTGGTTTCTTTCGATAGTAATTTGTATATGTATTTTTTCCCAATCTTCAACATAAAACAAATATTTCTTATTGTTTCTGTGCTAAATACTGCTAACTATAAAGGAAATTAAGTTTTTACTAATTCCTATGTTCTTACATTTTACATTCTAGAAGTTAGAGAATCACTGAATATAATAATTATTTGAGTTATATAGAAAGGTGAAAGTGACAAGTGCTAATAAAAATACAAAATAAAAACTAAAGGGAAAGACAAGGGGTAGGCAAAGAGTACTGCATTGCGAGGTGAATATCAGAGTAGGTCCCCAAAAGAAAATATGTCAAATGAACAAAGACTTCAAAGAAATGAGGAGGCAAGACATACACCTATCTGGAGGTGGATGTTTCCAACGAGAGCAAGAAGCCAGAGCAAAGACCTTGGCACTGAAATGTGATTGTGTGTTAAGGAAATTAAAAGGCTTTGTGTAACAAATGCTGTCAGAAGTTAAGTAGTGCTGCAGCCACTTCAATGTTTATAGCAGTTCAATTCACAATAGCTAAACTGTGGAACCAACCTAGATGCCCTCTGATAGATGAATGGATAAAGAAACTGTGGTATATATACACAATGGAATATTACTCAGTAATAAAAGAGAATAAAATTATGGCATTTGCAGGTAAATGGATGGAGTTGGAGAATATCATGCTAAGTGAAGTAAGCCAATCTCAGAAAACCAAATGCCGAATGTACTCGTTGATAAGTGGATGCTGATTCATAATGTGGGGAAGGTCATGGGAACAATGGTGGAGCTCTGTTCACAGGGGTGTAAGGGGGTAGGGGACATGAGGACAGTAGAGGTGATGGAATATGATGGTCATCATAGCCCTAACTTTATGTATGACTGCATATATGTTGTGATTATATACAACTTAAAACTAGAGAATTGATATGTTATCCTCTATCTATGTACAATGAATCAAATTGCACTCTGTTATCATGTAAGCCTAAATAGAACAAATAAATAAATTAAATATGAAAAAAAGAAGTTAAGTGGAAGGTGAGGTTAGTAAGGAAACTAGGATCTAGTTAATAGGTGCACTTTCAGATCATTGTATGTTCTTTAGAACTTACTCTTGGAGAAATTGGAGCCATTCTATGATATTTCACAGCAAAAGGTAATGTGATGTGAATTGTATTTTTAAATAATTACCTTAAAAGACTGAGCATAGGCTATAGGGGTGCAAGGTGGAAGCAGTGATACTAATTCAAAAATCTTTTGCAATAAAGCAAGATAATCCTTATGTTGGGTTGGAGCAGGATGTTAACAGCAATTAGAATTACTTGGATTATGCACATATTTTGAAGACAGATCAATACAATTTCCAGATTGATTGGCTGTAGAATGTGAAAACAAAGTGAGAAGTTAAACAACAATTGTTTTGTAGTTCAAGCAGTTTGACAAATGGCATACCATTAATTGAGATGAGAAAGACTGTGGGTGGATCAGAGTTAGGACAAATGTTGGATTTTTTGTTTCAGTCTTGTTATTATTTACATAGTAACACAATGTTTAGATGAAGTTCTGTGATCATTATCATAGTACAAAATGTAAACTAGCTTTATATTCTCACTCAAAATATTTTATTTAAAATGTATTTACTATGTGAGTCGGACATTGAGAAGGTAATAAATATGACTCCGAAATTGAAATAAAAGATTCTCAACTGACATTAAATAATCTGGAGTGTAAAGATATGGGCACATTTCAAATTCAGATAATGGAGAAAACCTGTCATGGTACATAAAAAGGAGCATAGAAATATATGGGTGCAGTTCATGGGGGGTGTAGCAATTAAAACAGGTATGCTTTGTTTTTATTTTCTGTTTTGTGTTGTTGTAGTTTGGGGTTAATTGCAATGATCCAGTGGAAAGAGAATAATTGATGAATTGGGAAAAAGAAAAAAGATTGCTTGAGCTTTTACTTGAGATTGTTTTTTTTTTTTTTTTTTTAGTATATGATAAGATCTAGGATCTATTGTACAACTGAAAGTACTGGTCTTAAATAGGAGCATAGACAGATAATCTATAAGGACAAGAGATAACGTGGAATGTGTGTCAAGTGGCCGGCAAATGTCTAGATATGGTGGAAGTGGATAATTGCAATACTATAAAAATAGCTTCAGTTTTCTAATTAGATTAAGATGTAAGGTTATCATCTGAAAATCAAAATGGGTTAGAAGACTTTGAGGATAGAAGAAGAGGTTTTACATAAAGTGTAGGCCTGGAGTCAGTAAACTGTGGCCACCCACAGAGTCCATATTGTTGCCTATTTTTTTGCAAATGAAGTGCTATTGGCACAAGGCCATGCATATGCTTTACATATTGTCTATGACTGACTTCAGTAGTTGTGACAGAAATCATGTAGTCCATGAGGATTAAAACTTTCACTATCTGGGCTTCTATGTAAAACATTTGCTGAACCTTGGTCTGCATTGTTGAAGAGAAAATAGGCAAAGATAATCAACACCAAGTTCCTTCCTGAATTCACAATGAGAATGGTCCACATGTTTGTGAATTTTTCTCTGAAATAATTTATTCATACAAGTGCATGTGCAATGTAGAAGAAAAATTGAATTTAGTCAGGACTATGGTTATGCCAAATAAGTAAGATGAAGAAGAAAGACAAGGAGAAACTTTATTATCTACAGGAGCTACATGAGATCATTCATATGGTAATAAGTCATCAAGCCATATATACAGTATGTATTTCAGTATTGATGTTACAGTTCAATGAAAAGTTAAAAGTAATTAAATGTGGAGTTTTAACAGTTTAAAAAAATAGAAAAGAGAACTCAGGATCATAGGCACCATATGGTCAATAGATATATCACACAATGGGGTTCAAATTGATTGTGAAAAAAATGAATGTGTTAAGAAGATAAGAGATTGTAGATAGATTAGTTCTTTTGGGTTTCAAAAACAAAGTACTACAAACTGAGTGGTTTAAATACCAGACATGTATTTTTTCATAGTTCCACAGACACTGAGTCCAATTTTCATTCATGTTGATTTCATTCTGAGGCCTCTTTCCTTGGCTGGTAGATGACAACCTTCTCCCTCCACCTTCACATGATCTTTGCTTTGTGCACACATATTTCTGTATCCTAATCTCTTCTTAAAAGGACTCCAATCACATTGAATTAGGACCCTCCATATGACCTCATTTTACCTTAATTACCTTTTAAATGTGATATCTTCAAATAGAGTCACATTCTGAGGTACTTGGAGTTAGGACGTCAATGTATGAATTTGGAAAAGTGAGAGGGAGGTACCATTCATCTGATAAAGGTGTGGGAATGCATGAAATCAAAATTGAAAGAAAATTACTGAAAATAATAGCAAGTTCTAAGGCCTGATGAGAGAAAAGAATGCTTGAGGTAGTGTGCAGAACAAGATTGTGGGAAGAGAAGGATTCAAAGAAAGATCATCTTTGCATTTAATGAAATCATTGATAATATAGTAGCTGTGTTGGGATAAATTACAGTAAACACTAAACATAAATTGGGCTGATCTGTGGACACAGAACAAAGTATTAAGCACAATGATATGGACCAATGAAATGTAATGTGGAACAATGACATAACATGCAATATTGTTTATTATAGAAAAGACAGAAGAAATCCAGTCAGAGAGCCATGATGGAGAGCGAAGAAGGCCCTAACTCCAACTCCAGGACTTTTTTGTGTGTTATAAAAAAATTGTCCATCATTTGAGCAGGCTGTCATGGGAAGTTTCAGGGAAAAATCATTAAACAAAAGGTGATGAGAATATTCAGAAAAGGGGTGGAAGACTTAATACTGCTTAGAGGTTGGACAAATACTATAGCAATACTATAAATTATTGTGATATTTATGTTTTATATATACATATATATGTATACATACATATACATATAGATACAAATACATAAGAAAGTTGTACATATGAGCCATAATGAACACTCTTCCAAAGTATTTTTCACTTGTCCTTTTTGTGGTATATAGTTATAGAATCTGAAAAAGGATATCAAATATTGGGTACTTTTACAACTTCAGAAAATACTGAAGTGAACTGACATATTTTGACACTTTTCCATGGAGGTTTATTATGTCTTTCTCTTATGTCCCTATTACTTCTCATGTATGACATTCTCTTCTAATATGCTGTTAATTGTAGATTTCTTTGTCACTTTCAAAATTTAAATACAAGTTTCAATAATCAATGGAAAAATATGGCTACATATTAGAATTTGGACAAATTCCAGAAAAACTCAGACCTGGCTTGGACCTTTTCATAGGAAGTGAAGTCCAAGAATGTTGTGACAGCATTTCTCATTGTCAAATATTTTAGCTATTTTTTCTTTTTCTTTATTACAAAGTTTTCATATCCTGGTTGGATTTTTTATTCAATCCTGATTTTTATAGAATAAAAATTAATAAAATTATGTTAATGTAGCATTCTGAATACAGCATGACTAAAGTAAAATATCTCATTTAAAACCAAAGTCAACTATTCCATATAGAACTTATATAATATATAGAAAATAAGGTGGATAAAGAAAAAAAATTAAAAGAAAGATTTCAGAACTTCAAAAATTATAATTCATATTTCAGTTAAAATACTTAAGAAAGAATACAGATATTTTATAGAATCTCTTTACAGAGTTTTTTTTTTTTTTTTTTTTTTTTTTGGTACTGGAGATTGAACTCAGGGGCACTTGGCCACTGAGCCACATCCCCAGCCCTATTTTGTGTTTTATGTAGAGACAGGGTCTCCCTGAGTTGCTTAGCGCCTCTCCGTTGCTGAGGCTGACTTTGAACTGGCGATTCTCCTGTGTCAGCCTCCCTAAATGCTGGGATTATAGGCTTGCACCACTGCGCCTGGCTTTATTTTCAGAGATTTTTAAAACTATAAATAATTGTCTTAATATAACAAAATGTATTTATTTGAAAGGGTCAAGAACTGGTATTATCCTCTCCTTTTTATTATAGTCTACTATAGAAAATGTTTATTAAAAGAATGTGTATGTATCTTATAATTAAAATCAGCAATACTTTTGTTTCAATAATGCAACAATAATTTTGTTTCAATAACTTTAATTCATTTAAAATCCACAATTTTTTGACAAGAAACATTGGATGAGATTGCTAGACATAAATTCCCAGCAAAATTGAAAAATTCTTAAAAATAAAATCAAATTAACTTTGTTAACAAATTAGGTTGTACCTTTGAGTTGAGTAGCTAGCACCCTAAAATCAATTTGCTTCTTGCTTTTGCTTCTTCTCATGAACAACATAAATCTGTTTGCTCAATTTTCTTGTTTTCATAACTCCACATAGAAGCAGGCAGCCATGAGAAAGTGCAGATGTTCTCAGAATAATCATGTACCAGAGATGTGGAGAATGAAGAATCTCAGTGGATTTGAAATGTTTTCTAAAATTGGATCAGAAACTTTTTTAGCACGTTTTGGTCTCCTGAAGTAGAAGCTTAAAGGATTGAGAATAAACCCACTTGCCTCCGATCCTATTAAAATGGCAGCATTCCTGTAGTGCTAAAATAGATAGCTTGTTTTGTCGAGCTGAAAAACTAGTTCTGTTTGTTTTGTTTAAAAGAAAACACTTCAAATCAGGATGCAGAGCTCTTCATTTGATGTACACTTGGAATGATTATATAAAAAGAGGAAAAAATGTGAACAATAATTAGTGAGTTTGAATATAAATTCCATCAAATTTATTTCACCTATTTTTCTTGTTTGCTGTACAAGATCATTCTGACTCATTTTACTGTTTTCTTTAATCTTTAAATTTTATTTCTTGCTCTTCTCAGATGTTTCTAGTTTTGGATGAATTTTAGCACAAACCATAATGCATGTAGTTTCTTTTAGTTTTGACTGTGCTAAAATTTGAAACTCTATGCATGTCTACATATATAACTATTCCAAATTCCTTTTCCTCCCCTTAAATCATCAGAAAAATCATTAATATGTTTCTAGCCATAAAAACTCACTTTCTGTTTTGATTTCCTTAAGAATTTGACTTGTGAATGTTTTTGAATAACATATGAATTGACATACAAACATGATATCCTACAAAATGAAAATCACTCTGAAGACTATGATACTCTCCAGAAAACAAAATTTATCCTTTTCTGAGACAAATCTGACTATAGAAATCCATCTGGATTTGACAAAATCTGGTAATAGCAAGTACTACACATACATTTCAACCACATGATTTTATATCATTTAGGATATTTTAAACTGCAATCCTTTATCATGGTGCCAAAAGTGTTTTAAATTGATATTTTAATGTTTGAAGTAATAATATATTTTGTTTAATTTTTGTCAGCAGAATCAGAAAACTATAGAGTTTTATCTGTCACTTCTTGTTCTTTAGTTTCTTTGTAGCCTAAAAGTATGCATAAGCCAAATATCAGCCTTATATTTATTTTCTATATTTAAGTATATGATATAGGTGTAGTATACATTAAGTTGTATATAAAATAACTTATGATATTCTCCAGATCCATCCATTTCCTGGAAAATGTCCTAATTAGAATAAGATATATCCTATGCTTGTATAATTTTATCATAATGGATTCTACTGTCATGCACAACTAAGAAGAACCAATAAAATAAAATAAAATAAAATTTATATTGATAAGCTATTGTATATATATTGAAAAATCTCTAAAAATAATAGCTTCTCTTGGGACATGTACACAATATTTCACATATATTTTTCTTAAATATATATTTATGCCTAAATATTTTTGTGAACTCACCAACCTGAGCCAATTATGCAAATATCAGTAACTTTTTGAATATGAAGATTCTGTAACTTCAGATAATATAAACATGACAGAAATTAAATATAGTCCATGTTCACATATCCCATGCCATCTTTTTCTTCATTCAAGGTTCAGAAAGACTATAATAATTAGTGTATATATTTGAGCACAAGGAAAAGCTATAGCCAGCTGGGAGACAATTCCCCTCTCATTTCCACCCCTTACCAGCTGAGGATGTATTTTCAGGATAAAAAAACATAAATTATACTTGATTAGAATGGACTTACACTTAAAAGAAGAAACTTTGTTTCAATGTGAGGCATAGCTATAAACATTGAATTCTAGGGAAGGAAGGAAAGGTCTAGCTTAGAATAGAGTTTGAGAAACTAACTAGGCTATAATGATGATGCTACAGGGAAAGAGGAAGGGAAGGTCCAAACAGGATATTATACAGATACTAAATTAGGAGAGGTGTAGAAGGCCTTGTATGACACAGATGTTACAAAAATCGCATAGTAATCAAAAACTAGATATAGTGTATAGACTAGTTTTGGGAAAATAAGCTTATTCAGAATAGTTGAGAGTTCAAGAAATACAACTCAGACTGCTCGGGGTTAGGGTTAATGAAGTTATTTGTTTATCTTTTTTTTAATTGAGAAGACAAGTCTTGGAGAATGACAGTTTTTTAATTAATTCAATTAAGTACTAACATGTCAGTGTTTTGGGGTGTATATTAATATAATGGTAAATATAGATGAAAAACTGAAAATAAATAATCTATATGTAAGAGGATAGTAAGTGCTTTTGAAAAACAAGAAATAGATGGTGTAAGGATTAGGCAAGTCAATATGAGAGGCTGAGGGAAGGACTAGTTTGCATTTTAAAGGGCAGACATATATATATTTATATATATATATATTTCCCTTTGGTGGTGTTATTGGTAATTGAACCCAGGAGTACTCTCAGCCCTTAATATTTAATTGAGAGAGTTTCTCACTAAATTGCTCAAGCTAGCTTCCAACTTAATAATCTTCCTGCCTCAGTCTCTCTAGTAGCTAAGAAAAGAGGCACATGCCTTTGTGCCTGACTTACTGTTTTAAAGACATTTTTCATAATATAAAATTTATATATAATCCTTTAAAATATACAGAAAGGAAAAACAGAAGAAAATGACTTCAGCTTGGATACACACAGAAAAAAATTCCTGTTTTCTTAGTTTTTCCTCCTTTTTTTTCTTTTGTTTTGCACTGGAAGATAAAATGTTCATTCTATTTTTTAAAATACAATGCAAATATATTTTATTGGTCTTATAACAGATTGATTTAAAAAATTCATTTTATCTTATCAAACAAAAACTAAAATGAAATAAGTTATAATGACTAAAGTAATAATGGTATAGTACATTTAAAACATGCATTCTCATTTTTCTCAAGGACTGTCCACCTGGTCAGTGCTTTGGGTATAAATTCTAGTAGATGAGGAAATGTTGGGGATGGGAAATGATTAAAATTGTTTAAATTGCTTCCAAGTTTTTCAGTAAAATAAGAAGAAACTCTTAATGTCATAGTAAGGATATTTATGTGTTAAAACTTTGAGTTAAAAAGAAAATACATGAAATAATATCTTAGAGTTAAAAAAGTCAATGCATTAGGTAATACAGTACAACTGCAATGCAATTAAGGACCCACTTGACATCTGTGGCTTTGATTTTTAAGCAAGGCCAGTCAGTGTGGTTTTGTATGATTTATTTTTCTTCCAGACATACTTGGATATGTTACATGTGCAGAATAGACACATATTGGATTTAACCAGGTGTAGCTTTGCAAAGCAAATAAAATAAAATGTAAGGAGAAAAGACAAATGACAATGGGTAAAAGAAAGTAATTTTAGTGATTTGCTATATGTATTAGTTTGCTAGCACTGCCATAACAAAATAGCACAGGCTGGGTATTTTAGTCAGCTTTGTGACCCTGTGATCCAAAGACCTGAGAAGAACAATTTAGAGGAAGAAAAGTTTGTTTTGGCTCATGATCCCAGAAGTTCAATCCAATGTCTGCTAAGTCCATACCTGAGGCAGAGCACCATGGCAGAGTGCTCGCAGAGGGAGGGAAGCAGCTCAGAACATGGCAACCAGGGAGCAGAGAGAGCGAGCCCAGCTTACCAGGGATAAAATATAAACCTCAAAGTCACACCCTGCCCCCCCCCCCCCGTGATCTACTTCCTCCAGCCACACCCTACCTGCTTATATTTACTACCTACCTAATACATGTAAGTGGATTAATATACTAATTAGGTTCACCTATCATAATCTAATTATTTCGCCTCTGAAAATCCTTGCAATGTCTCACACATGAATTTTTGGACAATGGGAGAAATGAGTAAGAAAGGAATTCCATATCCCAGCAAGAACAAAATATAACAGGGAAATTTTTATTAGATTTTAAAGCTTGGGAATAATATTTTTTTTCACCTAGTGCTCTGTCATTCAGGCCTGCAACAGTGGCAGCTTCATCCTTGCAGCCCTGGGCGGGGCAGCCAAGTCTACTGAAACTGAGGGAGAGACAGCTTCACCCCATGGTTGTGTACTGTCTGGATCCAGGATAGAATTGGCAGCCCTGATGATAGCAGAATCAACTTTGGGGTCATTTTTCTTTTTTCTTGATGTAATATGCATATTCACAGACATGAACCTACATTGTCCTATCCTTTGTCTTTTTTTATCTTTTGTTTCATTTTATCTTCCTTTTGTCTCCTTTTGTCTCATTTTATCCAAGTTTGCACTTTTTGTGTATAGGTCATCCTTTTTCCTGGACTCTTGAAATAGCTGATTAGATCCTTGTTTACCCTCACCATCTAATGAGTATTTGCCCATGGTGTTCTCACTAGAACACACTTTTTCTTTTCTTTTTTCTTTCTTTTTCTTTTTTTTTAAAATATGGATTATCTAAGAATTGTCTAAATCTTCAAATTCTTGTTCCTTTTTGGACAACAATTTTTTCTTTGAGTTATTTTTCCTCTCATATTTTACTATTAATAGTGAGTGAATTCAGGATGTATTTTCTTTACTTTCCACAAAACACAAGAACACAATTAATCCAGGTTCTTTACATCTTTATAAAAGATCACTTTTATCCTAGTTTCTAATAACACAGTTTTATTTCTGTCAGAAACATCAACAGAATCACCTTTAACATCCTTATTATCAATTGCTTTGATCCAATCTAGGCTTTATCTAATATCTACCTTAAAGGACTTCCAATCTCTACCTATTGCTTCGTTCTGAAGCTACTGCTATATTTTTATACATTAGTTACAGCAGCACCCCACTTTTTCGTATGATACCAAATCTGTATTAGTTTTCTAGGGCTACTATTATGGTTTAGGTATTAGGTGTCCCCCAAAAGCTCATGTGTGAGACAATGCAAGAAACTTTACAGCTGAAATTATCGGGCTATGAGAGCCTTAATCCAATCAGTCAATTAATCCCCTGATAGGGATTAACTGTGTGACAGGTATGGTGTGGAGGAGGTGGAGACCAGGGAGTATGCTTTTGGGCTGTATATATTTTGTCCTTGTTGAGCAGAGCTCTCTCTCTTCTTCTTGATGCAATGTCCTGAGCCCCTTTCCTCTGTCACATACTTCTGCCATGTCATTCCTCACTTTGAACCCCAGGGAAGGAGTCAGCCATCTATTGACTGAGGCCTCTGAAACCATGAGACCTCAAATAAAATTTTACTCCTCCAGTTGTTCTTGTCAGGGCTTTTGGTCACAGCAGCAAAAAAGAAAAACAAAAATGCAGCTGACTAAACCAGTTGTCATAACAAAATACCTGGGCCGATTAGCTTATACAACAGTGATTTACTTCTTTTCAGCTGGATATCCAAGACCAGGGTGTCTGGAGGTTTGAAGTCTCCTGAGATCTTAACTCTTGTATTGCAGAAAGATACTTCATTTCTTTGTCTTCACTGTTTGCATCCCTGGAGTCTCTGTGTACGTAAATTGATTCTTTGTATAAATAGAATAGTTATCTTGAAATAAGATCCAATTGTTTGACCTTATTTAATCTTATTTACTTCCTTGAAGGACATATTTATGAACTGTGATTCAAATCTGGAGAAATTTAAAGATATGTTAACAGGGTTGGCAAAATAAACCTCGTCTACTTTAAATACCTTCAAAAAATCATCTGAATGACATGTCACTATTGCTTACGTTCACTGCCTCTTAATGAGATACAGGTCTTTTAGGGGAGATTTTATGGATTTTTGAGTGCTAACTATGACACGTTTGGGTATATTCTGGGCGTCTTTTTACTAAGTAAACTCAAAGTTTCCCTGTTTCACTCTGGGCCTTGGTAAGTCTACAGCTCTTCAGACTAAATTGCAAGGTTCCCTATCTTTTGAGCCTTTTAAGTAAGTATATCCACTTTGTTGAAGGTGCATGTTTTGATGAGAGAAACTCAGAAAGAATCCCTAGGTTTTAGACATGTGATCATGTCTTTCTTCATTGAATAATTATTTTCCTTTTGAGAAATAGCTCTTTGCTTCAGGTTACTATACAAAATGAATGGTTAATGATAAAACACCAAATGATCATGAAATCTCAGGTATCATTATACAATGTATATAACATTATTCACTGATTATTTACTCATATTTGAAAAGGTTGCAACTGCCTACATGTCCATCTATCTGCATTTCTCTATATAAGACTGAGAATTATAAAATGCTAAAATAAACCTTTGATTATATATTATGTATTAATTTATTTTCTAGCTTCCAGAAGAGAATACATTATGAAATCAAGAACTTTGGTTCACTGTGATATCAGCCAAAAACAGAAGAGTATTTGGCACATAATGATTTATTTCAAAATTATATGTATTTGAAGAACTTAAAAAGTATTACCTAAAACCAATGTTCTGTATCTAAACAGATTGTATTCTTCTAGTAATACTTCAGATGTCTCTGAAAATCTCTCCTCTAAATCTCTAATTGTTCTTTATGCCTTTATTTTGTAATAGATTTATCAGTTATTATGTCCTATATTCAACTAAAGATAGTATTAAGGAAGAAATCTGAGACAAAATAATAAATAAAATAGAAATATTCTCTGACTTATGGAAAATTTGACTTAGTATTGGTCAACTTTGTGATGGTACAAAAGTGGTGTGTATTTAGTAGAAACTGTACTTCACATGTGCATTCAGATAATCTCTTAAGATGCCAGCTGGGCCGCAGTGTGAGCCACAGCTCTCCATCAGCACAGGGTCACAAAAGTTAACAATGGTGCGCTATTGAGTGCTGTGTTGCGAAGCTATGGTTTCCCATAGGTCAACTGTATTAAGTGTGCTTTCAACTTATGATATTTTCATTTTAAAATGGTTTTATTGGGAAATGATATCATTGTATTTTGAGGAGCATCCATATCTCTTTCTGCAGAGGGAATATTTCTAGTATCCTCCAATAATCAAGGAAAGAGAACTGGACTCCATATAATAGTCTACATAAGTATACTCACATTCCTTTCATCATTATACAACATTATTGGTGTTACCTAGAATATAAAATATGCTAGTTGTTATAGTATAATTAATATTCAGTTTTCAACATTTCATTCTTTACAAAATTGCCTTAGGTTGCAATTATGTTGTTTGTGTTGAATAATTAATTAAGAAGTGGCCTGTAAATCCATACCATATTAGTTGACTTTATAATCTCTCATAATGATTCTATTACCTACCATAGCAAACTTTTCTATTGGCCTAATTTTACCTTTATTGAAATTTTATATAACCATTCATTATTGAATTATCGTACACTTTAAGAAAAAGATCAATCATTATTATACCTTTTTTAACAAAAAGGTCTTTATAGTTATTAAAATAACATACTCAAAGAGTCTATACAGTCCTTTTGTTCAAGAGAAAGATGCTATGATACTATATAATGTTAAATTTGAACAGCTCCCAGAGTTCTCTTTCCATGTGTTCTGAAGTACTCGTCCTATTTCTGAGCTCTGGTTTTTTCAACCATAGAGTGTCCTTCTAGACCATTGATATTTATATAGTAATTTGTCAAGTCTAGTTGCAGTCATAAGGAACCTTGTCACTTGGCTTAAATTTTGCTACATTTTACATTTGTGATGTTTCTCTAGCTACACCCATAATAAATTAGAAGAATATTAGTGCTATAAAATATCATTTTTGTGAGCCCATCATGTACTATATGCTGCTATACAACTTAAATTTATACTTTTATTTTAATACCTACTATAAAGTAGGTGTTAATATTGCCTGTTTCATAGGTAAGCACAAGAGTCTAGGATCACACAGCTATTAAGTCACAAAAGCCACAACTCAGGGGTGACTGCATGCCTAGTAATGACACCAAACTTTTATAGGGTTGATGAGATCTATATCTCCAAGAATGCAACAATCATATAATGAAATATAATACTTCATCATAACCTTTGAAAATATCAATGAAACTATAAATAATGTTTATGTAATGAAAGTAACAACCTGTGCCCATATAAATCAAGTATTAAGCATGAGATAAAAATGACATTGTGGTTGAGTTTTGTTTAAAGGATTACTTGCCCTATGCCATTTACACATATCCACAGTCTAAAATTTTGCAATTTGTGTAAATTAAAACTCTGAAAAATTGTAAAGTACATATTTCATCATTACATTTGATCATTTTTTTCCCTCCACACATGACTTCCCACCCCCATTATGGATCCGTATCCACTTACCAGTGAGAACATTCAGCCTTTGTTTCTTGGGGATTGGCATCCTTTGCTTAGCATGAGATTTTCCAATTCCATCCATTTACCTGCAAATGCCATAATTTAATTCTCTTTTAATGCTGAGTAATATTCCATTGTGTATATATACCACAGTTTCTTTATCGATTCTTCTATTGAGGGGCATCTAGGTTGCTTCCACTGTTTAGCTATTGTGAATTGAGCTGCTATAAACATTGAAATGGCTGCATCACTGTAGGAAGCTGTTTTCAAGTCCTTTGGGTATAGATCGAGGAGTGGGATAGCTAAGTCAAATGGGGGTTCCATTCCAAGTTTTCTAAAGAATCTCCATACTGCTTTCCAGATTGGTTGCACCAATTTGCAGTCCCACCAACAATGTACTAGTCTGTCTTTTTCCCTGCATCCTTGCCAACATTTATTGTTGTTTGTCTTCTTGATAACTGCCATTCTGACTAACATGAAATGATATCTTAGAGTAGTTTTGATTTTCATTTATCTAATTGCTGGAGGTGTTGAACATTTTTTCATGTCTGTTGATCAATTGTATATCTTGTGAGAAGTGTCTGTTCAGCTCCTTAGCCCATTTATTGATTGGGTTTTTTTTTTTTTTTTTTGTGTTAAGTTTTTTGAGTTCTTTATATATCCTGGAGATTAGTGCTCTATCAAATGTGTGTGTGACAAAAATTTGCTCCCAGAATGTAGGCTCTCCATTCACTTCACTGATTATTTCTTTTGTTGAGAAGAAGGTTTTTAGTTTGAATCCATACCATTTATTGATTCTTGATCTGATTTCTTGAGCTTTAGGAGTCTTGTTAAGGACGTTGGGGGTTAATCTAACATGATGAATATTTGAGTCTATTTTTTCTCTATCATGTACAAGGTCTCTGGTCTAATTCCTAGGTCCTTGATCCACTTTGAGTTGAATTTTGTGCATGGTGAGTGACAGGAGTTTAGTTTCATTTTGCTGCATATGGATTTCCAGTTTTCCCAGCACCATTTGTTGAAGAGGCTATATTTTCTCCAATGTTTGTTTTTGTCACCTTTGTCTAGGATGAGATAACTGTATTTAAGTGGATTTGTCTCTGTGTCTTCTATTCTGTACCATTGGTCTACATGTCTATTTTGGTGCCAATACCATGCTATTTTTGTTAGTATAGCTTTGTAGTATAGTTTAAGATATGGTATTGTGATGCCTCCTGCTTCACTCTTCTTGCTAAGGATTGTTTCGTGTCTCTTATATTTCCACATGAATTTCATGATTGCTTTTTCTATTTCTATATAAGGAATGGCATGGAAATTTTAATTGAAATCACATTTAATCTGTATAGCACTTTGGGTGGTGTGGTCATTTTGACAATATTCATTCTGCCTATTCAAAAGAAGATCTTTCCATCTTCTAAGATATTTAATTTATTTCTTTAATGTTCTGTAGTTTCCATTGTTGAGATCTTTCACCTCTTTTGTTAAATTGATTCCCAAGTATTTTATTTTTTGTTTTATTGGGTAGTTGTTTTATTGGCTATTGTTTTATTGGATAGTTTTCCTAATTTCTCTTTCAGAGGATTCATCACTGATGTATAAAAATGCATTTGATATATGGGTATTGTTATATCCTGCTGTTTGCTGAATTCATTTATTAATTCTTTACAAGTTTTCTGGAGGAAGAGACTGACCATGCTGTGACTCCCCCATCTACCAACGCATGAACATGCTGGCCTGCTTCAGTCTAGAGACAACAGCCAGGACCGGGAAGACCATCACCAAGGTCCCTGCAGGCCTGTTTACACCAGAGGTGAGGTATTGGTAACCTGCAGCAACACTACAAGATTGTAGTGTAGAAAATGTAATACCTCAGATAGGCACTGCTAAAGAGGAAGACACATGCTCAACATGAAAAAACAAGGGATGAAAATGCCCCAAAGTAACTAAGATGCTGCAATAATAGAATCCCTTAATGGCACAGTAGATGTAATGTCAGAAAAGGAATTGAGAACATACATAATTAAAATGATCTGTGAAACACAGAATAATATAAGAGAGCAAATACAGGCAACAGTTGATCAATCCAAGAAAGAGATAAGAGATCAAATACAGGTAGCAAAGGATTACTTCAAGAAATAGATAAAGACTCTGAAAAAAAACCAAACAGAAATTCTTACAATAAAGGAAATAATAAACCAAATAAAAAATCACCAATAGACGAGATCACTTAGAAGAGAGAATCTCAGAAAATGGAGACAAAATATATAATCTTGAAAATAAAGTTGACCACACAATGAAGGTGTAAAGTATCCATGAACAGAACAGCCAAGAATTATGAGGTAACATCAAAAGACCAAATCTAAGTACTAGAGGGATAAAGGAAGGCACAGAGATATAAACAAAAGCAATGCACAATCTTTTCAATAAAATAATATCAGAAAATTTCCCAAACATGAAGAATGAATTGGAAAATCAAACACAAGAGGTTTATAGGATACCAAATGTACAAAACTACAACAGATCCACACCAAGGCACATTATAATGAAAATGCCTGACATACACAATGAGGATGAAATTTTAAAAGCCACAAGAGAAAAGTTTCAGATTACATACTGGGGAAAACCAATTCAGATTTCAGCAGATTTCTCAACCCAGACCCTCAAAGGTGGAAGATCCTGGAACAACATATACCAAGCTCTGCAAGACAATGGATGCCAACCAAGAATCTTATATTCAGCAAAATTAAGCTTCATATTTGATAATGAAATAAAACCTTCCATGATAAAAAACAAATTAAAATAATTTATAATGAGAAAGCCTGCACTACAGAACATTCTTGGCAAAATATTCCACGAGGAGGAAATAAAAAAAAAACAATAAAAATTGGCAAAAGGAGAAACTACACTAAAGGAAGTTCTCATCAAAGGAGAAACCAAGTGAAGTTAAAAACCCAAAAATAAAGCGAAATCACTGGGAATACAAACCATATTACAATAACAGTTCTGAAAGTTAATGGCCTAAAGTCATCAATTAAAAGACACAGACTGGCAAATTGGATTTAAAAACAAACCCAACAATATGCTGCCTTCAAGAGACTCATCTCATAGAAAAAGACATCCACAGACTGAAGGTGAAAGGATGGAAAAAACATACCACTCACATAGACTGTGTAAACAAGCAGGGGATTCTATCCTCATATTAGATAAAGTGGACTTCAAACCAAAGACAGTCATAAGGGAAAAGAAGGTAATTTTATACTCATTAAGGAAATCATACATCAACAAGAAATAATAATCATACATATCTATGCCGCAAACAATGATGTATCCACATATATCAAAGAAACTCTTTTCAAATTTGAGAATCAAATAGACCATAACACAATAATACTGGGTAACATTAACACACCTCTCTCACCACTGGACAGATCTTCCAAACAAAAACTAAACAAAGAAATCATAGAACTCAATAATACAATCAATAATTTAGAATTAACAGACATATACAGAATATTTCATCCATCAACAAGTGAACACACTTTTTTCTCAGCAGCACATGGATTCTTCTCTAAAATATACCATATGTTATGCCACATAGCAAGTCTTAGCAAATACAAAAAATAAAGATATTACCCTGTATTCTATCAGATCATAATGGAATAAAATTGGAAAATAAAATAAATAAAATAAATAAAAATAGAAGCTACTCATATAACTAGAGACTAAACAATACACTAATGAATGACACGTGGATAATAGAAGACATCAGGGAGGAGATAAAAAAATTCTTAGAGGTAAATGAGAACTCTGATACAACATAACCAAAATCTCTGGGACATTAGGAGGGTCTTAATGTTAGGAGGAAAGTTCATTTAATTGAGCTCATTCATTAAAAAAAGAAAAAGTCAACAAATAAACAACCTGATGTTACAACTCAAAACTCTAGAAAAAGAAGAACAAATCAACACCAAAAGAAGTAGAAGACAGGAAATATTTAAAATCAGGGCTGAAATCAATGAAATCGAAACAAAAGAAACAATTAAAAAAATTGACAAAATAGGGCTGCGGTTGTGGCTCAATGGTGAAGCACTTGCCTAGCACACGTAAGGCACTGAGTTCGATCCTCAGCACCATATTAAAAAAAATAAAGATATTTTGTCCATCTGCAACTAAAAAAATATTTTACAAAAAAATTGACAAAAAGGTGGTTCTTTGAAAAAATAAATAAAATTGATAAACTCTTAGCCACCCTAAAGGAAAGAGAAAATTCAAATTACTAAAATTCAAGATTAAAAAGGAAATATCTGACAGACACTATTGAAATATAGAAGATAATTAGAAACTCTTTTGAAAATTTATACTCCAGTAAAATAGAAAATTTCAAAGACACCACGAAATTTGTAGAGGCATATGATCTGCCCATACTGAATCAGGAGTACATACATAAATTAAACAGATCAATTTCAAGCAAGGAAATAGAAGACACCATCAAAAGCTTACCAACTATGTAAAGCCCATGACCAGACAGATTCTCAACCAACTTCTATAAGACCTTCAAAAAGAATTAATACCAATACTCCTCAAATTATTCCATAAAACAGAAAAAGAGGGAACCATACCAAACTCATTCTATGAGGCTAATATCACCCTGATTCCAAAACCAGACAGACACATCAAAGAAATAAAACTTTAGACCAATACCTCTGATGAACATAGACACAAAAACTCTCAACAAAATTCTGACAAATAGCATACAAAAACATATTTAGAAGATTGTGCACTATGATCAATTGGGTTTTTTCCCAGATATGCAAGGTTGGTTTAGCATATGGAAATCAATAAATGGAATTCATCATATCAATAGACTTAAAGACAAGAATCATATGATTATCTCAATAGATGCTGAGAAAGCATTTGACAAAATACAGCACCTTTTCATATTCAAAACACTAGAGAAACTAGAGATACTAGGAACATACCTGAATATCGTAAAAGCTATGCAAACCCGAAGGCCAACATCATCCTAAATGGAGAAAAATTGGATACTGTGGGTACATTGAGTACTATGGGTACATTGAACCACTAAACTATATTCACTCACATTCCTTTTAAAAAAAACAAAAAACAAAAATATTTTCACTATTCTCTGTCTAAACAAATTCTGGCTCATCTGTGTGGAAAATGCTTCTTGGGAATACTCAGTCTGATGGCTTCATGTATTAAAAGCTTGGATAAAAGAAAATTTCTCAGTCTATATCCACTTTTCCTGCTAAGCTCTTCTATTCCATACCTTGCTATGTTATTTACCAATCACTACACTACCTGATTACTATAGCCCACCTCCTGCTCATTCCCTGAGTTTTGAGGACTTTAATATTTGGTTTTTCTTATTACATGTGAACTGCAACTATTAGACCAGGGAACTTAATGCTCAAATGAGGTTTCCTCTACTTACCACTCACAATTTCTTGATACTTCAAATGTTAACTTCATCATCATATTAAACTAAATAAGAATTTTCCACATACCCCTAATGATAAGGAAAAATGCTGATGATTTGGGCCTAATAAAATATATTATGAGGAAATCCATTAAAAAAACATACAAGCTAAGGAAAAATCCTCAAGATGTCTGGATTGACTGAAAAGGAGCTATATTTTAAAAAGCAATCATTTTACCAGCAATTATCACAAATTATTTTTTAAATGTTTAGGCTCAAAGCAGTAAGTATGCAGACTTTCTAATACAGTAATGCTTTGAATTTTACCAGTATAATCCCTTGAGTGTGTGTGCACCTTGTTAACTGAAATGCTCTACTTTGAAATCTTAGATTCTAATATTAAACCTTACAATTAGTGTATCTTTATGTTTTTATTTCTTGAATCTCATCCACCATATCTTCAAAAACATATTGGCATTCAGTCTCTTTAGCTTGTTTTAACTGCTTGCTATTTGAGTGATCATGAGCTATTCTTTTTATTTCAGTTCACTCTGTAAGATGAATTAACAATGGAATCAACTTTACATGTTTGCTGTAAAAATTCTGCAGACAAGAGCAGTCTCCAGCACACAGCAATCATTAAATAATTTGTAACTCTTTAAATATATTATTCACATCATAATTTTATTATTATTTTATCTATTTTCCAAATTAGTCCTTTCCTTATTTTTCTTCCTTCTCTCACCAATAATCACCAAGAATCTTCACTCTTTATGTTTACTCTGCATTCTCTCTACTCTGTTCACTATGTCATTTTTTGGATCCATGCAGCAAAATGCCAGGTGAGTTAATCTCAATATAATTTCTTCTGTGCTTATACTTCTCACAGTCCTGAGTACTGCTGAGGAAAAGTCACACACAAAAACATTTGCTAGCGTCATTAGAAATTCCCAGTGTTCAATGTCAGCTGTCAGTTCTACACTGCTTAGAAATTCTATCACAGGTTACTAGTGAGAGACTTTAGTATTCCTTTTGGTGGTGATTCAAATTTTCTCTGTGCTCTAAAGTCTCCTGTACACCTCTTTCCCCCCATTATCCAAAGATAATCTTGTTTCCTACTTCACAATATAAAGTGAAAACAGACATCACCTTCCTAATTTTTCTATGTACAAATATCTACAATTGAACTCATGTATTGTGGAGTGAGATTGTTGGTCCCTGATTGCTTCATGGCTGTGGAGCAACTGTTGCCTGTGAGTGTTTCTGTGCAAGGATATAGGATACTCAGTTGCTATAGTGATACCCTGCCCAAAGAGGCTCTGTTCCAGAGTCTTATCAGTCTGACCTTGATCTCAGGCACGTATCTCCTAGGGAGAGAGGAATTCTGAGCATGATGAGAAAGTACAATGTTTGACCAGTGCTACTACTTCCAAGCCTGCCTGCTTACAGTAACTTTAGACAATGAGCTTCCTGAGTGCTGCAGGAAGCCCCACGCATTGCAACAGTGAAGAGCTACAAGGATGTTTCTATTCCTGTAACTTTCTTTTTTTTTTTTTTTTTTTTTGGTACTGGGAATTGAACTCAGGGGTACTCCACCACTGAGCCACATCCCCAGCCCTATTTTGTGTTTTATGTAGAGACAGGGTCTCACTGAGTTGCTTAGCACCTCGCCATTACTGAGGCTGGCTTTGAACTCGCGATTCTCCTGTCTCAGCCTCCCTAAGTGCTGGGATTACAGGCTTGAGTCACCGCGCCCAGCTTTCCTGTAACTTTCTAGTGTACAAAAAGCAATGCCTCTATAGTCCTTTACTTCTTGATTATGAGACCCTATATTAATAAACTTGTTGGACCAACTCTTTAGTCACTGCTTCTCCATCGGAGAGCAGTGTCCCACCTGATCCAAGTCTTTTATCTTTCTATCTGTGTATGTGTGTTTTTCTTAATCCCCTATAGACCCTTGACCCTTGCTGGTACCTGAAGTTTAGCTGTGCAGGTTGTGGCAAGGATATTTTCTGTTTTTCCTGTAATGAAGGAAAAGCTGCTCCTCTGAAGTTTCCAAAGTTTAAATCTTCACCTGTTTTTTTTTTCAATCCTGGTCTCTCCAGCCTCTTCTGAGAAACTCCTGTATTAAACATGTTTGTTTCTTTTATTGATATAAACAGGCTCCAATGTATTTCATTAAGCCAAATAGTCATTTTCGTTATTTATCTTTCAAATTCTGTCTCCTGCTCATAGAATCCAGCTCTCAGTGAGGGAAATCTGTAAATATTGTCTTCCTTTTCTCTGGACCTATTGGCATTTCAATCCTCAACAGTCTGGTTTTTACTTACTTCCATTGAACTTACTTACTCTCCAACTTTCTAAGTATGCATCCTCAATCAAATTTTTAATTAGTTTTCATCTATTTTCACCTCATGGAAGGGGTTCCTTGTCTTTCAAAGTTGTAAGACATAAATCTGACACATACAGAATAGCAATGATCACATTTCTTTACAAATTTCTAAGATAAGGACCATTATTTCATCCATTCTATAAATAAACTGTAGCTTTCAGATATGACATAAATATTAAAGATGATAGCCAGTCAGGAATAGAAATGAACTCAGATCAGTCTGATTCCAATGTTTATACCCTGATATGAGATGAGATACTTTAATTAACATGGTAGTTGTCTGGTCAATACTAGGTAATAAGTAAGTAGGATCTTGGGCAATTTCAATGATCTGATATAGTCTTAATTACAATAAGATGTTCCTCGCATAAATAAAACAGCTTAAATTTTACAAAGTCCCTTTGCAATCAGTTTTTGTTTGAAGCTTAAAACATTCCTGACATAGAGACAGACTAGATACTAACGTTCCCATTTTTCAATTACAGAGATTTGTATCAATAAAAGGTCTTAATTGAACATGGTTAGTAAGTGTCCTGATTATTTGACTATTTTTTTCATTTTTCCAAAATATAAGTCATATATGAGAAACTAAAGTTTTATAACACAAAAGAGAAAATATTATAAAAAAGTCCAAAACACTCTTAGATAACATCACTCAATAATATTATGCTGATAAAATCCTACTCAGGATGTTCACTTTTGCTTCAAGCAACATTTTCCCTAAAAACAGTTCTACAAAAGAAATGTTTAAAAAATCTAGAGCCAGGCACGGTGGCGCACACCTGTAATCCCAGCACTTCAGGAGGCTGAGACAGGAGAATTGCGAGTTCAAAGTCAGCCTCAGCAACAGGAAGGCACTAAGCAACTCAGTGAGACCCTGTCTCTATGTAAAAAACTAAATAGGGCTGGGGATGTGGCTCAGTGGTTGAGTACCCCTGAGTTCAATTCCTGGTACCAAAAAAAAAAAAAAGAGAGAAACAGATTTTCTGTGGAAAGGTTGAAAATATAATTGATGAAAATGCCCTTTTTTTTTTTTTTATTATTTTATTTTTTTCCCAAAAGTTGCATTTTAATACATGTTGGCAAACATAACAGAAAAAAACAAATTATCAGAAGCTGTACACACTATTCACTGAAAACATTTGTTGAGGCAAATAGAAAAAAATTGTTACAATCATAATTTTTCTAACTTTGCACAAAATTATAAGCAGATTACGTTCTT
>CM053406.1:51090534-51241131 GCA_028644305.1 Xerus rutilus
TGCATTTTAATACATGTTGGCAAACATAACAGAAAAAAACAAATTATCAGAAGCTGTACACACTATTCACTGAAAACATTTGTTGAGGCAAATAGAAAAAAATTGTTACAATCATAATTTTTCTAACTTTGCACAAAATTATAAGCAGATTACGTTCTTCATATTAAACATCTTTATATGCACTTTCAATGAACAGTATGCCCTTTTAATATCTGTGTGATAAATGCTTTAGATAGTTTGTACCTTACATGACCCATATTTTTAATTAGAACATTATTATTACTCATAGTACTTGGGTTCAATTGACAAAATCATAAATGTGAGAAATTTGATTTCCTTAATTCCCCCATTTTCCTTCTCTCCTCCCTCCTCTTAATTTTTCTCCTCTTCTACTAAACTTTCTTTCTTCTACATATTCATAAAGGTGAAATTCACTTTGATAACTGTATGTGTGTGTGTGTGTGTATGTGTGTATATATGATTTTTAAAATTAATTTCACTTATCTTCCCCTTTCCCTTCCTTCCTCCCTCACTCTTGTTCTCTTCTGATTTTCCCTGTATCTTTATAATATTTCATTCCCTCCCTAGCCTCCCTCTTTCCCTTATATTGCTCTAGCTTCTACATATGAGAGAAAACATTCAGCCCTTGATTTTCTGGGTGTGGCTTATTTCACTTAGAATGATTTTCTCCATTTCCATCCATTTATTGGCAAATGCCATTATTTCATTCTTTATAGCTAAGTAAAACTCAATTGTGTATATATGTCACATTTTCCATTCATCCATTGGCAGGTATCTGGGTTGATTCCTTAATTTGACTATTATGAATTACACTACTCTAAACATTGAGATGGCTACATCATTGTAATATGCTGATTTTAGATTTTTTGCATATATAACAAAGAATGGGATAGCTGGGTCATATGGTGGTTCCATTCCTAGTTTTTTGAGAAATGGCCATACTTCTTTCCAGAGTAATTATGCTAATTTGTAGTCTCACCAACAATTTAAGAGTGTACCTTTTCCCCCACATCCTCATGGGCATTTATTATATTTTGTGTTCTTGATAATTGTCATTTTGCCTGGAGTGAGATGAAATCTTAGTGTAGTTTTGATTTGCATTTCTCTAATTGCTAGAGATGCTAAACATTTATTCATGTATTTCTTTTCCATTTGTGGTTTTGTTTTGTTTTTGTTTTTGTTTTGAGAAATGTCTGTGTAGTTCTTGTGCCCACTTACTGATTGGGTTGTTTCTTTTTTTGGCATTGAGATTTTTTATTTCTTTATATATTCTGGATATTAATCTCTTATCAGATGAAGAGATGGCAGAGTTTTTCTCCCGTTTACTAGGCTCTTTCTTTACTCTTTTAATAATTTCCCTTGTAGTGCAGAAGTTTTTAATTTGATGGCATCCAACTTATTGATTCTTGCTTTTATGTCTTGAATTTTAGGGATTTTTTGAGAAAGCAGAGGCTGCGCCTATATGATGGAGTGTTGACCTTGTGTTTTCATCTAGCAGTTTCAAGGTTTCTGAACATAACTCATCTTACTCTGAACTAAATTTTTGATCAAAAGTGATACTTCTATCACCATTGATTTGCACGCATCACTGAATTACACTAATTTTCCTCACATCCCTACCAACATATTGTGGGATTGCAAATTGGTGCAATCAATCTGGAAAGCAGTATGGAGATTTCCTAGAAAACCTGGAATGGAACCACCATTTGACCCAGCTATCCCACCTCTTGGTCTATACTCAAAGGACTTAAAAATAGCATATTAGAGTGACGCAGCCACATTAATGTTTATTGCAGCACAATTCACAATAGCCAAATTTTGGAACCAACTCAGTTACCCTTCAATAGATTATTAGATAAATAAACTGTGGTATATACACAATGGAATATTACTCAGCGTTAAAAGAGAGTAAAATTATGGCATTTTCAGGTAAATGGATGGAGTTGGTGACTATCATGCTAAGTGAAGTAAGCCAATCCCAAAAAACCAAAGGCCAAGTGGTTTCTCTGAAACATGATGCTAATCTATAAAGAGAGGTAATGGGATGTGTAGAGGAACTTTGGATTAACCAAAGAGGAGAGATGGCAGAGGAGGGGGCATGAGGAGAGGAAAGATGATGGAATGAGACGGGCATCACTACCCTAGGTATATGTATGATTGCATGAATGGTGTGAACCTACTTTGTGTATATCCAGTGATGTGAAAAATTGTGCTCCATTTGTGTACAAGGAATTGAAGGGTATTCTGCTGTCATGTATAACTAATTAGAATAAATAAAAAAAGATGTAGTGTTAGATTATATATTTGGCACCTTCATATTCCTTTAATGTATGAGCTCAGTGCTATGAACTTTATTCTTAGAACTGTCTTCATACAGTGCCAGAGATTTTTGATATGTTGTCTCACTGTTCTTATTTACTTCTAAAAATTTTTAAATTTCTCCCCTAATTTCTTCTGCTATCAATTTATCATGCAAGAGTGTATTATTTAGTTTCAAGGTGTTAAAATGGTTTCTGCTTTTTATGTTATTGCTGATTTCTTATTTTATTCTATTTTAGTCAATAGAATGAAAAGTATTATCACTATTTTTTTGCATTTGCTGTGATTTTCTTTGTGACATAAGATATGGTATATTTTAGAAAATACTTCATGTACTGCTCAGAAGAAAGCAAATTAATTCATTGATGGTGAAATAATGAAATGAAAGATAATGAAAGAGGATGAGTAGTGGGTAAGAGGAGTAAGTATAAAAGTATAAAAAAAAGTATAAAATAGAACTAGGAAAAAAATGGAGAAATTAATTCTAATTAATACTTTAACCCATTATATGAAAAACATTCAAATGGGTTGATGTACAACGTTGTTATTGGGTTAACAGTTATCATTCAATTAAAAAGTTATTTATATTATCAAAATTCACATTGAGGGGCTGGGGATAGAGCTCAGTTGGTAGACTGTTTACCTCACATTCACAAGGCTCTTGATTCAATCCCCAGCATCACCAAAAATACATACATAAATAAATTGATATACAAGTTATTTATAGTGAACCATGTCAAATTAAAGAAAATTCTTGTTGAATCTTTGTTTGGATTTCATTGGGGCTTGGATATTTAGCAGATGTCCATCAGTCTTTGGCTGTGGCTCTCTCCTGAGCTGTAAGGCCCAAAAGCCAGTTCCATAGTTTCTATGAACCTCCTACCAGTAGCTTCGGAGGATTGCGGGTTGGCTTTTTGTATTGAGTGTAAGAGTTCAGGATGAAGGATCTGAAATGTCCCTATTTTTGCTGTGGGTTACCATGTATCTGATCTCCTCTACAGGATTCATTTTGTGGTACTGAAGATCCTGGTGTGTGTCTGTAATTGTAGGAACTCTGGTTGTGTGTTTTTTCCATGGATGTTCTTTTGTGCAGAAATATTCCTCCTTGATGCTACTCTCTGAGGTACTGGAGTAAAAGAACTCAGGTGGTTCATCTGTCTTCTAGTTTCCACTGCCCCATGTTTTGAATAGTGGACATTCATTCCTTCTGTGTACTAAGTCTGATACAAGTTTCCACTAGTATATAAACAATACTCTTTCATTCAGTAGTCATGATCACAAGTCAATTTGGGTACCAGTTAAAGCTGGCAGCAACCACCTTCTGTTTCATAGGTTCTGGTAATTTTCTGCCTTATCTCTCTCTGGCTATACTTGCAGATGACTTCAGCTTAAGTTTCTTGGGATATTCATGATTACATACTTTGTCGTCAAGGTCTGGCAATCTGTCTTTAAAATGATCAAATCTATCAGCGATGCTTTCCATTGGATTTTTAATTTAGATTGAGTCAGTCATTTTCAGGAGTTCCATTTTATTATGTATTGTAGTGCTTTCTCTATATGGCTGCCAACATTCGGAACTGGGCCTCTATGTCACTGGATATTCAGGCAGCTTTCCTCTGATATTGCTCCAGGATACCTAGGCTTTCCATAGTGCCTCCCCGCAAAGTGAATGGTTGGAATCTGATGAGACAATTTTCCTTTCTTTGGGGCCAAAGCTGCTTCATTGCTGTCTCTTTCTGAGTTGAAGGAGCAGATGCTGTGGCGAGCTTTTCACCATTTTCTATGTCACAGACGCTGAGCGGGATTAGGCACAGTTCCTGGACCAGCTCCCCATCAACCCAATCCCCTTGTTCATGGTGAGGGGAAAGGAGAGGGGTTTTCAGCAATTTTCGGCTAGTAGTGGTTCTTTTAGAAGTTCTTTCTGGCTGGGAACTCCAATTGAAGGGGAATTCCCTCTGGTTTAATTTGCAGCTGTCTGGAAATGGGAAGACCCCTGCTGATTTAAGGGGTGACTGGTCAGCTGAGTGCTCTATAATATGGCTATGAACCACCAGCTATTTTCGTTTCATGATTTTTTTAAGCTGTTTGCTCAAAGGCTCTTGCTGTTATTGTCATGCCTTAAATTTTATCCATCTCTCCAAATGTTTTTAAGTGGGTGATCTTAAGATATTTTTCATCTCCCCCTTTCTCTCTCTTACCCCTTCCCCTTCCTCTTCCTATACCCATGTTCAGTTTTGGGATTTTGGTTTGAGCGTTTACTTTTTACTCTTGTAATCTCTCTTCCAGCCTCTCTAGGTCTCAGACTTTGTAATATTGAATTTTAGCGCATTTATTTTGTCACCCACTTCTCAATTCTGCTTTTTCTTGACTGTCTTCTTTCTGTGCTGTAAGATCAGAACTCCCTGCCTAACTCACTTTGTCACCTCCCAGTCGCCTATAATTTTCATTGTAGAGGTCTTCCACCTTCTTAGTCAGATTTATTCCTAAGTCATGCTCTTTGAAGTTATTGTGAATGGAATAGATTTGTTGATTTTTCTTGCCAGATTCATTATTATTACAGCATAAGAAAAGTGGATTTTTGTATGTTGATCTTGTATCCTGCTACTTTTCTGAATTTGTTTATCAGATCTAGATCTAAAAGTCTTCTCATAAAATTTTTTTTTTTCCCACTAGATATAGAATCATGTCGTCAAGAAATATATATCTTGACTTCTTCTTTTCCTATTTGTATCCCTTTAATTTCCTTCTCTTGCTTGATTGTTCTGGCTAGAGTTTCAAGAATTCAAATGTTTCCTATCATATGTGGAAGCTTGAGAGATAAAAGGAATGTAAAAAAAATTCAGGAAAATAGAAGGGAAGACAGTAGAGTAGAATCAGAGGACTCAGGGGGAGAAAAGAGGAACTGGAAAGAGAATATCTGGGGATGAAGTTGACCAAATTATGCTAGGTGAACGTATGAGTATACAACAATGCATTCCAATTTTATGTGTAACTATAATGCATCAACTAAAAATAAATAAATAAAAGAAAAACTGATAGAGTAGAGGAAGGAGATCAGGAGGAGAGAGGGAGGGGAGTGGATACTACTTGGGACAGAAAGGGAGAAAACTCATATACATTCATGTATATGTCAAAATAAACCCTACTATTATGCATAACTGTAATGCAATAAAAATAATAATAAATAGCACAGGCAGATGGAACTGCTCTTTTATGTTTCAGGGTGAGAGCAGTATTAAAAAAGAAGAAGGAGAAGAAGGAGGAGGAGGAGGAAGTGGAAGGGGAGGCAGAGGAGGAGGAGAAGAAGAAGAAAAGAAGACTACGATGACAATGGCAGAAGCAAAATGAAAAGAAAAAAATGAAAAAGAGCAAGAAGAATAAAACTGTATTAGAAGACAAAAATACTGTTCTCATATACAGTATCAAATACTGTAAGAAAGTAAAAAAACTAATTTTTACATACATTATACATATACATTTAAAATATGTTTTTGAGAATTGAGAGACAAAGAAATAGAGATGGAGAGAGTAGGATTTCAAAATAACAATAATTAATGTAATTCTATAAAATTAAATTTATTGCTAATTGCACATAAACATTGTGATTTCTCAAATTTTTATCTTTCTTTTCTGCTTTAATATTCTTATTTAAATTTTTTTTTTTCCTGGAGATTGAACTCAGGGGCACTCGACCACTGTGCCACATCCCCAGCCCTATTTTGTGTTTTATGTAGAGACAGGGTCTCACTGAGTTGCTTAGCACCTCGCTCTTGCTGAGGCTGGCTTTGAACTCGCGATTCTCCTGTCTCAGCCTCCCAAAGTGCTGGGATTACAGGCTTGCGCCACCATGCTCAGCTAAATTATTTTTGAAAAGGGCTGCATATGAGAATTTATTTACATTTGAGGGCTTATGTTATTATGAATTTTAAATTTAAGACATAAGAATATTCAAATTCAGTTAATAATCAAATTCAATTTTATTTACTTATTTAGTAATAACTGTCCCTTTCCAAGTGTGAGCAATTGAACTCGGCTATTGGAAGACTTAAGTGAGAAGAATGTACTGACTTAAGTGAGTTAGTGTCACCTGAACTCAGATGTTTTCATTTTCATTCTTGAATTAGTTTAACTCAAAATTCTAAAAAATAATCAATGTAAAAACATACACATAAAAACTCACTTTCAGTAAATGTATTGTAGAAGTTAGGTTTGAGATATAGATTTTGAAGACCTAAAGATTCTGATGTTATTATTTGAAACAAACCAATTGCCTCTGTACCTTAGTCTCTTACTTATAAACTGGAAATACCAATATGATTGTCTTATAGATTTAGTAATTCCAAAGTTTACGACAGAACGTGACAGTTTACTAACTATATTTTTATGTAATATTCTGATTTCATTGTTGAATTCTGTTATTACTTTCATATTATTTGTTTCTGTGTGTCTGAATTTTATACTATCACACATTATGTTGCATTGCTTGAAAAGAGAAACTTAACTTTCTAGTCAAAAAATGATATTTCTTTACATCTTTTACTTTCTGCAATTGATACATTAACTTAAATTCTGTTTCCTTTCTCTGAGATTCACTATGCAGAGATACATTTATTGTTCTTCACTTTCTAGTTTATTTTTAAAAATGCTGCATGTATTGGCTGCATAAATCCTAAAATATGTTTAATGTTCTTGGAACAGTAAGTTTTGATCATACTTCACTTTAGCTGTAGAAAGAATGCCATTAATCTACAATTTTACCCATGAAAAAGTGCATATACATATGTAAAACATGAATGTACACTTGCTACTACAAAGTAAAATGTAAAAATAATTATGTAAAGCTTTATTTATAGAATATCTATTTGTGAAAAAATGCATAAAGTATACTGAAATTTCATTATGAAATTTAAAGTAAAATAAAAAATGAAGATTTAATAAATCTTAAAAATTATTTATTTGATATTTATTACTTTGACCCTTATGTAAGTTAAGAAACATGCCTTCTAATGGTTTGTATACATTTGCTGACTTATAATAAAATTTTAATTGTTCTTTTTTCTCCTTAAGGCAGGAATTGTCACTTAAATGTTCATGGATAAAATTTCAAAATGTGGTAATAGGAATCAAAGGGAATGGCCAAGTACCTGTGCAATAGCAAGTAGTATAATAGCACATTTATTTAAATGATGGGAAGTTTCAATATTAGATATCAATAAAGAATCAATTCTCTATAGATTCACAATAAAATATCTTTTTATATTGAGTTTTGCTATAACAAACTTTGCTTATTTTATTTTTTCACAGAATATCAAAGCAACTCAAAATAGTAGTAAGGTTCTGTATTTGAGTACATTAAATGTTGATTTCTTTATTGTGTGAAAATTTACACTAGTAGGAATAATGTCCATCATATTGACATGTACTGCAAACAGATGATTTGGTGGTTATCAAACATCTCTGCTTTGTTTTGGCATTCCATCACCTTTAAGAGCTATTTATTGACTCATATATTCCACTACTATAAACATTATGCCTTATTTAGATAATGTATTGTGACAGGAAAAAAAGTAAGAGCACTAGTCAAAGAGTGATTTATAGCTTACAAGAGCTGCATCATATAATTTGATTTATAAATATGCTGACATGTCTATTTTAAATAAACTAATGTGGATTTATTTTTATTTATTTCATTTTTATTTGATTATATTGTAAATTATATAAATACATATAAGTTCATGAATTCTTACATTATCAAGCAATATATAAACTGTAGGTCACTTAACATAATATTTCATTTCCATCATAGCTATACAAACTGTCTTCTTCCTTTGGTGATAAACATGAGAAAATAGAGGTCATGTTGTGAAGAATTCTTGTTTTTTTTTAAGTTAATGGTATTGTTATTTTAGTTTTTCTTTCTTTCTTCTTCTTTTTTTTAATATTAAAAGCCCTAGCTACTCTGATGTATATAGGAGTGCATAAAGAAGTAAGATTTTGAATCCAGACATTTACAGGCCTAGTATTTGGTAAAAACCCTCACAACATTTTAATCTATTCCCTTGATGGTCCAGGAGGGGAAGGCAGGGCATTCTGCAGTCGCTGTTGGGTAGGACTTAAGGACAACACCAAAAGAGCCCAGGCTAAGGAGGCTCTTTATCCTAAGAGGGCCTGTATGAATAAGCTTTTTTAATTTCCTCTGAACAATGCATTCATTTTCACTTGCTAAGGAGTAATACTGAGGATATTATTCCTTCTGCTTGAAGTATGACACTTCTGTCTTTTAATTATAACATCTGCTTTTCAGTCATCAGGGAAGTAATTAATAACAGCTGTTGTAAACAGTCCATATCTGATCTTTGGTTTAACATGACTCTGTTTTCTTTTTTTATTTATCTCTGGTTTACCAGGACTTTTTTTTTTAATCTTAGTTCTGGAAGAGTAGCAAACACAGAACAAATCATTCCTTCAGCTACAATATCAGCTTAAAGATGCCTTATGGCTGGCTTTGCATTCCGTATGATTTAGAATGTGAGAAACACATTAAAGCCCATAAAAAAATGGTATTTTCTGAAGATTTATTAGATTTCAAACAGTTCTGAGGTGAAAAGAGTCAAGCAATGACACATTTGTTACAATTATAAAATATAGAATTAATTTTATTATTAAACATATATTATTCATATAGTTTTCATACTTTTATTTATTCCACTTAAGACTATGTTCATTTTAATTTTAAAAAATTTCAATCGTTTAATTTTAAATTTCCGGAAAAGCTGTAAAAATAGTACAGAACTTGTAGTTCCTCTTCAAATTGCTATATAATGAGACAGTAATTTACTTAATGCCTACCCTATTATTAAAATGTAATGTGCTTCATTATTGTGTTTTCATGCAATTTCTATCACTTTTCCTAAACATTAATATTGTTTTGTACACTTTGTCTCTAAATCAGAGACTTATCAATGTCTCCAAACTAAATAATTGAAACATAAAATTAATAAAAACATAGTAACACACACAGACACACACACACAAAGCAAAGTGAGAAAACTTTGTAAGTGCTGACAACAAATATTACCATCAAGCTGATGTGAAATGTGAATTCTAATGGTCAAGAGAAATGTAGCAGATGCTGTCTGTGCTCCACCAGCATCCGCTCAGATCCACTTAACATCTCAGTGCTCATCAGCCTGACTCATGATGATCAACACCTAATCATGGATAGACTGTGATCCTTAGTTTGGCAGAATATGCTGTGTTTACAAGCACAGCTGTGTGGAAGTGACTAGGATTTAATGTCCCTTTGGAGGCAGCCCTTGACCAGTAATGACTAAACAATATAAAACTATAATTAGCCTGGCTCTTTCACTTCATAATCATTTTAAGGCATAATTTTTATTCCATTTCCAAGATTTTCTTGAAGACTGTAGCTTTGGTAACTTATTGCAATAACTGGTTCAATAGCCCTCCCCTTACTGGCTGCTTTTGCTTTCCGATGTCTCCCATGTTAACACCATAAGCTTAATTCTTCTCTCAGAATCTGCTTTTTGAGGCAGAGCATGGAGATCAATTAAGATAATACACCTCATTAATGATTATTTTACAACCTATAATGGAGACTCATGCATTTTCTGCTTAGTTAAAACATTCAATTTTCTGTTTTGGTATAATATGGTTATTACTTTTCCAAACAATGGCTATGTCAATAAGATTTCTCTTTAACTTATCCAAATTCATTTTTCAAGATAATTAAAAATTCTCAGATAAAGTAAGAAAAAATGTAATCCTGATAATTTATAGTTGTTGATGTTTTCTAATCTAATAGAAATAAACAATAAGGGTCTAAGGATGTGGCTCTGTGGTGAAGTGCTCGCCTAGCACGCATGAAGCTCTGGATTCAATCCCTAGCACTGAAAAAAGAAAGAAAGAGAAAAGGAAGGAAGGAAGGATGGAAGGGAGGGAGAGAGGGGAAGAAGGAAGGAGGGAGGGAGGGAAGGAGGAAAAGGAAAGGAGAGAAAAAAGAAAGAAACTGGAGAAAAGGTTCTGATATGTATGAAATATAGTTCAAGCTCTTAGTCACCTAACGAGAAACCCATTGGCGGGTCCACAACAATACCTGCCAAAGATATAAAAGAGGTATTGCTACAAATGTTTAATAATAGCACTTTTGATTTTTATAATATAAAAGTCATGATGAATCTCTTTCTTTATAAAGTTACATGTAATAGGTTTTTTTTTTTTTCTGTGAGGTTATGCTTATTAAATGGAGGCCAGGTGCCATAACTGTAAGCAAATGAGGGCTAAGGTACTCCTGGAATGTTCTCAATAACAACTCTCAAATAAGATAAATGAGAGCTGTAGTTACCCAAGAATTCATGACACTTAAAACAGAAGGGAGTGGTAGAAATGAATTGTAAAAATAAATAATGAAAAGAAAATTTGCATGTATTTAAGTCCAAATCCTTACCCAAATGTAATTTCTCTTCCTTTTACTTTAGTGTCTCCGGAAACAAGCACTTCTTATGGAAATTTATTGTCAACATCAACATCAACTTTAAAGGCAGATGAGTAAATGTGAGATCTTGAAATGTCCATTGTCACTCTCTTCCTAGTTTTAATGCACTTATCTTTTAGGATATAAATTTCATGTTTGGTATTAAAAAAGCCCAGAACTGGCTGTTAATCTGTAAATCTACCTACCATCTCTTTGTATTCCTTTGCGTCATCATATATGTAAAAACTAGATGTTCATTTTCCATATTAGCTAACAAGAACTTCCCCTTGGCTTCTCACAATAGCCCAAGTCCTCCAAAATGAAAACTAAATAGATTAACTTAATAGAATATAAACAAAAAGGAATCCATATGTCCTGCCCTTGGAAAATCACACTGTCAACTGGCAGTATAGACTCAATAGCTATCTGATTAGAATATGTCCTTTTACATGGACAAAATGGAAAGTTTTTTTTATAAGCACATTGTACACTCTTTGGTTAATATTCGATCTTTGCAAACAGGATGTATTCTTTGTTGTTGATAAATGAGCTGCTAAGAATCTTAAAATTCTACTTCACACTCTCCTGAATGGCTATTGCTTAATTTATAGTAACCTGCCATTCCTTATCTAACAGCTCTGCATTCAGTGTTTCACTTAATGGACTCCATTTAGCTCAGAAAATTTATGTTTCACATTATCATGTGTTTTGTTTTTCTGGTAAAACCAGCATCAAAATACCATAAAAGTGAGGAAGAAGAGACAAAATTCAAAAGAAAAATGTACTTGCAATCCTATAAGAGATTACTGGTTTTATTTTTTTACCCCATAATAAATAAAATGACTAATATTGTCTTAACTTTGAAGGTGACCTTACTATACTTTATATAATGGAAGAAAAATGATTTACAGTGATGCATTTTATGCTATTACATTTGGACATGTATAAATGATGTGAATTTCTATAATGCATCAATTTACCCATGTTATCTAAAGGTACAGTACCTTTCTCTTTTTGGCAGACTATGTACTTCTGCTATGTAAAAATTACCTTAAGCCATACTTAGAACAAAATATCTTCAATTCACATTGAAATATCAGTACAACCTGCAAAATATATAATGCATTTAATTTTATTCAGTGGCACAGAGCTCCTGATATACAGCTATCCTTCAAATAAACATTTAATAAATATCTAGCAAAAAGCAAACATTTGTCTTTTTGAGATATTTTGTATGCATTGATTAATAGATGCTATTTCATCTTCATACTATTTCATATTATTAATTCTCAATAGTAAATCTAAAATTTTGCTTCAAAGATGGTTCTCTAGGAAAGTTCAAGCAACATGATTTGAAAGGCCAGATCACTTTTTCTAATAGCATGTGCTAATATGTGTTATCATGCAACCAGACATTATATCTAATATACATATTATATAAAAATAAGTCAAGCTATCTGTCATGTAATGAGATTCATTGATTTGTAATATATATATACACATACATATATGTTAAATATATGTGTAAAATATATATGTACATACCATATATATATTTATGATTCATATACTATATATGTATATATATACATATAGCACATATATAATATACTGTATCATGATTTTATTATTTGAATTAAATAGATGTTAACATGATACACAACCATCTAGAAATATTCATGCCTGTAAATATCAGGTAGTTTCCCTCTATCTTTGTAAATATAAAAAGAATATTATTCAGGGTAACTCTAAGGATAGTGAGGATCAACAAACCAGAGGAAGAAGAATAGGACATAAGAATGTTGTTGAGTTCAGGACTCAATATCATCATGGTTTATAGTCAGCAATGAGTAGCTAGTTAAAATCTAATTCCCCATCAGTAAAGTTCATTGAGCTAGCTGGACAAGTTAGAAATATATTTTTGAAATTGTGCATCTCTTATGAATTTGTTGATTTAGGTATGTTATGCATTAACTTTATGAGGATGTGTTTTCTTTTAAGAGTTTTGAAATATCTGTTACTTTTGGAATGCTACAGTATTTTTTTTTCAGAAAAAAATTTTCTTGCCTAAATCTGTGCATTCTTGTTATTGAATTGTATTGTGACATTTTTGGTTAAAAGAAAATGTACAAATTTTAAAAATCAGGAAGTTTGATATAATTTTAAAGTGTCACCTAGTTATAAGTTTGAATATAATTAAATCTAGTTTCAACAGTTCTCAAGGTCTGTTGGTTAAGATACCCTGGAGAAATATATAGTTTTTCAATTAAATTATTTTAGTGTTGGTTAGCTGATTCTTATTATGAGACAAAAAAAGATCATTGCATTCATTATCTGATTATTCAAATGAAAATGACAAAGTTATTAATATTAATATCTGCTTTGGGGTTTCACCTGATTTAACAGATCTAGCATTTCAGAGATCACTGAAATGAGTCTAAAAATATAAATTAACTTTCTATTCATACATATCATTTTGGAATATTTTAACATTATTTTTATGAGTTTTAAGGTTTTAATACTTTTAATAAAAGATTATAATATACGTACAGTGAATGTAAACTAAAATGAGGTTAAGCCATGAAAACTTTATCAGCATATTTTGCTTTAAAAATGTAATCACAAATACATGAATGTCCAAATCTCAATTTCACTCCTTTTTTCCCAATGTATTCTTTTCTTTTTTTCCTTTCCTTTCCTTTCTCTTCCCTCCCTCCCTCTCTTCTCTCTTTCTTTTCCTTCCTTCATTTCTCTTTCTTTCTTTTCTCTCTCTCTTTCTTTCTTTCTCTTTCTCCCTTCCCTTCCCTTCTCTTTCCCTTCCCTTCCCCTCCTCTCCCTCTTCCCCTCCCCTCCCCTCCCCTCCCCTCCCTCCTCCCCTCCCTCCTCCCCTCCCTCCTTCCTTCCTTCCTTCCTTCCTTCCTTCCTTCCTTCCTTTCTTTCTTTCTTTCTTTCTTTCTTTCTTTCTTTCTTTCTTTCTTTCTTTCTTTCTTTCTTTCTTTCTTTCTTTCCTTCTTCCTCTCCCTCCCCCTTTCTTTCTCTACAGGAAATCAAGGTGCATTTCCAGTCCTTTTTTAATTTTGAAACAACGTTTTACTAAATTACTGAGGCTGGCCTTGAATTTGGGATCCTCCAGCCTGAATCCCCCAAATCACCGGGATCACAGACTTGCACCACCATACCTGGCCTGGGGTGTTTTCCTTTTTTTGTTTTTTGTTTTTTTGTTTTTGTATTTTGTGGGCTGTTTTCCCTACAGAATTAATTTTCACTATTACATTATCTTATAATGAACACTTAGGAATACTAATAATTTCCTTTATTCAAACATTTTAAAAAGATATTGCATTAAGAATTCCATTTAGTATAATGTATTATATAGTCTCTTCAGCTTTAAAGTTATCATTTTAACCAACTATATTGAATGAATTTTGACAATCTTCTGAAGCTAACACATATTTGGGAATTTGTTCTTCCTGGAGATTTTGTTGACATTATATAGGGGATACAAAATTACTCCAATGAAATTACAAATGATGGGTAGATAGACTTAGTTGGAAATGTTATGGAATCTGCTTGCAGCACTATAACCTGTGCTAACGGGAATTAGAAATGTCAGATGTCTGACTAGACACATATTTCTTTTCTTCTCCTGCCTCTTCCCTTTTCCTTCATTTCCCTTCTTTCCTTTCTTCCTTCCTTCCTTATTTGTTTCTTGTCCTCTACTGCTTTATTCTCTTCTCCAACATTATTACTCAGACTTTAAATTTATTGCTTTAGGAATAGTGGCCACTCATCACTAATTTGACTTGTGTATGACTTTGGTTTAACATGCTTTACTCTGGAATTGTCTTTCAGATTAAGCATCTAAGGTTAAATGACTAGAACTTCATTGTATTTTCTCATAATTTATATTGTGTCAAATAATTTTTCCATGTTGTGATATTTCAGGGATTTATTCTGTTTTGTATGGTAGTACAACCCAAATCCAGTCATCTGCGTTCTTATGAACTCAAGTCATGTGGTTTTAGGTAAACCTGGATTTGAGGAATATATTTTATTTTTGGAGGGGTATTGTGTATTGTTTGTTTGTTTCTTTAAACCCTGGATTATCAGATGATTCACAGTAAAAAAATATCTTACATACACGAGACTAAAGTTTAGAAAATTGCTGACTGCAGATTTGGCTCCTCTGTACAGAAAAATAAGGGATTGCACAGAGATTTGACAGACTCAGAGGACATGCAGCAACTCCATGGGAAAATCTGGAACATAATCCTGGCTGGATTTTAGAATTGCTATGGGCCAGTGACTGCTCTGTTTCCAATTTTTCTCATTTTTGAAAGGGAGTCTGATAAGGGTTGAATTGTCCCCACTGCAAACTTGTATATTGAAAACCTAAATCCAGTGTGATTATATTTGTTGATGGGGACTTTATGAAGGTAATTGAGGTTAAATCAAGTCATATGTGGTGATCCATTATCAGATAGAACTCATGTCCTTCTAGGAAGAGGAAGAGATATTGGGAGTACATGACTACAGAAAAAAAGGCTTGTGAAGATAGAGCAAGAAGGCAGACTTCTGCAGGCCAGGAAGAGCTTTCACCAGAATGAACCCTGCCAGTATGGATCTTGAACTTTTAGCCTCCAGAACAATGAAAATAATAAATTTCTATTATCAAAGCAAAGCTAGCCTGGAGTATTTTGTTATGGCGTCCAGAGCCAACTAATAGCATGTCTACGATTGTTTCTCCATACTTGTTGTATGATTGCATGTGGGTGTAGGAACAGCAGGTATCTTGTCTTTCCAGTTTACCAGATGAAATACCCCTGAGGAGGTACTTCCACATGTGGATCTGATATAGACCATGGATATATAAACCTTGGGTTAACAGTCTGTGGGCTAATATTTTAATGTACTCAAACTTTGCTGGATTTAGGGGAAATGAATCAAATGCTTTTGCATTTATAAATTATGTGAATTGTTGCCAATTAACAGACCATGACAGATTGAATTTTTTCTTAATGATTAAAAAAAAAAATTCTGCCATACCAGATGCTTTCCTACACCTGAGGTCTTTTTGAATGCAGGTAGTCTAGTTACTTGTTTGTACCCAAGAAAATGTTGGAGAAATGCTGCTGTGTTTTAGTCATGAAAGGTAATGTAACTTTGATTTTGTTTTCTAGCACCCTACCTTTGGAGTCCAAACTACTATAAAAAGTCCATTTACACTTGTTTCAGGCCAAAATAGTAAGGCATTCTAAACCCTTCTGCCATGGACTCTCTGAGCACAATAGAGATTATATTAAACCACAATGAAACATCTTACCACAAAAGTTAATAGGTTTTAGTAAGACAATAAGACTTTTGTACAATATGAGGAAAAGCAACTACTTTTATGTAGGTATAAGGGGAAAAAATTCAAGACAGTACATGTAGATAACTGAAACAATGTATTATTAATAGAAATACTGGGATCTGAGAGTGTTTATTTTATAAAACTGAATTTTATATGCTTGTGGGATATATAGAGTTTAATATCTAATTTGTAGTTTTTAAGTTTAAGACTGAAGCATAAGAAAGAAGTTGATTGAGTGAATATATACATAGAAAAAAGAGAGTAAAATATATTTATAGAACAAGAAAAGGGAAAGCTGTAGAAAATTGAAAAATATAGAAATTTGTAAAATCTTTGAAAATAAGTGAGTAAAGATTTATGAGGATACATAGGTGATCATCAGTGTTAAATAATATGGAAAGAGCACTTTTATTTAGTATACAAGCTATTTCAAGATAAAAGTAAATAATGATAAAAGATCACATGTTAAAATACAGATGAGCTCCTATAATAATGCAAATAAAGGCAAATAATGTATTTTTAGGGTATATTCCAATCACAAAAATTCAGTAACTTTTATGTGCTGGTCACTTTTATAGGCACTAGTAATACAAAGACCCTATCTTGCCTTTCAATGGACTTTCAGTAGGACAAAAAGGTATGTAAATAAAAAATGTAGTATATATCATGTTTGATATAACACATCTATGTGTTTCTTATAGTAGGATACTTCAGAAATGAAGATCAGAAAATACTAAAACAGAAATTTGTTAAATGGATAGTATTCCTGGGAAGTTGTCCCTTGATTCATCCAGTTTCACTAAACAGGGATACACCAGCATGTCAACAGAGTTGCCCAAACATTTCAAAATAGCCATGAGGATATACACACACATCATAAAGTAGTATAGAGAGATTCTGTGATCCTTAGCTCAAGTGAGACAATTTGCAACTTGACTCTTTCATCAAGATTTGTAAGACTGCCAGGTTTGGGTTGTGGCTCAGTGGTAAAGTGTCTTCCTGGCATTTAATAAGCCCTTGGTTTGATCCTTAGCACTGCAAATAAATAAATAATGATATCCAATAGTGCTTCTTACTTTGTGTAGGCACCTGTGAGTAAATAAGCAAAAAACAAACACAAAAACAAAAACAACTTACCTACATTAAGGAAACTTTGCATGAGTCTACTGGTATTTTTGCAACAATCACTCAAATTTAACATGTTGGAAAATTTGCAGCTAACAAGAAAGAATATTACTATCGAGTCAGATGTCAGGAAGAGTTTTATCAAAGAGGGGAGTTGACCACATTTTTCTGGACACAATGTGAAATTTGAGTAAAAATTCAAGAGTATCAATAACTTGACATTTCTATAACCTGAAATATCCAATATAGGGGCAAACAACTTTACTGAAATGAAATTTCACCCAGGAGACCTTTATAGTCATGTGATTATGTAGGGGTCTCAAATTATATAAAGGATTCAGAAATTCCTTAGCAGTCTCTAAGATTAAGTACCTACCTCCAAGTTGGTCATGAACACAAATTGGAACAACGTTATAGCTATTAAAGTTTCAGGCTAACCAAACATGAGGATTTAAATATTTCCCCTAGGCATGGTTTGAGAATTGTGATTAATAAATTGCCTTAATCCCTTTTAGGGGCAGAGAGCCAGACTAAAAGTTGTCTTTAATTCAATTTATCTTGCATATTCTAGGACTTCCTTAATTGCACCTTATTATAGGATTAGTGCTTTCATAACTAAATGAAAATAAATACTTTTACCAAATAATTCTTAGTTCTTTCATATGATTAGGCACCTACTTAATTTTTTGATGAAAACTTACAAAATAAAAGTACTCTTGAAAGGTTATAAGTGCTAATTAATAACTATCTCTAGCAGTGAAAAACTCACAAAGTAGTAATGAGAAAACCTATTTAAAAATATAACAAGGATAGAAAAACATTGAAAAACAGGAAATTTCCTGTCCACTGAGATAGGAGACTATATCCTGTAGCCAAATTACCTTCTGTTATAAACACTTAAAAACTTTTCTTTGCATGAAGTTTTCTTTTGCTTATGGCTTTGTTTTAAGTTAATTCACTATTTGACCACTTGACTGTGAAATCATACAATCTGTGCTGAAATGGGTAATCAAGCCTGTTTTATTATTCACCAAAGGTACTTTTAATGGTCCTAGGTTAATGGAATTCAGCACTTCATTTTATTATACTACATAAAAGTTTTGAAGAGAGCAAGCCCAAGAGTAGAGATTTGTTGAATGGAATATACATTGTGAAGTTAAGGAAGTGTTTAATAACAAATAAGCTGTTTGTATAGTGAACTAAGAAACAAAGAAACGAATTGTTGAGAATCTCATCCATTCAAGTGTTTTCCCAGTGTAGTATTCTTCCATGGCCTGAATTCTTCTAAAAGTGGTAAGCCTTTTGCAGTACGCATCTACTTATGGCTGTTTGGAAAGTGCTGACTTATGCACTTCCTCCAAATTAGCTGAAACCTACCTCTCTGTATCTCAAGTCACATATCCTGTTCTTTGGAGATACATAAAGTACAAGTAACCTCACCCCTCTACAGTTATCATAGGGCATCATGGCATAGAGAAGATGTATTTTATTCATATTTTTGCCCAACTTCAAAATTGTATTCACATACTTGCCCAACAGTATTTTCCTTTCATGAGAAGTTCTGTTTTGTGTACAGTTGTGCAATTTATTTTCCAGTGTTTCATGAAATTGTTTTCTCCTTCTTTTCTTATTTTTCTCTTCTACAATGTTTTTTACTCTAAGTTGTTAGTATACTACGTAGCCATAATTTCAAGATTTGTGTAATTTTATATACTTGTGAAATGAAAACAATTATATACACATTACACATATCCACCTATAAAGGTACATGTATATGTAGACATGCCCACATATGTCAAAATACCTTTGCTGGTGTGAAATTTCTCTGGGTGAGTTGTCAAGTAGGCAAAGGAATTGGTAAGTAGTAAATGTCTCTACCATAAGTGAAAAAGGAATTTTTCAGGCTTCACATATTCTGTGCAATGCATAATTTATAGTTCCATGTTGCTTATATCCTTTTCTAATATCCATTTCAAGTTCTCTATGAAATCTTGCAAGCAAGGTAGTATGTATAAATTCTAAAAAAAATATAATTAAACATAACTGTTGCACTGCTAAAAGGAAGACCTTTCATTTTTAGAGGGTGTAGTCTCTAGAAACCAAAATATTTTATAGCTCAAGCAGAGGAAGTAACCAGTAGAAATGGTGGAAATAAACCTGATAGAGGTAAAGGGTGAAATTGCTCATGATCTGAAGCATTTGCAGCCCATAGAGAATAAACTTTTTCTCAGTAACAGCTATTCCAACTGTGCCTGAGACATTGCCTTTTATTATAAAATTCTAAAACTGGACGTTACATATTTTTAAGGAATATATAGGAAATTAGTCAACATTTTAGTAAGATTTAAATTAGTAATTAGTAAAATTTTACTTACAAAATTAGTAAGATTTTAACTGGGATCTACTTAAGAATGGATTGTTCTGATTCCAGATAAATCAGTTGATATGATAAACTTTTTCTTTTCAGTATATTATATAATCTCTAAGTATCTCAGTAAATGTCTCTGACCTAGAAAACCTTCCTCAAATTCTTGACATATCTAATAAATCATTCAAAAGCTCTTCCTAATGGATGAAGATGTAGCTCAGTGCTAGAGCACTTGCCTAGCATGTATGAATCACTGAGTTTGACTCCGAATCCCACAGAAAAACAAAACCAACTTTTCTTACCAAAAGCAAGATACTCTAGGTGCTAGAGAAACAAAGGTGGACATGACATCACTAGCTCTGTATTGAAAAGCTTACCTTCCAATGAAGGAAGAAGAAGTGTAGATCACATATCATAAAGTTAAAATAATTGTCATTTCTAACCAGCCCACGGTTAAAAGTATTAAAGGGTTATGAAAACAATAGAGACAGATTTTTATTAGGTTTTCAGGGAACTGTAAAGATTAGACGACCAGGGAGGAGATTAATTAGGCTGCTGGGCAAGACTTTATTGGAATACACACTCTCTGCAGAATCCACCCGTCTATCAGAGCATGTCCAGGAGAAATGGCGCTGGGGCTTCAGTGCACAGAGAATTCGAAAGGGCCCGGTCAGGAAGGGGAGGGCTTGGGGGGCAGGAAGAGAAGGCCAGAGTCCTTCCTGGATAGGTCAGGAAAACCCGCTGATTGACAGGAGGTGTGTCTACTGGTGGCGTCAGCATCTGGCTTGCAGCTCCATTCTGCACTACTGACCGGTCCCCCTAATTGAACGTCCTGGACCCTGGCCTGACCCAACAGGAACATCTTTTAGAGAATGTGACATTTAAACTGAAATTGAAGCAAAAGAAGGATCTAATCATGAAAAAAAATTGTGTGAAATATTTTCTAGGCATAATTTTTGTGTGCCCACAGCAATTAATGAAGAGCATCATGATTTCCGATAATTAAAATGAGTTGAGAATTAAGTGAAAATAAGCCACACAGTAAGCCACAGTAAAAAATAGAGATTTTGTTTTAAGTATAAGGGCAATTGAAGTGCCACTAAAGATGCTTAATTATGAGGGAATTGTATGACTTGATTAAAATTTGAGAAAGTTGGATATATTCTTGTCTAATATTAGACTAGAAAAGAACAAACATGGAAATTTGGAGAGTTGTTACTTTGTGTAGTTGTCTATTCTAAAAATCATAGATGAAGGTGATAGCATGATCTGAAGCATTTGCAGCCCATAGAGAATAAACTTTGAAGACAATAAATAATGAAGAGAAAAGAAAAGTAGAGCTTTAAATACAACTTAAAATAAGATCCATACAGAGACTTTTTTTGACATTGATGACTTGTGTAGGTTTTCACACTAATAGGAGAAAAAAATTTGCCTCACTATGACTTTCAATGATTATGTTCTCTGAAAATAAAATTCAGAGAATAAGAATAATCTCTTCCCCTAGCACCACCATTCATCATAAATATCCATATATTTCCTTAAACTCTATGGCTCAGAAAAAAAAAATTACTGTTTCGGAATACATGGTTAGAGAAAATGAAGACTCATGGATAATTTTGGGCTTTCTTTCTTGAATGATTCATGGTAGCATTTTCTTTATAGGGTGGATGTGAAGAAGGAAACAGATTGGTTACAAAATCAAGATTTGTATTTTACATGTTAAATTTGTGACATTTGAATTGTGATTTCTAGAAGACAGCTGATTGAAGATAATAAGTTGTAATTTGTATATTCAACTTTTGAGTTCAGAGGAACGATTTTGGCTAATATGAATTTGTAAATCATATGTTTAAAGATTATATTTACATATTTGGGAAATGACGACATTCATTAGTGAGAGTAATAGAGGAGATAAGTTCCCAGGTTCAGACCATGAGTAACCCAGCATTTTCAAGCAGTGCCAAAAATGGAAATGTAAAAGACCATGTATAACACAAAAAACATCAACCTTTCTGAGCCAAACTCACCTAGTTATTTCTCCTATACTGTCTACTTTGATTTTAGCCTCTTTAACTAAGTCAAAGCAGATGTTACAGAGTTTAGTCAAAATCCTGTTTTGAAAACTCTTCTGGTCTGACCTGAATAGTTGTTCAGTAGGCAATTATTTGAAATGGAGAAGTGAAGCACATACAATTATAACTGTAACATGTCACTGTAGCAACCTCTGAATAAAAGAGGAATATTGGGAAAGTGGAAATATAGCCTCACCACTCACCACTTTTCACTGCATTTGACTTGAAAAACTCAGGTGAGAAATATTCTACTGGGAAAAAAAAGTAGAATAGCTCATTTTCAACTCATGGTATTTCTTGGTTTTCTGATTCTTTCATAAATATTGATTACATGCTTGAAGTGCAGAGGTGATAGTTTGCAATGAAATTAGTAAGAAACTATTCATACTAATTTAAGGAAAGAAATTGATCAAATACAATTGAAAAGTTGCTCTTGAGATATAATACATGTCACTATGGTGGGAAACAATAAATTTTATTTTATCCTCTGAACCTCTAACAATTATTACCTTTTGACATACATCCAATTACTTACATTTCCATAAATTTAACTGGTTAAAATTGAGCTTTTTGAACAGCATACTACAGTAACACAGCCACTTCAATGTTTATAGCAGCACAATTCACAATTGCTAAACTGTGGAAGCAACCTAGATGCCCCTCAATACATGAATGGTTAAAGAAACTGTGGTATAGATAAAAAATGGAATATAACTCAGCATTAAAAGAGAATAAAATTATGGCATTTGCACATAAATGGGTGGAGTTGGAGAATATCATGCTAAGAGAAGTAAGCCAATTCTAAAAACCAAAGGCCAAATGTTCTCTCTGATAAATGGATGCTGATCCATAATGGGGGTGGGGCAGGAAGAAGGGAGGAATTTGGGGGAAAGGGGAGGGAGGGAGGGGAGGGAACATAGGGGCAGGAAAGATGGTGGAAGGAGATGGACATTATTACCCTAGGTACATGTATCACTGCACATATGGTAATGCTACATTGTGTACAACCAGAGAAATTATTAGATTGGCTTAATTCACTTAGCATGATGTTCTTGAATTCCATCCATTTACCTGTAAATGCCATAATTTTATTCTCTTTTATTGCTGAGTAATATTCCATTTGGTATATATACTACAGTTTCTTTAACCATTCATTTATTGAGGGGCATCTAGGTTGATTCCACACTTTAGCAATTGTGAATTGTGCTGCTATAAACATTGAAGTGGCTGCATTACTGTAGTGTGCTGTTTTTTAGTCTTTAGGGTATAGGCCGAGGAGTGGGATAACTGGGTCAAATGGTGGTTCCATTCCAAGTATTTTTTAAGGAATCTCAATACTGCTTTCCAGATAGGTTACACCCATTTGCCATCCCATCAGCAATGTTTGAATGTGCCTTTCTCACCATATCCTCGCCAGTACTTATTGTAGCTTGTATTTTGGATAGCTGCCATTCTTACTGGGTTGCGATGAAATCTTAGGGTAGTTTTGATTTGCATTTCCCTAATTGCTAGAGATGTCGAACATTTCTTCATATATTTGTTTATTGACTGAATATCTTCTTCTGAGAAGTTTCTTAGTCCATTTATGTATTGGGTTGTTTGCTTTTTTGATATTAAGTTTTTTGAGTTCTTTATATATCCTGGAGATCAGTGCTCTATCTGATGGGTGTGTCGCAAAACTTTGCTACTAGAATGTAGGCTGTCTGTACACCTCATTGATTGTTTCTTTTGCTGAGAAGAAACTTTTTAGTTTAAATCCATCCTTAGTTTAAATCCATTTATTGATTCTTGCTTTTATTTCTTGCACTTTAGGAGTCTTGTTAAGGAAGTTGGGGCCTAATCCGATGTGATGAAGATTTGGGCCTACTTTCTCCTTAATTAGACACAGGGTCTCTGGTCTAATTCCTAAGTATTTGATCCACTTTGAGTTGAGTGTTGTGCATGGTGAGAAATAGGGGTTTAGTTTCATTTTGCTGCATATGGATTTCCAGTTTTCCCAGCACCATTTGTTGAAAAGGCTATCTTTTCTCCAAGGTATGTTTTTGGCACCTTTGTCTAGTATGAGATAATTGTATTTATGTGAATTAGTCTGTGTCTTCTATTCTGTACCATTGGTCCACATGTCTATTTCAGTGCCAGTACCATGCTGTTTTTGTTACTATAGCTTTATAGTATAGTTTAAGCTCCGGTATTGTGACGTCTCCTCCTTCACTCTTCTTACTGAGGATTTCTTTGGTTATTCTGGTTCTCTTATTTTTCCAAATACATTGCATGATTTTCTTTTCTGTTTCTATAAGAAATGACTTTGAGACTTTAATTGGGATTGCATTGAATCTGTATAGTGCTTTTGGTAGTATGGCCATTTGAATTATATTGATTCTGCTTATCCAAGAGCACGAGAGATCTTTCCATCTTCTAAGGTCTTCTTCAATTTCTTTCTTTAGTGTCTTGTAGTTTTCATTGTAGAGATCTTTCACTGCTCTTGTTAAATTGATTTCCAAGTATTTTATTTTTTTTGAAGCTATTGTGAAGGGAGTAGTTTTCCTGATTTCTCTTTCAGAGGATTCATTGCTGATGCATTTGATTTATGGGTGTTGAGATATCCTGCAATTTATATATCCAGCAATTTTTATATATCCTGCAATTTATATCCTGCAATTTTTCTGAATTCATTTATTAATTCTAGTTTTCTGGTGAATTTTTTTTGGATGCTTCAAGTATAATATCATGTTGTCTGCAAATAATGATAGTTTGAGTTCTTTTCTTATTTGTATCCCTTTAATTTCTTTCATCTGTCTAATTGCTCTGGCTAATGTTTCAAAGACTATATTGAATAGCAGTGGTGAAAGAGGGCATCTCTGTCTTGTTCCAGTTTTTAGAGGGAATTCTTCCAATTTTTCTCCATTTAGGATGATGGCCTTAGTTTTAGCATAGATTGCTTTAACAATGTTGAGGTATGTTCCTACTATCCCTGGTTTTTCTAGTGTTTTAAACATGAAAGGGTGCTGTATTTTGTCAAACGCTTTCTCTGCATCAATTGTAAAATCATATAATTCATAAATCCAAAAGTAATAATTGTTGTAATTATAAAACAATAACATATAGCTAAAAGACAACAACATAATAAAATACAACAAATAAAACACAATGAATAAAACAACAACATAATAAAATACAATTAATATTAGTAATGTAGGGTGTTAGTGAAGTAAAATTTTCATACTGTGTTTCATGAAAAAATAACCTGTGATAGACTTCCAAGCTATTACAAACAAGATTGTTGAAAAGTAAAAAATACTGATTATAAAATTGTATTTCTAAATAAAATGTTGACATTGTTAAATACAAACTCTTTTAATAGCTGAAGTTATGATAAAATCTACTCTGTGAAAATGAGTTGTGGAAGAAGCAGTAATTTATCAGTACAACATTTCAGACTACAAGTGAAAAGCTGAATGTTCTTATTTTAAGATAAGAGAAAATGCACTTTAACATTGCTCAATAACTTTCTTGTATTTAAACACTCATGCTGACTTAACTCTAATTCTAACTATTTATGTGTGGTGGAATAAAATTTTCTAACTCAAATTGAACTTGTATTTTCTTTAATTGGAAGGAGGAAAAGATGGAAGGTAAAAAGCAAAAGAAAGATAGGCTACCGAGAAAGGACTTCTAGGAAGAGGAGAAGGAGAGAATTATTACATTCTTTTTTTTTCTTTTTTCCCTATTTTTCTTTACATATTCTTCTAAAAATTAGTTAGCAAAATTAAATCTATTTTCTTTCTAGAGCCTTTTTCAAATTAAGTGTATAGGATGGGGAAAATTATGTATTATTGTTCTTTTATAAGAATTAATTATACTTTATCTGACATGAATCATGAGTAGCATATAAATGAATATATGTAATCATGTATGATTCTATTACATGCATACATATGCATATATATATATATATCAAATGCATCATCATCTAACACATACAGTCATTATGTCCTAAATATTTGTATTCTGTCCAAAGTCCATATTTTGAAATATTAACTCCAAACCAATAGTGTTATGAAGTGCAGTCTTTGGTAGGTGACTAGGTAATCAGGGTGAAGCCCTCATAAATGAGATTAGTGTCTTAAAATGATACACAAGAGAACCTCATCTCCCCTGTTACCATGTGAGGACACAGTGATAAGATTCTATCTATAAACCTGGGCAGTGGACCCTCACTGATACTGAGTCTGCCCTGTCCTTGATCCCAGAATTTTCTAGCTTTTAGGACTGTTAGAAAAAATATGTTGTTTATACCACTCATTCTATTTTTTTTTGTTTTATTTGCCTGAACAAAACCCACTATTATGTACATGATCTATTATGTGAAATTGTATACAACCAGAAAAAGAGAAAAAGAGGTAGTCAAGAAAATAAATCAAATTTTAAGAAGGTTATAAGAACAAAAACAGTCTGAAAATTTTACATCAATAGACTTTCAAAATAATATGCTTTCCTGAAATACTAAAATAAATGTGATGATTCATTAAAATAAATGCTAGTGTAGACACTTGAGGATATGACTCTGGATGTAAAAATTATTAAAAATTTAACTGAAATATAACTTCTGGAAATCTTTTATTTTTTGGAAAGAGAATACATTCATGCTTAAAATCTGTCTACTTTCTGTGAAATGAAAGTTAAGATTTTGAGAGAAAAATTTGGAACACAAAAGGAAATAGGTTGGAGAGTGAAGAACCACTGAATGTGGCCAAGTGTGTATTTTTGAAGATAGTTATAAATATGCTTTTTAAGATAATCCTTTCTATACTTAGTGCAACATGCCAAATTATCAGGTAGCTGTTTTTCAGGATGGGATTAACTAAAAGATGCAGGAAAGAATTCCAGCTTCAAATCATTAGCATTAAATGGGAAAGCCAAATCCTGCATCTATAGAAATGACTGGCTCAGTTATTGGCCTTCATATTTTTGGCTTGTAAAAATGCCTCGCTTTCCCTTCTCTCCCTACTTATATTTTTGCAACATTTGTGGGTATTTCTAGAGAAGGCTGATGCTTGAGCAGCTGAGCTTCTTTTTGAGCCTTCTCTCTCTCCTGGTTTCCGCCCTCAGGAAATACAGCACAGAGCCTGTCTTTGCATCTGTTATGCTGTTTCTCCCAGGAAAACTTTCCTGATGCTCCTTGGTAGGAATCTCTCAGTGGAGAATTCCAAAGTGTGTAAATACAGATGTCCAGTGCTCACATCTACAAAGAACCATCATCATAGGTGAATAATAGCATTTTTAGGTGATCGAAGATAGTAGAATATGAGAACTCAGCAGGATAGAGAATGGGACATTATAACTCATGGAGACATAGGATGGTAACATCAAGAAAGAAACAAAGTATACCAGCAAATGAGACTCTAACTCTGGAGACTGTAGGACTCCCCTTTTCAGATGAATGGTAAATGGAAGAATCCTAACAGATCTCTAATTAGCATGGATACTGGCAATCTTAGCCACTAGAAAATTCTACAGTTATCACAAGTTTGAAACCCAGCTAGTGGAGCTATCTGGAGTCTACACAGTAGCTTTGCTTCAGAAAAGGAACTAACATTATCCTTTCCTCAGCTCTGCGAGCGTAGGCTGATGTAACTTGGCACCATCTTGAGAAAGGAGTTATCTGAATTCATACATTCCTTGGGGTCAAAAATCTCTGAATATACCCATTCCTGGTCCCCCAGAGGAATTCCATCATGCTAGCCTTGGAAGATGCAGCCTCACGAATCCAACTTGACCCAGCAAGCAAATGTGATACCAGCACTCAAGCCGTTGTAGTACCATACACTGAAGGAGACTGGTGGTTCAGTCCAAGCAATGGAAGAGTGGTTGCTCTCAAGATCTGAGATACTGATGTGTCTGTCCTCTGGGAAGTATGACATGACCTCATGGACCTATACTACTCCTGTAACTGAAGGTAGCTAATACTCTGCCACTTCCCCGACAGTCCTCAGTCAGCTTGTGGACCTCTACCACCACTGCGACTTAGAGGAGGTATTGCATTCCCTGGCTACTCTATCCCTGTGGCCACCGCTAGTGTCTTGTATCATCTATGTGATTGAGGGTGGGTGTCATGCCCTTCTGCTACTGCCTTCTTCCCAACCCAGTGACCAGACACTTGAGGCAATACTGCTGCTAGATCTGAGAGCAGAGGTTGTACTCCATGAATGCTGGATCCCTTACAGACATTTGCAAACCTATGCTACTGATGAGATTGAGGTCAGGTGCTTCAGGCTCATCACTGCCACTGGGGGTGCTAATGTCAAAGGCTGCCAGCAGTAAAGCACACCATAACAGTGTTAGGAAACATCTACTGCCTTGTTGGCACCACTACTTTCACTGCTGGAGTGACTCTGCAGCAGGTTCCACCACCACTACTGTGTGCATCATACTTGCCTGTGCTGCTACAGCATCCCCACCCCTGTGTGGGTTCTAAGGAGAGTGGGCTTCTCTGATCGCACTGCTAAAATACTGCACCCAAACCCATCAGTTATAGCTAAAATGCTATAGGGAGCCTATGCCATGAGCTGAGGCCCAGCTAGAACCAAAGGTAATGTTGCCTAACAATCTAACATCCCAAGACAATTGTTCAGTAGAAAGTCATTTACTATGCAAATGATCTTACAAAAATCGTAAAGATAACTTATCTACCAGGTGCATAAATCTCAATGTAGGATCACAAAATGAGGTGAAAAACAAGCCAACTCATGACATGTCATCTTTAAAGGAACACAATAATTCTCTAGGAGTAGTCTCAAAGAAAAGGATGTTGATGGTATTTCTACCTGATTAAAGAATTCAAATGTGTGATTATAAGGGAACTCAATTATATTCAAAGAATATGGACAGATAGTTGAACAAAATTGGAAAAACAATTAATGGAATGAGTAAGCAATTTAGCAAAGAGGTGGAGATCTCTAAAAAGAACCAAATAGATATCTTGGAAATGAAAAATTAAATAAGGTAAAAAAAAAAACTAAAAAGCCTCAACAACAGACTGGATCAAGTAAAAGAATGCCTAAACCTCAAGACAGGTCTCTTGATCAATCCTAGTAAGACAAATTTCTTAAAAAAAAAACAAACTTAACAATGATAAAAGAACAAAGACAGTCTCTAAGACATTTGGAACATGACTCAATAAGTGAATTTTCATATTTTGTTCTAACTGAAAGTGAGGAAAAGGAGAAAGGCACAGAAAACATATAAAGCTGAAAGTGTCCCTAATCTTGGATACCTATGGATATCCAGATATGGGAGGCCAAGAGGACTCTAAATTGACACTGTGCTCTATAGGACATACAAACTGTCACAAATACATGCAAAAGAGAGAATTCTAAAAATTGAAAGAGAAAAGTTCCATGTCATTTTAAAGAAAATATCCATTAGACTAACATATGACTTTTCAATAGAAAATTTACAGCTCAAGAGGGAATGAAATAACATATTCTGAATTCTGAAATAACACAACTTCCAAACAGGAATACTACATCCAGAAAAGGTGTCCTTCAGAAGTAAAGTACAAATAAAGACTTTCCACGTAATCAAAGACTAAGGGAATAAATCACCAGAACAGTCTTATAAAAGGTGGTTAAGGGAGTTCTGCATCCAGAAGCATAAGAAAGATAACTACCATCATGAAAACACATGGAAGTGTAAAATCTAATAAAAAAGCAGATGAACAAATGAGAAATAAAAAAGAATAAAATCTTAGCTATACAATAAACTACTAAATCACAAAATTAAATACGAAAGGAGGAATTTGAACAAAAGATTTTCAAAACAAAAGATAAATTTAAAAAAATGACAGGAATAAGTATTTACTTATCTGTAATAACCTTGAACATCAGTGAATTAAATTACCCAATTAAAAGACACAGACTGGCTGAAATGGATAAAAACAAAACTCAACCACTGTGGTGAAAAAGTGTCTAATGGAGGAGGTTTGGGTGCTGTGTTGATGTGAGATGTGTGGGAACTGTACTTTCAGTTCATATTTTCAGTAAGATGAAAACTTTTCCAATTCTCTTTTTAAGACATATTATATCTGGTACTTGCAATAATTCTTCTAAGAAATACATAAAAAACACACCACTTGTTGTTAACTTCAAGATTATTTGTCAACAATATTTTCTACCATCTTGTATACTCAAAACTGTGCCTTTAAGTCAGTTGGATAGCTTGTAAAGCTTAAAGCATTTTTTTCATATTTTACAATGTTTTTGTTCTTTCTTATAACACTGAATATTGTTTTGGGAAACTTTGGGGTCAAATTCAAAACTTTCCAAGGACTTCTTTTATTATTGTTCCCTCCCCACACTTGCCTTTGACTACTCCAATGATTATACTTTTATAATTCTCATAAATTTTTCCAATGATGGAGATTTAACTTAGAGGTTGTTTACCACTAAGCTATCTATATCCCAAGTCCTTTTTATTTTTTATTGTGAAGCACTTTTGCTAAGTTGCTCAGGCTGTCTTCAAAGTTGTGATCTTTCTGCCTTGTGATCTTGCTGGAATTATAGGCATGGGACATCATATCCAGTATATTCTTAGAAATTTTTGTACTTTCATAATACAGTAACATCACTGGCATAAACTTTTTTTTCAAAAAGTTTTTCCTCTGGTACATGCTTGCTCTTTTATGAAATAAATTTAACATTTTTATTTCAGAAAATATCTTCATCATTTAAGTCATATATAAATAATTGGCCTTTTTCATTATTTTGTCTTCTGTATTTGGAAAATTCAAAATGTAAATTTATGTTTTGGAAACTTTTATCAACTCTTACCAACATTTATTTAAGATTTTTTCAATTTTGTTTCAGACTGTTAGCTTTTCTTCATGAATAACTCTGTCATGTATATGATTTTGTAACTTAGATGTTAATATCACAGAACCCAATAAGTCAATGACTACTTTTTCTTTGTGTTACTTAGTAATTTTCCATTTTAAATGTTTCCTGGGTTTTAACATCTCATATTTCATTCTCTGATTTTGTTCCATTTTCTTTCATCTTATATTTTTTGTACTCCTTAACATAAATAGGCCACTAATCTTATAAATTTCATTATCTTTCTCATTTTCCTTGTATTATGTTGAGCCAGATCATGCTCATTACTGATCATGGAATGATTGTGATTCCAACCTGCTATTTGCAAGAGTGTCTTGTCACATTTTTCTAGGCATCATGTTTCACTCCTCCTCCAGGAGCTTTACTACAGTAGTTGGACAATTTGGCTCTGCAGTAGCTCATCTGTGTATTTAATTCTCTGCTTAACTGAATGGAATCATTTCCAGAAGGGCTTTGGCCCCTCAAACCAGGTGGCCCAAGTATTCACTTTCTTTTCTACACTCAAAGTATTTACCAATCAGGTAAGTTCTTTTTTCTTATATATCAACATCTCCATATTGCTCTTCTCTGCATTTTTCTCTATATAATTAATGTTAATGAAAATTGATAAATGAAAATTATCGTTATTTAAGAATGAGAATTGTCTTCAGATTTATTTCTTTTGTATTTACTCACCATGTAATACAGTTCAGACTAAGAAGATAGCTGCTTTTGGAAGTTAGTTTTAAATAGAACTATTTTGATCCTTTTAAATACATGCAATATATATTTTTGAAACAACATTGTTGAAAAATGATGTATTCCTAGATGATAAAATATGAAATTATAGTCAAAATATTAAAATTTATCATAAAAATAATTATTGGAAATAACATTTAAGGAAAAATTTATCATCAAGAACAATACAAATAATTTAAGGGGAAAAAAGAGCCTAAAATTGTACACCAAAAGGCAACTGATTTGGACAGGATTACTTCCAAATAAGACCCCAAATCACTGGAATTACAAATTGAATAGAGGTATTAAGATGTAATTACTGGATATGAGGAATAAGACAATTCTGCAGGCAAATCATAATTGGATCTTTTTTAGCTTAAGAATCTAATTGAAAATTGCATTACAAGCTATATAAGACATTATTATATTGGACTTATGAAAACTCTAAAAACAGAACTATTTTGGAAATGTCATATTCATTACATATTAACTATATAATTCTCAAAGATATATCTCAAAGATATAATTCTCATACATATTTATATCTTTTTAATAATCAAAGTCTTTTTAATAATGAGTCATTAAGTGTAATGAAATAAACAGATGCATATCTATTTACTAGACCTGGAATATTTCCTTTTAATTTCACTGGTCTTGACTCAATTTCAATTATTCAAATACTACCAGAACTCTTAAATTGTGTATATATAATTAGCAATATGTCAATATGAAGAATTTAGATAATGTACCATAAAGCACATGCCAAATTCCTAAACACAAAGAGTTAGATGCATAAATAAAATAACCATTTAAATACAGCAGGAGGCATCATAACACTTGATGAATGGTCTTAGTGGTAGATATAGAAGAGATGCTGGGAGAACAAGATTTAAATCTCATGCTTAAAAGACCAGATGTTTGTCAACGGACAACTTTGCCTTTCCAGTCAGCAGACTGGAAGTTTGTATGGCTTCAACAGCAGTTTAAATGGGAAAGAGTATAAACTACTGAGGCAAAAACACTATATCCTTTGTGCTTTAACCTGCCCATATTTTTTAAGAAAAATTCATTGTGCTTAATCATACCAAAACTAAACAACATAAACAACAAATACTAATATAAAGATGGTTCTTGTTTCAAGAATGATTGATTCTTCACAATAGGTATGATAATGACTATCTCTAAGACTATGTTCCAGTGGAAACACAGTGCCAAAAAAACTGATGTCTTATTGACTACCTCAATAATCTAATTAATAGCAGATATAACAAGATAATCATTCTCTTATACATAGACCCTTATTCTGTGGGGACATTGTCAAAGAGTGCATTTCACTGACAAATTAATAAATTATAATTTTTAAAAATATTAATTCTACATGATTTGATGTCTAAGTAATATGCTAGGCACTGGTGGTTTTGAAATTAAATCAACACACTACACTTTCAATGTATTTCAAAGTTATAAACTTGTCACTTTTTGTAGAATTAAATCAGGAATAAATATTTAGGTCTATTTCTAAAGATTTGTTTGGAAATCTCATTTTCCTGTTGTGCCATCACTTTCTCCATTGCTTCTGCACAAAGATTTACCAAATAGTTTCATTAAAAAAACTTGTATATTGTTACATAAGTATATTGTAAAAACATGGGTTTTAAAGGCATTCTATTAACTACTTGTCAACCAATCAAAATTAAGTGCCCTATTAAAAAAAAAAAAAAAACAACTGCCACACAGTAAAACAAACAACCAACAGAATCAAAGAACAACATTCAGAAATGGAGAAAATATTTCAACCCATACACCTGACAAGGTATTGATATATAGACACATGAGGACATCTAAAACTTTAGTACCCAAATTTTAAAAAATCCATTAAACCAATTTTTTAAATGTGCAATAAAATGGAAGTGTAAATTAGTACCATTATGGAAAAATATCAAACTACCAGATGATTCAGAAATTCCAGAATTGGATATTTATCCAAAGAATTGAAATCAATGTGTCAAAAATATCTGCATTTATATTTTCAAAGCAGCATTACTTACAATAGCCAAGAAATGGAAACAACCTAAATGTTCATCACCAGACGAATGAACTATGACTGATTAAATAATATGTGGTATATGTGCAAAATAGAACACTATTCAGTCATACAAATTAAATCCTGTCATTTGTGAGAAGAGGAATGGGAACGAATGTCATTATGTTAAGTGAGATAGGCCAGGAATAGAAAGACTATTCCTTCAAGACTATGTACTTCATGATTGCACTATATGTGGAATCTAAAAAGTAGCTCTTACTGAAGTTAAGAGAATGGTAGCCACCAGAAGCCAGGGAGAGCAGGATGGGGAAAGGTGGGGAAAAGCTGATCAATGATTACTAAGGTAGAGTTAGGAGTAAGAAATTTTGGTATTCTAATGCATAGTAGGGTAACAATAGATAATAATAATGTACTGTATATTTCAATATGATACATGAAAGGATTTTGAGCATTAGTAATAATAAATATTTCAGCAGATAGATATGTTAATATACTAAAACATTTCACAATGTATACATGTATTGATCTAACATTTGACACCTCACTAATATATATAATTTTATGGTTTTATTTTCTGTGAGAATAAATTTTTAAAAAGTTAAAAAATAATCAGTTCAGGTTAATATATGTATGACAATTCTTTTATTATTAGAAGTATTTTAATGCTTCATTTTCTGAAGTTTTCATCTTAATCATAATATGGTGACATGAGTGTGTTTTGGAAAGAATTGTTAAAAACAAACTTTATAAGTGAAATGTCATATGTTACATATAGAAATGTATACAAGCCATAAATATATAATTTGATGAAGTCTTGCAAACTGAATACTGTGATGGAATTATCACACAACACATCATAATACCTCAGAGCCTGAACCCATGCATTCTTCCAATCAACAGCTTCCTTTTTTCTCCCAAAGTAAATATTATCCTAACTTCTGGTACTGTAACCTAGTTTTGTTGGTTTTAAATAGAATTATACAGCATTAACTATTCATTTGTGTCTATATTCTTTTACTGAAAATTATGCTTAGAAAATTTATTCCTGATGTGGCTTATTATTGTAATGTATTTATTTAAATGGAATGTAAAATATCTCATTGCACAACAATACAAAAAATAATTTATCCATTTGTATAGCTGGACATGTGTATTGATTCCATTTTAAAGTTATTACAAATAATGCTGTCAAAGGCATTCTTGTGTTGGACTTTTCATGCACATTCAAATACATTTCTAATGCATATCTGCTTTGGAATGGAATTGCTGGGCCATTTTGCAAGAATATACTAAATGTTGTAGATATTGCCAAACTATGTTTCAAACCCGAGTTGTATTTTCAAAATTGGTGAATGAAAATTCCACTTTTGTCCACATCTTTGCCAACACTTGCTATTTTCAGTTTAAAAAATAATCATAGACACTTCTGTGACCATATTAAATAAACATTATTTCAATTTTATAAGTTACCATAGATTTTCCTCTTTGATTCTTTTATGATTCATCTAGCGTAATCAATTATTTTAAATCATATTGTCCTCTTCCATTCTCAATATTCTCATGACTTTCAAAAACCTTTTATAATCTACCTAAACCTAGCCTTTTCCTCTCTTATTTCAATTTTCATGTTTAAATTATACTTTAATGTTATCTGGAAGACTTATTATCATTAATACTCATTGAGAGTACAATAGAATTTACTTTTTGATGTCTGAGGTCATGGTAAATTTAATTTTCTTTTCTTTTTAAGGATAGTCACTTGTATAGCACTATGACTGAAACAATGACATTTTTCTTTCAATGGATTAATATTGAGATCTTCTATGAATAAATCTGACTCTAGATTATGTTCTTCTAGCAGTCTATGAATATTTTTACCTAATCCTACACTTGGTGTATAATAAAAATTCTACCATGCTTTTCCTTTTCAACATCAATTTATATAGTCTTGGCTCCCTGAACATACATACACATTTTATAATTAATTCATATTTTCCAGAGAATCTCAAATGAAATTTTAATTGAGCCTGCACTGAATATATAAATACACTTGGAAATATATAGAATCTTAGCAATATTAACTTTTCCAATCATAAGTTATTATATATCCCTTTGTATTTGTCTTTATTTTGCCTGAATAACATTCTATTTTCTATGGGAATTCAAACTTATTTTTAGCTTGGAATTAAGACAATTAGCTATGTATATTGACCTTATATGAAGAAAAATTGCTAGTTTCCATAATTACTTCTAACATTTTGGGACATTTTTATTTGCATTTTCCCATATATGTAATCATGCAATTTGTGAACAGTACTTATTTATCCCTCTCCAACAATTATAATTTCTATTTTCTATTACATTAATGCTCAGGCTAGGACCTCTGCTATTACAAAGAAGAAAATATGTGATAGTGGTCATCTTTGTTCCATTTTTTATTTTAACAACAGCCTTTTAACATTTTAGCTGCCCTTTTTGTGGTTTTTCAAAAATATTTTTAGTTGTCGATGGACCTTTATTTAATTTATTTATATGCAGCACTGGTAGTTGAACCCAATGTCTCACACATGCTAGGCAAGAGCTCTACAACTGAGCTACAACCCCAGCCCTGTTGTAGTTTTTTTAGAGAATTTAACATATTAAGTGATTTCCCCTCAAATTATAGTTGACTGAAATAGTTATCATGCATATATATTGAGATTTACCAAATTTTCTCCATTTACTGAGAGACTCATATGATTTTTCTTCCTTTTTAAAAAATCTTTCTGGTATTCATATGGAAAAATTTCCCCTGGTGAAATGAGTTTGAGTTGCACTATCTTAAGAGAAATTGTAGGCTTTTTCTCTCAGTCCACAAAAAGTGCTTCTTTTGAGTTTATGTAGCTGAAGTTCCATGAAGAAGCCATATCTATATGAAAAATCCTACAGAGTTTGGCTGAGTAGAATATTGTGATTTTGGAGAGAAGGAATAATGCATGTTAAGAGTCAAAATTATCTTGGGCTGTCTTATTCCCTTTAATAGAAATTTACTTTAATTTCTATATCTGATTTAACATTCCAGTGGTTCCTAAATAAAATTCCTGGAATATATTGGTGAATTGAGCAGACCTCTGATTTCCACCAACCCAAAAGCTGAGAATGCCATACAATTTCTGAAACCTATAAAAAAAATTGCACTGCAATGTTGTACATAATCTGTATACTTGATGAAACCACCAGTCTTTGGCAAATGCACTGATTTATGACTTTCTTTTGTTCTGCAGCTATAAAAGTTCATATAATGTCTTGCATGGCACAACACATTTTCCAGGGACACTCAAATCTTTGTTCCCAGGCATTGGAAACTCTTCTTTGTTTCACAATAAACTATCTTCTATTTCCTTTAAGATAGAGCTATGTTGTGTCAATAAGGTTCTAGCATTTGAAGGTTCATTACAAATCTCTAGGACATTAAAGTGTGTAGTATTTTAAAAGATAAAATTTTTATTTTTAATAGCTGTACCAATTGCAAAATCTGCTCCTTTTATTCTACCATTTCAGAGCTAGTCTCATAAATCTTTAATCACTAGCAAATTCAAAATTCAGAATAATAACAGATACACGCAAAAAACAAATCTTACATTGTATATAGCTTTCCTGATGATTAGCAAAGACTATAAAAAGGAAATTGTGACCATGTACTTAACAAATTCCTCATCAGTTCTTTGACGTTCCAAATGTACCAGATTCAGCTCCCACGTCTGCTGCTTTTCCTTACTAGGAAACATTTTGTGTTTAGAAAGAGCAAACTGTAGATTTAGGTCATTCTAGTTACTTAGTTTTTGAGATCTATTTCATCAGCTATAGATAAAAAGCTACATGAATAATGTCTATTCTCTAGTATATCTGAGGTTCATAAATTCAAATGCGTGAATATATTTACAAACTCTAAAGTAAATAAGTAGGCAGCTGAAAAATGACCTCATGACACAATCAAACTTACAGATTTCAAATGATTACCATTTGTAATCTGTTTTAATAGGAAAACAATGAATAGTTTTTTTCTATATCTTTTAGGAAATTATTGAATTTAAATGTAGCACTTTATTAAAATAATCTGTTTATTAAAATTTATTAAGATAAAATGATCAAAGTAGATTCTCTTAGAAAAGTTTGCATATTAATTTCACTCTTTGCAGTTTGTATTGTAATAGATTACTTTAACAGTTTATTTGTTCCATAAGGTGGTTCTGAACCACCTGCTCAGTTCTCTTATGTTGCACCTAAATACTGAGAGTCATTGTGTTAAATCATCTATAAAATGTTCTGAAATGGAATACATCTGAGAAAAAAAGCAAAGAATAGGAAAGCAAATGATCTAATTGCTGCTCTGGGTGGTATTATAATAACTTTTTCTTTCTTTAATTTACTTTGTAAGAGAAAATCGGATCATTTTGAATTATTCACCACATTCCCTTCTGATGTGAACTTCTTTTTATTGTGATTAGACTTTTACATTAAGTGCTAATGCTTTTTACTAAGAAGCAGGTTAATTGTACCATCTATTTTCAATTAGCTCTAATAGAGTGCATGTATAGCTGTAGAGTCTATTGTGCATGTCCTTATAGAAGTGAGGAAATGAAGTAAAAGCTATTATTTTGATGTCCTGATAAATTATATTCCATATTATTTTAGATTAACAAAATGAATGACTAATGTTCCATGTGCACATGAGCTGTGACAGCATTTTTGATTCTTAATAAATCTGAACACTGGCTGATATCCAATCTTTCTTTATGGTAAATGCAAATTAAATCTAGATTATTTCATTACCTTAAGTCATTGACTTTTAAAAGCTGATATATAGTCATTATTGACTTGTCTGTACTAATTATGAAAATTTTAAAATATTTAGGTCCTTTGTTAACTTAGGAGAACATGTGTACTAAACTTTAAGGGGATTTACTGCACTATTTTTATCTTACTAGGAAATGAAATATAAACTTTTTACTGTTAGAATTATAGCAAAGCAAATATATATTTAAAGCATATACCCATGAAAACTTCCTTAACAACAATGAAAAGACTACTTTTAATGAATGATAAATATTATAAAATTTAAAATTATGAGGATACTTGCATTAATTATGACTTTAAAAGGTCATAGTTTGTTGCAATATTTAATAGGTAGATTTAATTTAAGAACATTGATTAATCTAAAATATGTAAAACAATGGTATTGGAAGAATCAAATGCAATTAACTTACAAATATAAATAATGATTTTTGTTGTTTTTGTTTTTTACATATTTGCTGGACTTTTAGTTCATTTTCAGAAACAAGATTCAATTCTCAGGTGATTATTTTAGCCCCAGTGTTTACATCTTTTCTCTGTCAAAACAAATTAAATAAGAAAACATAATAATTAAGAATGGGACAAGACTTTAATAGATGCCTCATCAAAGATGATATTCAGGTAGCAAGTAAGCACGTGTTTCATCAGGGAAATGACCATTAGAACAACAATGTGGTATGACCTCATGTGGATTAGAGTGACCAAAATCCAGAACAACTGACTCACAACACCAAGTGATAATGAAAATGTGGAGCAACAAGAAATTTCATTCTTTGCTGGAGGAAATGAAAAATGCTACAGCCATTTTGGAAGACATTTCAGCAGTTTCTAACAAAACTAAAATACTCTTAAAATATAATTCAACAGTTCTGTAATGACTAAGCACAGTTATTTGTCACATGCATTATCTCACAATTATTTTGTGGTTAAGATACGCTACATCCACTCTTTCAGCATTTTTTAAGATTGTGTTACTAACTACAGTCAGCATCTTGTATGATAGAACTCTTAAACTTATTTCTTTTGTCTAATCAAAATCTTGTATCCTTTCACCAATATCTCCCCAAACCCTCTCTAATCAGACACTTTAGCCCCTGGTAACCAACATTCAGTTCTCTATGAGATCAAGTTTTCTTAAAAGAAAAATTTTATTGGCGCATTATAATCACACATAATAAAGGGATTTGTTGTGACATATTTGTACATGCACATAACATAATTAGGTCAATTACATTCCCAGGTACCTCCCCTTTCTCTCCTCTTCTTCCTCTCCTTGGTACCCTTCCTATATTCTACTGATCTCCCTTCCCTTTTTTGAGAATCTCCCTGCTCTCCTTTTTGCTTTCTTTGCTTCTGTAGATTCTACATGAGTATGTCATAATTGTCTTTCTGTGCCTAGCTCACTTAATGTCTTCCAAATTAATCTGTGTTGTTACAAATGACAGGACTTTGTTATTTTTTGTGGCTGAATATTTTTTCTATTGCATATAGATACTATATGTTGCAATTCATTCATCTACTGATGGACATTCAGACTGATTCCATTTCCTGCCTATTGTGAATCACACAGCAATTGAAAAGGGAGTGTAGTTATTTCTTCAGCACATTGGTTTCAATTCTTTGGATATATACTCAAAAGTGGGAATGCTGGATAAGATAGAGTTTCTATTTTTATCTCTGAAGAAACTCCTCTTTGCTTTCTGTCAGGGCTGTACCAATTTATATTCTCACTTAGTTTAAAAGGGCTCCTTTTTCTCCACATCCTCACCAGCACTTAATTTTAATTTTTTTCTTTTTAATTATGGCCATTCTAACAGAGACGAAGTCACACTGAGGTTTTAATGGATTTCTCTGATAACTAGTAACATTGATCATTTGTATGCTGAGCTTTTCTGTTCCATGGAATGCATCTGTTTTATTTATTTATATATTCTAATTATGTATATATGACAGCAGAACGCATTTTGATTCATTGTACACAAATGGAGCACAATTTTTCATTTCTCTGGTTGTACACAATGTAGAGCTGCACCATATATGCAGTCATACACATACCTAGGGCAATGATGTCCATCTCATTCCACCATCTTTCGTGCCCCCATGTTGTGTTCCATCATTTTGATTACTGCAGCTTTGTGTTATACTTTGAAATTAGGTGCCTCTAGATTTTCCCTTTTTGTTCAAAATTGTTTTAGTCTTTTACAGTTTCAAATGAATTTTAGTATTATATTTTCAATTTTTGTGAAGAATGTAATTGGCATTTTGATGTAAATTGCATTGAATCTGTAGATTGATTTTGGTGATATGGACATTTTAACCATATTAATTCTTCCAACGCATGAAAACAGAATAACTTTCTATTACTTATGTCTTTTCCCCATATTTTTCACCATTTATTTATACATTTCAGTGAACACATCTCCAACCTCTTTTGCTAAACACATTCCTTAATTTTATTTATCTATTTGTTTATTTTTGTAACAATCATGAGTGGAATTTTCTTGGTTTCTCTTTTAGATAATTTTCTTTTAGTGTATAGAAATGTTGCCAATTTTTTACATTGATTATTTTATCTTGCAAATTTAGTAAATTCAAGTCCTAGTGAGAGTCCTTTTTACCCCCTGAATATTCTTATTCTCGATGTTTTTTTAAATCCACCATGCTTTCCAACTGCTTTTAATTCGAATTGCCAAGTTTTGTTAAGATTTTCTTTTTCTTCTAAGATTGACCTTTCTTGCATTCTTATATTTATTGAAAAGTGCTAATCTTCATGTCCTCTTGATGTCTGTTTTACATGTTTTATATATTTAGTACTTTTACTTCACTGATTTATATTGTGTTAGCTTTTCCTAACATAACTGTGCATTACCAATGAAGGGAAATAGAGATTTAAGTAGCATCTCTACTTTGTTAATATGTTGATATTATTTTCAGCCTGACTCTTGTCTTGTAATGGTTCTATCATTAGTGACATTTTTCTTTTCTTTTTTTTTAAATATTTATTTTTTAGTTGTAGATGGACAGAATATCTTTATTTTATTTTTATGTGGTGCTGAGAATCGAACCCAGTGCCTCACGCGTGCTAGGCGAGCACGCTACCACTGCGCCATAACCCCAGCCCCAGTGACATTTTTCTTATTGCCACTATTTGTAGGCTCTAAGGGACACCTCTTTTTACCAGATAATGTCTCTGTCTCCAGAAGTGGTCCCTTCTTTAGAATTCTACCTCTTGTTTTGTTTGTTTTCCTTTCTTTTTAACCCTCTAATTGATGGTGAATTAACCCAGCAGGTCTCTACATGCTCCATGTTCTTCCCACTCAGGTTGGGTGCTCCCTGCCTGGGGATGAAGTACAGTTGATGTTTTTGAGGCTTTCTTCCACCAGCTGCCTTCATACTCACAGGTACTCTTATCTTGAATGATTTCCATTTTCTATTATTATTTTTATTTTGTTGTAACTCTTGCCAGCCAACTAAACAAAATTTGTAAAGATAACTTTTATATTTTTAAATATTTTATGGAGAATTTTTAAGTCATTTTTGTGAGCAGTAGGATTTCCTTTGTTTTTCTTGTTCATAATAATGCTCTGATTTATACTGTGACTTTGATAGCAAATAAATGTTCAACTAAGTAGAGAATATCAAATACTATCCATCATTTTCCCATGAATAATATAAAAATATCATATGAAAAACATTTTCTTTATCAAAATATGGCACTCTAGAATGAAACTGTATTGTTTACTGTTGATTTACTTTCTTAGCAAGAAATCATAATTTACTGGATGTGGGTGGCACACACCCGTAATTCTAGTGGCTCGGGAGGCTGAGGCAGGAGAATCGTGAGTTCAAAGCCAATCTCAGCAAAAGCAAGCTGCTAAGCCACTCAATGAGACTCTGTCTCTAAATAAAATACAAAATAGGGCTGGGGATGTGGCTCAGTGGTTGAGTGCCTCTGAATTCAATCCCTGGTACCCCACCCCCATAAAAGAACTCATAATTTTATTAATAAAATAATGTCTTTATGTAAAAATCATACAAATTATATAGAAAACTATATAAGTAAGGTTAAATAAGATAAAATTTATCTTCTCTAATATAGTTCTTAGATCTCTTCCCAGGTAAGATAATCATTTTTTCCTGTTCATTCATAAGGTTCCACATTATAAAGACTTGCTTTTTCTATATATAATTTTTTAATGTGGAAGAGTTTTAACATTTCCAAAAAAATAAAAAAGGAAGACTGTTCATCTTTCTTCATTCATCGTCCTTCGATAATGACTCATTTCCTTTTTTATTTCATCTACATCCTTGGAACTTCTACACTGCATAATATTTTTAAGTAGATCATGGATGCCATAGCATGGCATTGATGAAAATAAAAAATAAAATAAAAACTTTGGTAAATATCTAAGTATACACCTTTTCTTATATGTCTCCACAGAATTAAGATCACATGTAGGTATAAGTATCTATAATCACAGTGAATGTAAAATAAGGTAACAAATTTTTAACAATCAAAACAAAAACACAACTAAACATGCTTTCTAAAAACTGTTTTTGAGAAAATTCTATTTGAAACTATAGTAGATAAATTTGCAATATAAATATAGATTTTATAAGTTTTCTGAATGTTCATGAAAATAAATTTGTGAAATTGAACAAATCAGAGATTGAAGTTGATCAGATCATATAGGTTAGAATTTTTATAAGACAAAAAGCTATTAAAATTAATCTAAAATACCAACATACCAGTTTAAAAGAAACATGTGCTTTAATTTGCTAAGCTATAACCTTTTCTGTATTAGAAAAATACTTTGACACAAACACTTTACAAATGTCAGCAGAAAATCCATACTCTATTTCTTCACATTGGTTTTGTGACATTGTGTTTGCTGATATTCGACAAGGGATAAGTTGGGATTGATTTCTTCTGCCACTGCTCTTTTCTGTTGTATTATGGGAAATGAAAGGGCTGAAATGAACTAAGTCCATCACTACTTCACAGTCACTCATGTTGGCAAAGCTACAAAAAGTAAACCTGCACATTATCTGGGTCTTAAAGGTCAACTGAAATTGTGAAAACAGCAAATAACTTTGAATTGAAGGAATTATGAAAATATTAAAATCTGTGAAAGAAAGAGGTATCTTGCATACTTTATAAAGTAACATCAAAATCAAAGTTGATATTTATTTTGGATAAGATTCCTTAAAATTATCTCCAACCTATCTCCAAATAAATTCATTCAAAATTAAATACTGAATACTAACTTTCATTATTGCCAAAAGTCATGGATGGACAGATTGAAAGGGGCTCAAAAAGGAGTCAACCATTTTTAGAAGTCAGGAAAATCAAACTTAAGAACAGTAGTGAGTTTAGTAACTACAAGAAAAAATTAATCTGGATACAATGTAAAATAATAGAATACTGTTATTTCAAAGTTCATTTAAACTCAATAAATGTTTTATGAAAATACAAACCAGCATACCTTTTATAGAATAAAATTTATGAAAATCTCTCCAATTAAGGGATATATATGTTCTGTGACTCAAACATGCAAATTTTTAGAAATATACCATTTGCTTGTGCTTATAAAATTGGGCCAAGTTATATGTGTTGAGATATTTATTCAAATATTTTCTGAGTAGCAGAAAAATATTATATTTCAATTTTATGAGAATCTTTAAATTTTGTTACATACATGTAAAGAAATGGTGTATAAGAATTAAATAAAGTTACTCAAGTCAGAAAAGTTTAAAAAAAAGATTAATACTTAATAAGGCCAAGATTTTTAATGACATGTTTAATGTGTTTACCTCTTATGAAAAACAAATACACAGTATAATTACTTCAGTTGTGTACATGTAAGTTTAAATAGGTATGAAGAGTGGTTGGTTACCTTGGGTAGGAGAAATTTTGAGGAGGTGTGCATGGAAAATTTATTTTTCATTTTATGCATTTTTTTATGATTTCTAACCAACTAAATAAATTCATGAATAGATACAAATTATTATAAAATATTTCAAGTAAATTACAATAATTTTCTCTTGAAATTTTTCCAAAATGCTTGAATAAAAGCTGAGGAAGTTAATGAATATTTTGAGACTTCTGACCATTGATTTGGGTTGATCAGCTTTTGGGATTTGGGTTTTTAAAAAATAAAACATGATGTTGAAAAAAGAAATTGTATGATAACATAGACTTCAAAGAAAAACTTTCTTTGCTTTCAAAGTAATAACCAATTAAGTGAATTAATTATATATAAACCTATAGCAAAAACTACATTATCATTTTCATTTGTTTGCTTCAACTATCATCAGTAGATTCAGAAATACAAATGAAAGCCAGAAATGTGCTAGGTTATTCCCAAATGTATTTAGCTTTATTCCTTGGTCTAAAATGTGTTGGGATTTTATCTGTTTGCTATTAAGATCAAGGAGCATGGACTTGTTGGAGTTTACGAATAAATGTGAATCATAATAGAACTGTGAGTCACAGGTGGGCTAATTGTTCTTCTATCATTTGTTCATTCATTGCTTTAATATTTTTCATTGTTATATGCATACATAACTCTTTCTCCCCTAGAGACACACATTTGTGTTCTCTATTTCTCTCTGTCTCTCTCGTACACACACACACACACACACACACACACCTCTTTCAGGTAATAAGTTGTCTGGTGTTCTGTTTTGTTTAGTAAAGTCTGATGGTTGTTTTCATCCATCAGCATGGGGGGTAGTTCTTTCTGAATGAGTGATTTTTAGTTGAAGTGTTGACTAGAACCAAAGAACTGACCTTCCCCTAAGAAGGGAATACTCAAGAGAATCTCTCTGACTTCATTTGCCACATGGACTTTTATTGACTGAGAACCTTTGAATTGGAACATCAACTCTTTCTGGACCTCCAGCATGTCAGGCCACCTTGCATAATGGAGTTGCCAACCTCCATGACCATATTAGCCAATTCCTTATAATGAATATACAATACATCATGTTTATCTTATTGGTTCTGCTTTGGAAATATCTTAACAGTATTCAAAGAAGATATGGAAAATATATATTCACAGAAATTTATAAATGTTTCAGTCATGTACTCATAAATTTTATTGCTATAATTTTTCATATCTGTCGAACCATATTCTCATGGAGTAGCCCCAAGAAATGATTGGCCTTCAATGGCAAATTAAGTAAAAACATGAAATTTGTAGTTCAAGTATTAGTGCATATGTACTTAATTTAATTTCTTTTATTGTCCTAAAAATAAGTATCTACCCATATATTGACAATAGAAAACCATAAATCTTGGTAACGTTTGAACCTAGCTGCCTGTTTTGTCTAATTTTTTGGTGCAAGATGTGGAAAATCAATTCTCTAAATACTGAAACAGTGAATCTTATCAGTCATAAGAACTAATATTATTATCATCTGGTATCACAGTAGATATATGCTCTGCATCCTGAGTAACAAGGACTATAGAGTAAGGGGGTAATTATTCAGGGATGCATTCATGTGTGTGATTTCAGCAACTTTATGCATCATGGGATTTATACAGTAGTTCCTATTGCCCAGATCTAAGGAAAGACACAATAAAATCTACATATATATTGGGACTCTGAACTTGAAAATTTGTGCTGTTTTTTCTTTTATCTATAATTAATAAGGACCCAATTAAATAATAACTTCAATATATACTCAGTGAACTTTTACTTCATTCAGATTTCAGTGTTGTGCACATCACTCTATATATCCTAACGTCCTCATAATGGGTCATATGCTGAATTTCCAGTTCAAAAGTATATTTCCTTGTTATTTTGCTACTTTAGAAGGAAAAAAATCTGGTTTATATGCTGATGTTAATTTTTAAAATGACATGAATCAATGACCAGAGAGTTTAAGTATTTATTTCCCTGGATATATATTATCCTATTGCTTAGATGTCAATGATATGATACTTACACCTTTCTGATTAAACGCCTGTTGAACTTTAAATTGCAATAATCAAAGAGCTGTTCAATTTAAAGTTTAGATTATTTAAGAAGTCTTCAGCAAAAAAGACATTATAATATGTGATGATTAGTGTAGATGTTATGAAAAAGGCTGTTAAATCCAGTGGGAATGTTCATCAGCATACTCTAATCAGCAACTAGAGAGAATGCTTAATTACAGTTATTTGGGTGACAAGTTGATGTAGTAGTGGCATTGAAAGCAGAAAATGATGCCTGGATTAACACTTGCAACATGTAAGAGGATATGGAAATGCACTGGTTTAAGGATATCTCATTACATGACTGTTTATATTAATTTGTCTTACTCTACAAATTTCATATGCAATCCTCACCATTACATGGCTTAAATTTTTCTCAGAAAAAAGAAGTAAATTTTGTATGAGAAATAAAAGGAAGAGGTTTATTTTATTCAATTTTTCTTAATTGTTTTATTTTAATGACTTATCCAGTGCTTAGTCATGGCAGAATAACATTGAATTGTCTACTGTCTTACTTCAACTTCTTGGTAGGACACAAAATTACTTTTGACTTATAAAAGTAATTTTAGCATTTAAAAGGTGAGTTTACATGTTCTTATTTATCATTTATATTATTTAAAAATAATTAAACTTGAGGAGAAAATCTTTTAACGTATTTTTCAATTTAACTTTATTTTGTAACTGATATATAAATGTAAAAATGGTACATACAAATAAATTATGAGTAATGAGATTGAATCAGTAATAAAGTCTCCCATCAAAGAAAAGCCCAGGACTAGATGGCTTCCCTGCTGAATTCTACTAAACAATTAAAGAAGAACTAATAGTAATTCTTAAATTATTCAAAAAAATATAGAAGACTAGGGAATTCTTCCCAATTCATTCTATGAGAACAAAAAGCACAAGTTAAATACCAGTTTATTGGTTTACTATAGCTACTATACCATAGTACATTAAACTGCACAACTGAACACAATGGAGACTTATTCTTTTGTGATTGTGGAGAACCTGGACTCGAAATTTAGGGCCACATTTTGTTTCTTGCTTCTTACAGTTTCTGGAGGCTGTGGGCATCCTGGGCTTGTTGCTGTTCCCTCCAGTCTCTCTGTCTTTGCTGTCATATTGCCTCCTCTTCTGTGGCTATGTCTCCCCTGTATCTCTGATAGAACACTCTTATAGGACATTGATTTAGGGTCCCCTCTGATAATTCAGGATTATTTTCTCATTCTTAACTCAATTATGTCTTCCAATACTCTTTTTTTTTTTCATTTTAATTGAGGTAACATTTGTAGTTTCTAGGGATAAGGAAATGGATTTAATCTCTTGGAAGACCATCATTCCACCTGCCATGATTGGCATATCTGATAGTATAATCAGTATTGTTTCCTATTAGGAATAATGTATAGGTTCTGAAAGCACATTTTAAAGTATGTGTCCCATTAACTATGTGAATATGATCTAATTCAAAGTTTCTGTTAAATAATGTCACATGTTTTGATATTGAGGGTAAATACTATATTTCTGGGTTCAACCAATTTATTAAATTGCAACTTTTATACATGAACTTCTTACAAGTTAATATTTTTATAAATAAAATTTATGTTGCCTTTAATTTTTATAGGCACACTGAAATACTTCATATCTACTGATTATAAAACTATACATTTATTTCAGTTTTGCTAAGTGGGCATATAATTATGTTGCCATTCTGTAAGCCAAGTGCTGAAGGCAAGAAATAAAAAAACTGAAGGAGTTTAGAACTCCAGTAAGTGAAATATAATAGAAAACAACAATAAAATTATGTCATACAACATTGAAAAATTTATACACACATACACAATGCTCACATACATCAAGTAATATAACAAAAGAGAAATTTTTATTTCATCCTGTTTCTGTAAGCATGATAGAAATTATGTGATATCTGAAAATGTTTCCTGAAGAGAACTAGTGATTTAACAAGCAAGGCAATCTAGGGCTGGGGATGCAGTTCAATGACAGAAAATTTGCCTTGTGTGTGTTAGACCCTGAGTTTAATATCCAGCACAATAAATAAATAAATAAATAAATAAATAAGAAAAGAAAGAGAAAAAAGAGAAGCTTTCTACACAGAAAGAAATACTAAAAGAAGAGAGTCCTAATGATATCCAATTTGATATCCAGAAATTGATATACAATTTCTGTATGATAAAGGTGACAATAGAGTAACTATGAAAGCATTTTTCATGCCTTATTAGGAAGTGTGAACTTCCAATTGGAAAAGTAAAGTAAATAATAATAATATAAAATCCATGTTGAAATGGGTTAATTTGATAACAATGTAGAACACAAGTTAAAGTTGGTTAAGCTTCAAAAGTTAGGATGTTTATATAATACAATGAGAGTTAATAACAATTAGAAATTTTAAAAGTATAGATGGAGTAGAAAATATGACTATAAAAGCTGTTCATAGAGTATTGAAAAGAGCACGTACTACCGAAACTATAATCAGTCTGTGACAGACAAGCCACATTACATATATATATGTATGTATGTATGTATATATATATATATATATATATGTATATATATATATATGTATGTATGTATATATATACACACATATACATATGTGTATATATATAATACAATATATATATGTGTATGTATGTATATGTATACACACATATGTGTATACATACACATATATATATTTCACCAAGTTATTCTTGCATGCATATCTTTATTCTTGATTATTTGGATATTAGAGGATAAGCATTTGATAGATATTATACATAAATATTTTTTGAATTTTATCAGAAAAGGCAAAGATAAATTTAGAAATTAGCAAAGAAAAAGTGAGAAAAATCAATGAACAATGAAAAGTTGTTTTGAAGACATGATTTATAATAACATGGAAAAATGAAAATTGACCTCCAAATCAGCCTTAAATTTGTGAGTTTATGGTATTGTATTCTTAGTAATTCTGTGTACATATAAATCTTTTGCTGAATGTATTTTTTTAAGCAGGAGAGTGAGGAAAAACAAGAGAAATGTAGAAAGAGAAAAGATAAATGGGAAAGAAGAGAAAAAGAAATATGCCAAGCTGTACCATTCAGGTAATGTATCTTTATGACCAACTGAAATTATTGGATCCAATGATATCATTTATTGTTAAGAGTAGAGAGAATATTATATACCATTCTGCAGCTTCACAATTCTCAAAATTATGATTATTTATATTAAAATTCATTTTCTTTGACATGTATGTGCCTGATAAATTTTGGTGAGAGAGACTGAGAACCCCAGAGAACACCCTGGACTGAATAGAAGAATGTGAAAAAATAAAAGTGCCTTGCTCTGACCTTTAATCACACCAAAAATGAAGAAAGTCATTGGAGGGAAGAAAAAGCAAATGCAGGCGGGCAGGGAGGAATGAATAGGAAAAACAAAAACAATATTCCTGAAGTTATATGAGAAGAATTGATTTCATAAGAAAATCTTGTTCATAGTTTTAAAATATGCTTTTATCATTAATTAGATTATTTTTGTTCCTGAGGGCTAAATAAAAATGAGGGAAATTATAGTAAAAATTTTTAAATTTAGTGAAGAAAGTTTGACACCAGCAATAATTGGATGGGTGTGGTACATCAATTAATAAAAGCAAAAGACCTGATGAACAATAATGAGAGCCTAATAGGATATGAAACCATAATCATTTATGTTTTTCTGGAGGGATCACAATTTTTATTTTTACTTTTTAAATGTTTTATTAGTGTGTTATAAACAATAGTGGGGTTATTTTTGACATAATAACACATTCATGGGATGTCATTAGCACCATTTCAATCATTGCTTGCACTAATATACAGTATATTGGTATCTCAGTTGATGTCCATCTAGGAGTGAAGAAGAATACATTGTGTGATCTACTTAGATCTCATAAAAATAGGAAATGACTAAGCAAATTGACAGAATTGATACTTAAATGGATGTAGCCTATTATATTAATCCATCATTAGGTACATAGGAGCTCTTTATTTCTAGAAACCAAAGGTCATATAATGTAGTTATAAAAAGTTTCACGTTGGGCTGAGGTTGTGGCTCAGTGGTAGAGCACTTGCCTAGCACCTGTGAGGCACTGGCTTTGATCCTCAGCACCACATAAAAATAAATAAATAAAATAAAGGTATTGTGTCCATCTACAACTAAATAAAACATTTAAAAAAGTTTCACCTTGTATTAGTGTAAAAAAACCACAAGAAATACAAGATTTTATTGAATTTTGTAGATTTTATTCTCTTTATTTTCATCTTTGTCAAGGAGAATACAATCATGCTTGGTTTTCAATTGGAAAGCATAATAATGTGTACTGTGCCACTAAATACACTTATCAGATAATAATACAGCATACTCTGGTGCAGGGAATGAGTTTTCAGTAGGTCAATTCATTTTATGCATATATAAATATTTAGTAAATATTAACTTACAGAGCTACTATTAAAGTAGCAGTAAAAATTACCTTACATATTTATTGGAAATTTTACATATATTTTACATTCTTAGAGATCAAGAATCTTTAAAATACTAACTGTATTATGTATTCATTTGGAACTATAGTACAAAATAGAGACTTATAACAATTGGTATGCTAATTTGATAATAGATAAAATCAATATGTAGTCTTGACACTTTCTAATTTTTATTAATTTCATTTTTTATCTCAATAAATACAGCAGTTATATCTCATGAGTTCAACAGAACAATACTTAAGCACTTACGTATGCCTGAATATTCTTTCATGCTATTGTATTATCCAGTTCTCTATAATGAGTTTGATATAAAAATCCTTTAAACTATTCTTTACTTTTGTCTAGACATATTTGTGTCATGATATGCTTTTATTCAAAGCTATTTCTATGTTAAAAATGGAAATATACTTTTATTACTTTACTCTCTAGCACAGAGGTTGGAATAGAATTGAATATTTAGAGAAGATCTTCTTTATCTGGAAATAGTTTTTTTTTTAACCCAAGTTAACCAAATTCATAAGAGAGTACAAAGACAAAAAATCTCTGTTAGTCAACAAATTAGAAAAATGGTTGTAACTCAATTCCAGGTATGCTTCTTATTCTATTTGCAATAACTATCCAAAAAAGCAACCCACTCTCATATAACTTGTGGTCACATTTTAATTGCCTATCATTCCTGTCTTTTCTCTGCTTACTACTCTGCACTTTGTCCCTCCATCTTCAAATCTTTAATCTCACTCCTCAAAATTCTGTTTTCTCCAATCTCATTTAATTATTAAGGAACACCTGCAAATATCTCTTTCTTCTTTGCCAAGGGCTTTACTAACCTGCATATGAAACATAAACAAGCAAGTAATAACAAACACTGTTGCTTCTTGATTTATAGATTTTTTTAAAACAGAAACTACAATATCTCTTATATCTGCCATACAGATCTCGTCAACACTGTACTATGTTAATGCAAAATATCAAATTGCAGTTTGCCACCTCAAACAGATTGATGATTCAGTAACCTAGAAGAAAACTTCTTATTCCACTCCAATTCCAATTTTCAATCATCTTAGGAGACTCTATGTAAACTACTTCCTATACTTCAGAAGATTTTTTTTTAAATTTAAATTTTTTAAAATATTTTTTTAGCTGTGGATGGATCTTTATTTTATTCATTTATTATTTATATGTGGTGCTGAGGATCGAACTCAGTGCTTCACGCATGCTAGGCAAGAGTCTACCACTAAGTCACAGTCCCAGCACCACTCCAGAAGTTTTCATCCCAACTTCATCAATATCCACCCTGATGTTAAACTCAGCATCTTGTTATCTGAGTACAGTTGTAAACTCTAATCTCATGCTGTAGGACTACTGAGAGTTTCCTTTTCAGTTCAGCCCCAATCCTCACCATGTAGTCAATACTGCTATTAAGTTCCAGCTCAACAAGAGGATCAATGTCACTCTGTCATTTTGACATGTTGATCTTCATTCTCACAACATTCATTCATTCAGGGGAGAAGAAAATCTTTGCAAATCACTTACTGTACCTCAGTGATCTACTTCATAGACTCTGCTCCCCATTCTTTCCCCTAGAACTTTGGTTCCATTTCACCTATAGAATTTGTCTTTGAGTTTTTATTATTTTTCAAATATCCTCTGCAATCAAATACAAAATAAAGAAGACAAATTAAATTGAATATCTTGTATATATTAGATTGGTAAATTCATCCTAAAATGGAAATGGTACATTATTGAAAAGTCTTTCCATTGCAAATTAAAAGTTTCAAAGTAAAAACAAAAAAAAAATCTTATGTATCTTTGCATTCTCAATATCACTAATGTTCAGTAGGCACTAAACATGTTTTCAAAATGGAACAGAAGTAAGTGTTTAGAAATACACGGTTATGAAAATGTAAAGCAAAGCTCCAAACTTGAAGTCAGTATTTGCAAAACATATGTGAACACACACACACACACACACAAACTTAAAATTCCATATTAAGAAAATAAACAAACTACAAAACAATAGAAGAGTGAACTGACATTTAATTTAAAAAAATCCAATGTCAAATAAGCATCTGAAAATGTGTTCACCATCATAGGTCATCAGAAAAGTATAAGTTAAAACCAACATACATTGTCCAACATAAACATCCTAGAATGGCTAAAACTTAAAAGATAGATTACATCAAGTACAAATTATAAAATGGACAATAATGCTAGTGAAAGTTAAAAATAGTATAGTCACTCTAGCAATCATTTTTCATTGTTAATGAACTTACAAGCCAGTTAACCATATGAAGCAGTAATCAGCTCATAGGCTTTATATAAAGATAAATGAGAACATATGTTTACATAAAAAAACATACATAAATGTCCATTGTAGTTTAAGTCAAAAATTGCACATAACCAAGTGTTACTGGCTAAACAAATTTAGAGTGTCAAAAATTGCACATGACCAAGTGTTACTAGCTAAATAAATTCTATAGATATAGAATAGAGTATTACTCATCAGTGGAAAAGATCAATAAATTTAACAATGTACGTAAAACTCAACAGTATGTTAAATGAAAAAAATCTTAAAGAGTACATTCTGTATGAGTTCTTTCAAAAAAATTCTAGAATACATAAAATTATAGTGATAATAGATCAGTGGTTAAGTAGAAATCAAATGTGTGTAATATGAAGGATAATAGTTGTACATTGTATGTTACTTGAAAATACTATAGATCACTTCTAAAGACATTAGTGATTTTATTCAAGCTTTTGTCTAGAATTGTGGAATCTTAATAGCTGAAGTTCCTGCTGTGAATAAGCTTAAGAACTTGGTTTCATTTTGCTCTGACTTTCATATTCCAAGACCAAACCATGGCAGCACATAAGCTGTGATAGTCTTCACTGATTAATTTTTCAAAGAAAAATGAGTTGTCAGATGAATCAAATATGTGTTCATTATTTTAAGTTATCAAATGATCACATTTTCAAGAAAACAATTTCTTATCATCAATATATTCTGATAATTGCTATAAGTTCTCTACCCTATTTTTCATTACTCTTATACACATTTTGGATTGAATTTTACTCTAAATGTGTTTTGAAAGTGTTTCAATAGCTAGAAACTTAAAGGTATTGACAATAAATTAAATGGTAAGTTGTATTTATTTAGTTAATTTATTATACAATTCAACTATTTGTTCACGGATTGTTAATACTTTGAAACGTTCTGAGACATCTATTTCCACTTTTTGAGGGAGATGTGAATCTTAGGTACTTTTTAAAAATTTTATAGAATTAATTAAATTGTGAATTTGTGTTTACTGCATCTGATACTATCTATAACCATTTCAAAACACCAATCTCAATTGGTGTTTAACCTTCCTAAACTTCAATTCTACTTCAATAAAATTTTTCTCTTACATCAGTGGAATTCCATATGAGATCATTTAGGAGATTTTTGGGTAGAAAAATGGAAGAAATTTGAGTCAGACTGTCTCATATAATGAAGCAGCAATTCATCTCCAAAACCCAGACCTCAGAGCAGTAGCATTAGCTTCTCCTGAGAATTTATAGAAATGGAATATTTTAACACCACCAGAGAACTACTAAAGCAGAAATTTGAGAATGATGCACAATAATCTTTGTTTTAATAAGCCTTTAAAATTATTCCAAGAACCTACAATAAACACATGTTATTTTTGAAAAAGCAAAATAGACATAGAGTAGGCTTGCATTTGTGAAACAACAATTTAGGATTTATGAATACTGCTTCACTAAAAATTTGAAGTATTAGAAAAAATTCAACATGAGAAATGAGATGCCATGTGATGCCTTCATTAAACGTACAGCTAGTTCAAACTTTTGCAAATATTTCTTGATCAGTTTTGTAATGGTGGCAGAAATTAAAGTTGATTTGGTGGCACCTACCTATCAAATATTTTGAAACTCTAATCTATAGGGAAATGTCTCCTTGTGAGTTTAAGGGTCTAGAAAATTGTTGTCCATTGGAAGTACCTATATTGTTCAGTGACATTATTTTTCCTGTATTTCTCAGAAAATGCCAGGTAATAATTTTTTTTTCAATATCTTTTTAAGATACAATGTCTACAAGTGTCATTTGTTTCCAGTGTAGAGTAATTGCAGTAGGAACATGTGGCTATTTTATCTGTAAAGACATGAGGGCTTTTCCCCCACACCTAGATGTTTCTCCTTTCATTCTAGGTCTCTTGCATACAAAGGAGTAGTTGGCAATATCAACATGGTGTTTTTCCCTATATCAGAATTCTCTTTTATATTAAATCCTTTGTTTCTTGCTTTGCACATTCACCAAAAAGACGAGGGGATTGGAATTGCCCGATTTTAGGTCCTGTTTTTGCATGTTTTCTAAAGGTTTTGTGAAGACTATTTGTAATATCTGGGTGAGAGAGAACTTTGAATATATGTGAACCTCTTTCAAATGACCTCAGTTCATTTGCAGTCGTGAGTTAATGGCACAAACATCTCTCAAGTTGATGTACCTTTGAAAATATTAGCCTTCAAAAGAGAAAATGGGAAATTTGCCTCCTGTACAATAATGTCCTCTTCTCATTTTTATTTTTCTTTTTTTAAATTAAATTCATGTTTGGAGTTAGGAGGTATGATTTAGTTAGGAGGTATGATTAATTGAAGACTGGCTTCATAATTTGGGAGATCACTTCCAAAAATATTTAGGACTTCATATTCAAAATTATTGGTATTTCAAGATGACATAACAAAGCATTAGACCAAGCACAGAACATTTCTCTTCACTAAATATGATTGTTCAGATTGTGCAACATCCACAAAACTCACTCTGAATTAACGTTTTCCAAAACCAAACATTTCCAGTTGGTTAAATTTTGATACATCTCTCCAGGGATCTAGTCAGTTTCAGCATTTTCCAATAGTCAAAGTGATTCCTGTCATTTCTCATCATTTCTTTTCTGCATCTGGCTAGTAACTGCTGAACTCAGACTTAAATGTGTATATTAAATTGTCATAAATTGACATAAAATTTGCAATGCCTAGCAGGGAGCCATTTATTATGAATGTACCAGACTGACATTACACACATACACACACACACACACACACACACACACACACACACAAATAAAGTCTATCTATATAATATATATGTATATATATGCATACATATATATACATATATATAACCTATCATTTTAGAATGATGAATCTGTACAGACTCAGATATTAGAACACTAAAAGAATACACTCATAACTGGAGCTCATGTTCAGGGAAATAAACCAGACACTAAAGATAAGAACCCCACGATTCACTCATAAGTGGAATCTACAAAAGTTGATCTCATAGAATGAGAGTAGAACGGTGGTTACCAGAGACAGGAAGTGTAGAGAAGTGGGAGGGATAGGAAAAGATTGATCACTGAGTAGTAAGATATAGTTGGATAAAAGCTAGAAGTTCTGTCGTCCAAGTGCACAGTAGAGTGACTGTAGATAACAATTATATACTATATATGTCAAAAAAACTGCAGGAAATGATTTTGAATATTTTCCCTCTAAACAAATAATTAATGTTCAAGGGGACAAATACTTTTAATTTTATTTAAACATAATACAATGTATATACTTATTGAAACATCATGGTACTCCATTAACATGTAAAATTTTACTGTTTTTGCATATCAGTTTTTAAATGCATTTAAATTAAAAAGAATGTACTCCTATTGTCAACAAATAATGCAGTTAATAAACATATTGTATGACCTTTAACATACAGAGTTTTCTTATCTCCAAAGTATTAGGACACTTGCATTTTAATTTTTCTTTTTGGTAGAGAAGGCATATAAAGAGGTTATTTCCATCATTATCCCAAATACTTTAACTTAATTTAACAATGGTCTCATTTTTCCTCCATAAAAATATTTTCTCCTCATTTTGACTTTATATTGACCAATGCTGGATTATGCTAAGTACTTTTTGCTAATTACCCTCCATTCACTGCCAAACAAAATTTTATAATTTTTAAAATATTTTTCAGAGACTTTTCTTTATCACTACATAGTTTCTCCTTCATGACTCTTTCATTAATATAGTTTCAACTATTACTCCTTGAAGATGAATGTAAAAATATACTTTGTAATTTTTAAGTCCAGTATATCTATTTATCTGTTATTTAAGAATTATGTTTCTGATGTCAAATCTATTATCTTTCTATACAAAGTTCTTTTCCATCTGTGTGCTCTTATTATGCTACTTGCAAACTTTTAAAATATATATTGATTTCTATGGCTATAATTGTATTCACATTTAAAACATGCAGTAAACATTAGTTCATTTTAAATGAAAGATTAAAATATTCAATGTAGAAATAATCTAAAATTAAACAGTTCTAGTTTCACTTTATATTTTAGTTCCCCTATATAGTGGAAGAACAACTTGATATTGCATTAATTTGATTTGAAATAAATTTGGTTGTTTTTATCTTTTGAAGTATGTGAGTGTGCGTATGCTTGTGTGTATTTATCCTTAGATAAATTTGAAATGGAAATCATATATTAATTGACATGTTAATGTTTTTGGACCAAGTGAGGAAAACAACATTCCTGAATTTGCATTATTGTTCTTATTGAGCAAAATGAAAGAGCATTGTTTAAAAAAATATATAAAATATCTCTGAATAGCATTTGAAAATAACTGCTTTTCAACTGATCAAAGTTATATTGCTTTCTTTCAGAAAAATACATGCAAATCTTAAAAATGCTTTATTCGTTTTTTTTGTCATCTACTCAAACTTATAAGTTTAGCATCTTTTCATGAAATGAAACCTATATTTGGAGAATATTATTGAAGTGAATTAGATTATTTAAGTAATACTTTATTTTAATGTCCCATATTTTTAATTTGTTAAACTATAATGTCAAAATCATGATTTTACTTTTATATTTGTAAAATAGCAAATGATTTTTTAGCATTTAAAATGTTACTTACAATTAAAACTGAAGAAAAAATTAAAATCAACATTAGGTATTAACAGCATTGGGATAATTTTTATTACTGTTGTTCAAAATGTTTATTGCACACATAAATAAAAATTCAGGTGTTGATATGAAATCCAAGTATAGAGGTATTGAGAGTAATTGTTGCTCAGTCTTTCAGTGAATACAGTATTTACTCATAAGCTACTTAAAATCAAAATGTGAAATTTCTATTATATAACTTGTTACTATTTGGCTAAGTATTATGTTCTTCTTTAGCACCATCTGTTCAATAAATAGGAATATCACAAATTAAACAGAAAGTTTCCCATATTTATTTGGAAAGATTGAATCATAATTCTATATACTTAGTTTGTTATTCACCTCTGCTAGTTTCTACTTATGTGATATAAGAAATATTAATTAAATTTCCTGAAACACCTTATTTGTATGGAAAATTCTAAAACATTTATGTAGAATATTGAATGATGCATTGATTCACTCTTTCTCTGAATAGATTATCAACCACTACAAAGTGCTATACTAGTATGTGCTAACTTAAAGCTTGGATTGCAAATGAATCCCTAGAAATGTGAGAATTTTAGAGAAGACATTAAGATTAATTTTGTGTAAATAGAGTGCAATATGTGAAAATTACTCATTGTATCATTTACAGGGTACTGTAATTAATTTTACCAGAGAACAGGAAAGTATTTTAAAAGAAAATGAATTTTGAACATTTTTGAATCAAAAAGCAGTGTTTTATTCCAGTTTTAGTTTAGGCCTGTATATAAGTGTGTAGTTTTAGTTACAGGAAAAAATTTACAAATAAATTCAACTATAAAATAATATGCTTGGTAAAATATAAGGTACAGTTTAATATGAAATATTTTGTTCAAAATTCAGAAATCCCCAAACTCTCAGAAAATGTAGCACTCTAACTTTTTTTAATGAGAAAGACCCCACCCAACCTGATATATTCCTTTATAGTCTTTATGTTATTAAATATTCTTATGATCGTGATTGAGAAATGTTTTTTAATTTTCTTTGATTGTTGATAGATCTTTATTTTATTCATTTCTTATTTATATGTGGTGCTGAGTGAGGATCTAACCGAGCACCTCACACACGCTAAGCAAGCGCTCTACCACTGAACTACAGCCTCAGCCCCAAGAAATCTCAGTAGCATTTGTTTTAGTCAATTTTTTCAATGCTGTGATCAAAGACTAACAAGAAAAATTTTGCTGGAGGAAAAGTTTATTTGAGGGCTCATGCTTTCAGAGGTCTCAGTCCTTGGGTGGCGGAATGCCTTCCTTGGGGTCTGAGATAAGGCAGAACATTATAGTTAAAGTTTGTGGTGGGGAAAAGTGACTCAGGACATTATGATCAGGAAGCAGTGAAAGAGCTCTGCTCAATAAGGACAAAATACAAAACCAACCCAAAGACCTACTCCCAAGGACCCACCTCCTCCAGCCATACCTTACCTGCCTACAGTTACCACCCAGTCAATCACTGTCAGGGGATTAATTCACTGATTGGGCCAAAGCTGTCATAATCCAATCATTTCACCTCTAAATCTTCTTGCATTATTTCATACATGAGCTTTTGGAGGACATCTTACTTCTAAACCATAACAACACTTGAATATGTGTTACTCCAAATCTCTTTGGAAATAATATATAAAAAAAATATGTACTCTGTTTCCAAAATCTGAGTTCCTAGTATTTTTAAATATATTTGGCTCTAGGAATTTTAGTAGGATTACTAATGTAATATTGAATATATACCAAGAAAAGCTAGAATAGAAAAAGTGGTTGACCACATGTTATAGAAATAGAATATTATAAATATCATAACCATTTTACTGAATTTCTAATAATGTTTATGTTGTTAATATGGTCAAAGTTTATAATTTAAAAAATCAGTTTATTCAACACTGTGACAATGTGATAATGAGAATGAGAGGATTTGACAAAATCAAAAAGTATGCTTTAATTTCTAATGCTTGAGTGAAATGAAACTCACAGCCATGTGTTTTAGAATGCCTTCAGGGAAGGAGGTTGTCTCTGTTCACATTTCAAAGGCCCAATCTGAGAAGGCACTCTCACAGCAAGAAATTGGACAAAGTAGAAACCCTTAAAATACAGGGAAGGAAGAGGTGCTACCTATCAGTTAAAGAAAGTAATTTTATCTCTGCACACACAATGTAACTGTTGTTTTACAAGAAATGTTGCAGGGAATGATCATTTGAAGTAGGCAGCATCTAGTTAGGGTCAAAGAGAAATTGTGGACCAAACCTGGGAATCATAGCTTGACTGAAAAATCCTTTCATAACATAAAAATAGTCAAAATGGAAGGACTCACATGTTAATCAACCATAAGCTACTTAAATACACCCAAAAGATCAAGTTTTTCATGACATGGAAAAACTGAAGTTTGGTAGTTTCATAAACCAACTGCCAACTTAATTGTGTTTGTTGCTTATTGAATTTATTCTTATAAATCATAACTAAAACACATGTCCTATATTTCATATATTGCTAAGAGTACCAGATGTCTGTATGAGAGTTGTTTGTGGGTGAGGAGGAAGAGAAGATGAATCTGGAATTATTTCATGAGAACAATTAGATACAAAAAAGTCATAGGTATACACTTAAATAATCCTCATTAGAGGATTATTATAATTCTTATTTTGAGCCAATAATGCATAAAAATCCTAACATTCATTGGTAGAGTATTACATTTTAAAAAATCAACTTTCCCCCTTCTCAATCCACTGGACAGGAAACATGCCAGGAAACTTGATTTCTACCAATCTGTCAGTGCTGTTCAGATATAAATTTTTTAAGTTGAAAAAAGAAAAAAATATGAAGCACCAAACACAGATGCCTTAGGATCCATTTCATTCTACTACATAGTTATAAAAAAGTGTTTATGGGAATGTTTTAACAAATATGGAGTTATTTGTTAACATCTTAAAGACAGTGCCTTTTAGAGATAAAAAGTGGCATCTAGGTATGTACAGAATTTTTTCTCCAGAGAAAGATAACCTGGTTCTCCCAACATTCTCTATGACAATATTCACTTATTTCCCATTTCTCTTTGGGTTATTACCATTTTAGGTGCAATGTCTTTAACAAGAACAGAATAATTGTTCACAATATAAACATCCGTGACCAAAAAAATGAAAAGAGAGAAGGAGAAGAAAACGAGAAAGAGAATGAGAAAGAAAAGAAAGTGTGAGGGAAACAAAAAAGAAAAAGAGAAGCACATTGAACATAAATTTAACATGGGAGGAATGTTAAGTGGAATGAGCATGTGAAGAAAATAACGACATTTGCCTCTCATATTCATAGATATAAGAACCTGATAATTGACATAAGATGGAAAGATTCATTAATATCTACAACATTCTGTTTATAAAAGAGTTCCCCTTCATTCTATCCACTTACTAAGTAAAATGACTTACAAATTTCCTATAAGTTTACCCCATGGTTTTCTGGTAAGATAGTAAGACAGCTGAAGTAGGAACCCGTGAGAGTGCTCTGTTGTCCCCACAGACATTTCAAATAGAAGTACAACACAAAGAGAAGACCACAGATCTCTATCAGATTGTTGAATTCTTCCTACTTGCCCGTTTTCAACTATAATAGGTGAGTAAATGTTGCTATCATGTCATTTACCTCCTCATATATCAACAAATAATTGGTTGTTCTGATACAGCATTTTTTAAAAATTTATTTTACTTTTTTTTTTTTTTTTTTTTTTTGATGTGCTGAGGATCAAACAAAGAGTCTCAGAAATAGTGGGCAAATCCTCATTCATGCTTGGCAAATCCACAGAGCCACACCCCTAGGTCTTCCACTTACTGGTAGCTTCAAAGTTGTGAATTTGATTTTTGCATGGCTTTCTTTGTTGTTGTTATCATTGTTGTTGCTATAAGTGGAACACTTTACAGCTTTTACATCTACAGGAAATCCAATCAGGCTATTGAAAGTTCTATCTAGTTTTCAAGGTCTATTTTTGGTTAGCAGGGTTATCATAGTGTATTTTAACATGCTCCTTGACAACCTGAACTACAAATCATAATCTTTTCCTCACATAATTTGTTTGTCGTAGTGTAGAATCTTTCAATACATGTACTAATTATTTCTTCAATTTTTAGGCTATCTTTTCAATTCTAAAACATTTTCCCCCTTCATCTATTGTGTGGATATAGTCTATAATTCCTTGAAAGAAGATTTGTGATAACTTGGTTGTATTTATCTCTTTATGACTATAACTATCAATTGAAAAATTATTTTGTGTTTGCCTTTGAACAAATATATGGATACATATGTGTATATGACCCATTGCATTTTAGAAATAAGCTCTAGCTGCTGGTAGAAAATGTGGACTTTGTTATTCATGCAGCACATAAGTCAATGTGTGAATATTATTTTAAAAATAAATTTAATTAATTCTTGAGCCTTCTATGTATACATCAGATAAGCAAATTTTCTTAGCACACAATTTCAGTGAAAGTACAAATCTGAATGTGTATAATTTTAAAAAATTATCAGTATTATAACTGGTTCTAGATAACACTGTGCTGTAATAACTTTACAGACAAAGAGAAGAAAATAAACTCTATAAGGATGTTGTGGAAGCTATTTAAGTTAGAAGATTGTTCTCTTTGACTATAGGTTATCTTATTCATTTTTTATACCTCATAAATATGGAGAATGTTGAACTAGTCCAATACTTATTATACTTTTATTTTCACTGCCTCCAGATGCATCAATTTCTTACTTCCCAAAAGTGATTATAAGGATGAGTCAAAACAATATTCAAAAAGCTTGTTTCTCCTGCTATAGAGCTAGGGTGAATGAAGTTAGTATTATTGCTATATTTCATATTCTTAATAGATGTTCAAAAATCTGGACATATCTCTCAAATTCCAGGCAATCTGGGTCAAGGTCCTGTAACACTTTAACACACTTTTCTGCTTATTTCAACATTTTTAACTTCCAAAATTTACTAGCAGGCTCCCTCTGTTAGAGTCAAGAAAAGTCTTTCTCTTTCCTTCATTTCTACATGTTGATAGATTTTCATTTAAACTATCTACGAGGTTGTCATACTTTCTGTAAGAACTCCTTTGATTCCTCTTGCCAGATTGTCAGTGGGTGATTTCAAATTGCTACTCTTGGCTTGCAATCTTTAAAATATTACCTGAGTGGAGAGTTCTATTTTAACTTCCCACCGTCATTCTTCATGAAAGATTTAAATGAAATATTGACACTTTCCATATTCATTTACAATATTATATGCACCCTCTGCAGTTCTTCCTATTTTCGCATGAAATGATTTTAAACATAGGTATATATAATTTTACAGATCATTATTATCAGTGTTAGCTTTTCCTGACAACCTATTAATCTTTGAAATATTTTGTCCAACCATACAATATACTGTCATAGAAGAAATTGCATTCATTGCTTCCAAATTTATTTGGGCAGCAATAGAACATCATTATAGACATTTATCATTTTTCATGTACTCAAAATTTTGGTAAATGGAGTGCATCTGGGTCTTCTTTTGGATCATTATAATTAGTACCTAAAGAATACAAATATGAAGTATCATTCATCAGATTTGTTTATGAATTAATGTACTTGTTTTACCTTTATAATATTTATATCTATAAAAAACCTTTATCAATTTCAGTACTTAAATTTTTTTTCAAGGATTGAAATACTGACAAGTTAAAAAGTTATATATGTGATTGGGCATCTTTGATAGTAATTTGAAACATGTAACTCATTTTATTCATTTGACTCATTTGTTTTTAATAAAACTGTCAAAATCTGCAGGAAAATACATTATAAGTTTATAGAACCACTTCAGTTTCCTTACTTCCATGCTTCTAGTACCCTAGTATTTTATATAAAGAAGGAATGTAGTAAGTGAATATTGATGAAGTAAACATGTGAACAAATGATTGAATTGGTTTCATATTAGTTCAAAGATTACTTAAATGAAGATCCAAGTTTTCATTCCATCACTGATTTTTCATAAATGATTGAGGAGTTTGGGATCTTAGGTTCCTCTTCTGAAAGATTAGAGGATTGGGTTTATTGGTTTGTACGGTAGCTCTAAAGCAGTCAATTATCTTTATATTTCTTTAGTGTTACCAGAAATAAACCTAAAATCCTGTTTTCAAAGTTTAGTGAGTTTTTTCTTTCTGACAATTAGTAATATCATGTTTGTAATGCCTAGATCACGGAGACCCCAAAGACCACCAGGGAGTCCAAGGCACTTATGTAAAAACAAAGAGCCTTTATTCAGGCTTAAGCTTGGACTCTCAGACCTCACCAGGGCAGCGGGTCTGTGCAGAGAGCCCTGAACAATAGCTCAGCAGGTTTTTACAGGGGGAGAGGACAGGTGGTGGCAGTGGACATGACATGCATCACACCATTACACAAGCACCAATTACAATCCTATAGCACTTATGGTGATAATAGTGACCACTCAGAGTTTGAGGGGTGTCCATAACATTTGGAAGGACCCAATCATGGCTTTTGGGAATTATTTGAAAATGACCAACTGCAAGGTGAGTTTAAGTGACCCACGTGGGGTTCAGGCAGACTCAGACCTCAGGAATGCCAGGTATGTGATTCTTAACCTCTTTGTCTGCTCTGAGGGTGGTCCCTGAGTGGCTTCAGCCTTGAGCAATGTGTGTATTTACCCAGAACCAAAACTCAGGCCTACTAGTTTTTCTGAAGGGTCCAAAGCCTGTCACGGGGTTCATTTTAGCTTAGGTCTTTCAATGTTATTATTATTTATATATTATTTCAATGTTGATCAAAATAGAAACATAATAAATAAAATTCAGTGGTAAGTTAACATAAAATATACTATTGATTCTCAGATGTTTTCTTTTTTTGAGGGATTTTTTTCAAAGAATGGCTTTGAGTGTCTGCTTATTTGTTCACTATCTCAATTTTATATTATCTTTCTCTTTCCTTCATTTCTACATGTTGATAGATTTTCATTTAAACTATCTATGAGGTTGTCATATTTTCTGTAAGAACTCCTTGATTCCTCTTGCCAGATTGTCAGTGGGTGATTTCAAGTTGCTACTCTTGGCTTGCAATCTTTAAAATATTACCTGATCATATATCCTCTTTATTTTTAAAAATATCATTTATCCTTTAAAAAAATCATTTATCCTTTAAAATAATATCAATATCAATAAACATCTCTGTCTATAAAACTGGGAAGCTGTAGCTAGTTAAAGCATGGATTGAAACAGAAAGTTAGTACATGTATCATATTAAGAATATTTAAAATATAGACATATAGGAGGCTTTTGGTTATGAACTCAAAAGCATAGGTAAAAAACGCAAAAATAGACCAATAAGATTACATCAAACTAAAATGGTTTGCACAGCAAAGGAAACAACAGAGTAAAGAGACAACCTATCGAATGGAAGAAAATATTTTCAAAGTATACATCTAATGTGTGTTTAATGCATAAAATGCATAAGGAAATCAAATAATCTCATAACAGTAAAACAAATAATCTGATTTTAACAAAGGATCTGACTAAACCTTCTCCAAAGAAGATGTAAAAATGACCAATAGATGTATGAAAAAGTGATAAAAATGTCTAATCAGAAAATGCAAATTAAAATCACAATACTATATCCTCTCAAACCTGCTAGAACGGGTATTTTGAAAAAAATTGAAAATCATTTTTGGATAGGATAAAAAAAGCAAGTTTTGGAGAGGATATATTGGTAGAAATGTAATTTATTATAGCAATTGAGTAACAGTAAAGAAGTACATCAACATTTCAAAATAGAATTACCATTGATGTAGCAATCACATCACTAGGTATAAAATCACTGGAACTGAAATCAGTACATTGAAGATGTATCTGCAATCCTGTTTTCATTGAAGCATTATCATTATTCACAGTAGTCAATATGTGCACTCAATCTAAGTGTTCTTTGGTGGTGACTGGATACGGAAAATGTGGTACGTGTGCAAATGGAGCACTATTCTCGATAAAAAGAAGGACTTTGTGTCATTTGAAAAAATGTGGATGATTGCGGGGGTCGCAGTCCATTCGGAGCCAGCGGGTTGAAGGGGCACCCCCACATTCACCTAGCTGTGGAAGTTGGGAAGAGTTGCAGCCGACTAGCCATCAGTTCCCAGCCCTCTGCTGCTGCTGCAGGACAATCAGACATGCTAAGGAGTACAGTCAGAGCAGGTACCGTTTATTTGTGGAACATTCAACTTATAGGGCCGTTAGGCCAATCCGAGACAATGCACGTAGGCAACAGCTGTCCATGTGGCAAGGCACGTAAGCCCCTCTGAATTCTGTCCATGAGCTGCACGTTGCGGAACCAACAGTAATCCAATCACATAGTTCCTCCTTCCTTTGTGCCTTTCCCATTTACACACAATGGGAATCATAAGGGCATAGCATAGAGCTAGCTCCCCACAGATGATCCTGGAGGGGTAGTATGTTAAGTAAAGTGAATGAGGCACCGAAAGACAAATACCACCTAATCTAGCTTGTATGCAGAATCTTAAAAAGTTGAACTCATAGAAGTAGTAGAATGGTGGTTATACTACTTATGAAGTGTTTGAGGACTTTAATTAAGATGTTGTTCAAAGGATGTGAAATTTCAGTTAGATAGAAGGAATAAGTCCAAGAGATGCTTGTCTAATATGGTTAAGATAGTTAATAATGCATTATTGGAAAATGCTGAGATTGGAGGTATAATGTTCTCATCACAAAAATGATAAATAGGTGAGACAATACATATGTGAATTAGTGATATTTAGCTATTCTTCAGTTGTATATATATTTCAAAACATAAAAGTATTAAGGTTTAAATGAGTCATTCCCCAAAAGCTCATATATGTAACAATGAAAGAAGCTTTGGATGAAATAATTAGATTATGAGACCTGAAGTCTTATCAGTAGATTAATCCACTGATATGAATCAACTCGGCAGTAAATGTTGGCAGGTAGTGAGTAGGTCACTACCTTTGAGGTTTATATTTTGTCCCTGGTGAGCAGAACTCTCTCTCTGCTTCCTGATAGCCATACCCTGATTTGCTCTCTTCTGCAGTACCCTTTTGTCATGATATTCTGCCTCACCTTAGTCCCAGAGCTATTAATTCAGTCAACCATCAACTGAACCTCTGAAATAATGAGACACAATAAAGTTTTCCTCTTCTAAGTTATTCTTATCAGGTATTTTTGATAGCAGGGATACAAAACTGATGAAATCAGTAAGTGCATGTACTTTTATCTATCAAAGTAAAACATAAACATATGTAAGTAAATAAAAAAGAAAATAATATGCAGCCTTATAAATTTTAGAAGTCTACAAATAAAATTTTAAAATTGAATTTAAAATATCTCAATTTAGGTACAATATTAGGTGTTAAATGATTAAATGATAATTAAATATGGTATGATCTAAGCTCTTATTAAATATTAATGGTCATAAAATAACCTAACCAAGGTTAATTGGGAGAAAAAATGCTATATCATAAATAGTTATCATGTTTTCTATAAAATATACTTGGATGGAAAAAATTATTTTAAGAGTTTTCATAATTATTAAAAGAGGTCATGAAAATTAATGAATTAATACATGCAATGTTGCCCTTATGCTATTTATAGTTATCTTATTTTTAAATTATTTGATGAGCTTGTTGATGTTCAATCATTTTTAAAGTAAGTTAAGCCAATGCTGAGAATTTCATTTTAATAAATAGTAAAACCTAATATTAAAGATCTGATATAATTGCCAATAGTTTTTAATTTTATGAAGGATAATATTAAACTGTTAAATTATTTAATCATTTCTGTGAGATAAAATTAGAAAATGAATTAGATAATTTTTCTTTTTAATGAACATATTTACTAAATTAGAGTTCAAATTATGAGGAAATTAATAGAATCATACTATTGAATTCATGTAGTTTTTCCCTTAGACCTGGCTAATGTTTAAAATCACATATTGGAACACAATTGCTTAGCCACTAAATTTAGACTTTGATCACACACTCTGGTAATATCTCTTGATATATTAATTTTAAAAATAAATAGCCTAGAATATATCTAATATAAATAAATTATGTTTAAAATTTTATTCATTTGACATAAAATTTTTATCATATAATTATTATGTTCAACATGTTGCACTGAAACATGTATACATTATGGGATGAATAAATCAAGCTAAGTAATGTGTGTATTACTTTACATGCTTCTTAAATTTTGTGGTGACAATGTTTAAAATCTCCTGATAGCAATTTCCAAGAGTATAATATATTTTGTTTAGTCACTATGGTATAGAATAGATCTACCTCTTCAAATTATTCCTCTTGTATAATTGAAAATTTGTATCCTTTGACCAACATCTAACTAATCCTACCACTCCTTGACCCCAGACTTTGGGAACCACCATTCCATACTCTACTTATGAGTTCAAACTTTTAGATTTTATATGTAAATATGATTGTGAATATTTGTTTTTCTGTGCAAACCTTGCTTCATGAAACAAATGTCCTCCCTGTTCATCCATGTTCTCACAAATCACAAGACTTCTGTAAAAAGAAAAAAAAATAGAAATCCGTTCTGTATATGTTCCACATTTTCTTTATTTATTCTTCAATTGATGGATAATTTGGTTTCATCCAATTCTTGAATATTTTGAATTAAGCTGCAGTAAACATGAAAATACACACATTTCTTCAAAATACATGAGATACAGATAGGTAGAGCTAGACAGACAGATTCCATGGGGATCATATGATCATATATCCTCTTTATTTTTAATTTTACAAGAAGTCTTCACAATGTATTCATATGGCTGTACTAAATTACATTCCTACCAATAGTATGAACTCTCTAGTAATTCTCCATTCACTCTCCAAAACATGTTAACTTTTATCTTTTTTAAATAACAACCATTCTAATGGTGAACTTTTAATTTTCATCACTTTTATGATTAGGGATATTGATCATTTTTCATACAGCCTTTTTGTCATTGTTCTCTTTTTGGAGAAACATCTGTTCAGTTCTTTGCCCTTTTTTAAATAAATAATCTGTTCATCTAAAATTGAGTTATTAGATTTTCTCATGTATTTTATATAAAAACACCTTATCAGACATATAGTCTTCAAATATTCTCTTCCATTCTTTAGGATTTCTCTTTACTCTGTTGATTGTATTCTTTCCCATGCAGAAGCTTTTTAGTTTGATGTAATCTCATTTATCTACTTTTACTTTTGCTTCCTTGACTGAATCTTGTCCAATGTCCCAAAGTATTTCTCCCATTTTTTTCTTCTACTAGTTTCATAGTTTTGGGTCTTATCAAAAAAGCCATTGCCAAAACTTACATCATGGAGAATTTCCACTATATTATCCTTTAGTAGTTTATAACTTCAGATCATTCATTTAAAATTCTAATCCATTGTTAATTCTTTTGGCATATGGTGATAGGCAAGGCCTAAATTCTTTCTTCTGCATGTGGCTATTCAATTGTCCCAACAGTATTTATTGAAGAGACTGTTCTTTTCCACATTGTGTTCTTAGTATTTTTACTGAAAATCAAATGACAGTAAATAACTGAATTTATTTCTGGGATTTTTGTTCCATTCGTCTATGTATCTGTTTCTATACCAGTACCACGCTGTTTTAGTTACTATACCACTGTGATACACTTTGAAGTCAAATAGTGCAATGCCTGCAGCTTTGTTCTTTTTGTTCAAGACTGTTTTGGCTATGTGGGGTCTTTTTATATTTTTTGTATTTCATAGACATTTTAAGATTCAATGTTCTGTTTCTCTAAAAGATGTCATTTGACTTTTGGCAGAAATTGCATTGACTCTGTAGAACACTTTGGAAAGTGTAGATCTTTTAATATTACTAGTTCTTCTAATTTATGACCACAGGATGTTTTGTCTTTTGTATCATAATTTTTTCTAACATGTTTTATAATTTTCAATGCACAAATGTTTCACCATCTTGTTTAATTTTATTGCTAATTATCATCATCATCATCATCATTATTGTATCTGTTGCAAGTGGGGTTGTTTTCTTGATTTTTTCTGATAATTTATTTTCATTGTAGAGAAATGCTAGTGATTTTTATATCTTACAACTTTAGTTCTATCAGTTTTTTTAGTAAAGATTTGTGATTTGTCTATACAAAATTATGTTGTCTGCAAAGGGACAATTTGCTTTCTTTTTTCCTTTTTGATGTGGGTCTCCTTTCTTTCTTGAATGGTTACTTGGATTGAACTTCTAGTAATTAAATAGATGAGAGTGGGTATAATTATTTTGTTCTGATCTTAGAAAAAATATTCAATCCTCCCCCACTTAGAATTTGAGGTTTTCTATGGGTTTGTCATATATGGTTTTTATTATGTGAAGATATTTTTCTTTTATATTTAACTATGTCAACTTTTCTAAAAAAAATGTTGAATTTTGTTTAATGCTTTTCCTGTATTTATGGAGAAATATTGTACAATTTCATCATTCATTCTATTAATGTGATACATCACGTTTGTTGATTTATATATATTGAATCATTCTTGCATCCCTGGGGAAAATCCCACTTGATTATGGAGAACAATTCCATTTATATGATGTTAAATTTGCTTTCCTAATATCTTGTTGAGAATTTTTTCATCTATGTTTTTGAAGGATATTTAACTTAATTTTTGTTTCTTGTTTTTTCATTGTCTGTCTTTGGCATCAGGGTAATGCTGGCTTTACTGAAGGAAGTTTGAAGTATGTCCTTTTCTTCAAGTTTTGGAAGAGTTGGCGGTTATTAGAATTAAATCTTCCTAAAGTGTTTGGTAAAGTTAAGCAATGGCCATCATACTTTGGGCTTTCTTGGATAATATTTATGACTGAATCAATTTCCTCACTCATTATTGGTCCATTCATATTTTTATTAATAATTCAATTCTGTTAGATTATACATATCAGGGAATTTATCAATATCTTCTAGGTTTTCTAATTTGTTTGGATATAATGTTCATGGTAGTATCTTATGATTATTTTTTATGTCTTTAGTGTTAGTTGTAAAGCCTCCTATTTCATTTATGTTTTTATTTATTTATGTCCTCTATTTTGTAAGTTTTGCTAAAATTTGACAATTTTATTAATCTTTACAAAATCAATTCAATTTCATTTATTTTTTATGTTTTTTTCTAGTTTATTTCATTGATTTCTATTCTGATATTTATCACTTCCTTTCTTTTGCTAACTTTGTACTTGATTTGCTTTTATTTGTTTTGTTCCTTAAAGTATAACATTAGGTTATTTGGGATTTTTCTTTTTTCTTTTTATTTTTTTGTACCAAGGATTGAACTCACCAGAGTCACTTAACTACCCATTCACATCCCTGGCCCATTTCATTTTTTACTTTGAAACAGGGTCTTACTAAATTGCTTAGGGATGGCTTTAAATTTATGGTCCTTCTGTTTCAGCCTCCTGAGTTTCTGGAATTACAGGTGTGCTCCACTGTACCACTGCACCACCATGCCTGGCCTTGCTTTTGATATAGGTGTTTCTTGCTAATAATTGTCCTTTACAAAGTGCTTGCATTATATCTCAAGTTTTAGAATATTGTGTTTCCAATTTTAACTTTAAATTTTTCATTTATTTATACATTATTCTGGTGCATGTTGTTTAATTTCAACATATTTGTGAATTTTCTGAAACTTCTTTTATCAATCTCTAGTTTCAATATCATTTTACTAAGAAAAGATCCTCAAAATCATTTCAATTTTCTTAAATTAATTAATACTTGTTTTGTGTTCTAAGATGTAATCTGTACTTCAGAATGTTCTAAGGACACTTGAAATAAATGTATATTCTGCTGCTGTTAGATGAGCTATTTTGTTCTAAAGTACACATTATGTCCAACTATTCCTTGTGTGTTTATCTGTGGATGATCTGTCCATCATTGAAATTAGTATATCAAAGTCCTCTACTATTACTGCATTGCAGCCTATGACCTTTCAGGTCTATTAATATCTGATTTGAATGTTTAGATGCAATAATGTTGGGTGTCTATATCTTTACAATTATAATATGCTTTTAATGAATTAACCCACTTATAATTATATAATGACTTCTTCATCTTGTTCTACAATTTTTATTTAAGGAACATTTTATCTGATATAAAATAAGCTACTCCTTATGAAGCTAATCCTGCTCTCTTTTACTTCTATTGGCAAGCAACATCATATTATATCCCTTCCTTTTCAGGTTATATGTGTCCTTACAAATAAAGAAAATCTCTTATAGGCAGCATATAATTTTTATTATAACTGCTCATTCAGGTACACTGTGCCTTTGATTGTGGAGAACTTGCTTCTTAACCTTTTATGTAACTACTATAGGTTTTTTTCTTTATAGTTACCATGATGATTGCAGAACACATCTTATAACAGCTGTTTTTAAGCTCATAACAAATTAACTTTGATCATATGTATAACTCTATAATTGTACTCCAGTACCACCTCTCAGATTTTAAATTGTTGATGTTACAATTTACATAGTTTAATGGGTCTCCTAACAAATTATTGGGGCTATTGCCATTTTTAAGGGTTTTCTTTTCTAACTGTCATGCTAAAGATATAGGTGATTTTATAGAGAAATATTACAGTACTAGAATATTCTGAATTTCTCCAGAAATTTTTACTGGATGAATTTTTACTTTTATATGTTTTTGTTTTATTCATGAATGTTCTTTTACTTTTTCTTGAACAACTATCTTCAGCTTTTTATGCAATACAGATATGATACTTATGAACTTCTGTTTTGCTTGTCCAAGATAGTCTTTATCTTTCCATTTCTGAAGAACAACTTTATTGGGAACTTTATTCTTGCTTGGGACATTTTTTTTCTTTTCAGCACTTTGAATTCATCATCTTATTCTCTCCTGGCCTATAAGGTCTCCGCTGAAAAGTCTATTGCCAATCTTATTGACCCTCCCTTATATGTTATTTTCTTCTTTTCTCTTGCTTTTGGAATCCTCCCTTTGTGCTTGTCTTTATAGTTTTCTTGTAGTGTCTTGGTGTCATATTTGAATTAAATGTGATAGGATACTTTGACCATCCTGTACCTGGATATTTTATCCATATTTGGAAAAATATGGATTTTTTTAAATAAGCATTCTGCCTTTTCTTTCTCTTCTGCTTCACAAACTCTAATTTAAATATTTGCTTTTAATACTTTCCAATAGGTTCCATAAGCTTTCTTCTTTGCTATTCATCCATATTTCTTTATCTCTTTGATAGATGCTTAAATAACCTGTCTTTGAGTTCACCAATTTTTTTCTCCTTTATCAGTTCTTTTATTGATTTCCTATTGAATTTTCTATTGTGTAGTACTGTAATTTTCATTTTTATTGTGTTGTATTGTATTTTTGAATGTATTGTATTTTTATCTCTAGGCTTCATTTTATTTAGTTTTGTTTTAAATTTGAATATCTGTTAAATTCTATTTTAGTTATTTATTATTTTCTTGATGTCATTGAATTGTTATTATTTTCTAGTAATTTCTTGAAGTTCACTAAAATTATTTAAAATGACTGTTTTTAATTCTTTGTGAGGTTGCATATCTCTTTTTCTTTTGACTCAACTAAGGTGAGATTTTTGTGGTTTTGGTGGGATTGTGATATTTCAGCTTCCAGTCTGAAGCCTGGATGCATAAAAGTTGACTTATAACTGAGTTATCCCCAGAGCCTTATACCACTGGGACAAGACTGGAGCCAGAATTATGGGAATGTTCCAAGAGCCTAGATCTACACAGGTGTTTTATGAGCCTCTGTCTATGTAGTTCAACCTGACATTTAGGACTGATAAGGTGGGTCTAGACCCTGAGAATTGTGAAGTGTGTCTGGACACTGATGCCATGAGAACCATTGAGGACACTGGAGCTATTAGTTTGATCTGGTGCTGAATACACTTGGATCCTGTATCTACAAGGACCAACATGGAGGCAGGGTTAACAGGTGATACTCTAAAAATCTAAGAAAGCCATCCTGGTGCTGATGCAGACCTGAAACCCATGACTGTAGGGGCAAGTTCAGTTTTGGGGGATAGGCTGGTGCTATTCGCCCCTGAGTTTGCCTTGAAGTCTAGAGCAGTTACAGCTTAAGTTGTTGAATCTGGCCTGGCACTAAGGATAATATAGAATTTGAGATCACTAAGCCTGGCCTAATGGTCGATTGGACTAGATATTGAGTCTGCTATGCAGGCCTGAACCCTGGGCTGTGAGATTAGACCTGGTGGGAAATTGAATCTGGAGACAGACACAATTGTTATTTAGTGCATAGAAACACTAAATGGAGTGGTTGCAATTTGGGGCCATGGAGATCTACCTCATCCTGGGTTATGCTGGTATAAGACTGATTTGGGGTCCTGTGGAAAAGTCCAAGCAACAATTTCCTATCCTTCTCCCAGGCAGAGCTTCTCTCCTCAAATTGGAGAGAGAGAACAGCTTTATTCCATCACCTTTCCAATGTCTTTCCTTAAAGACATTATTTTTAAAATATTGAGCAGTATCTTTAACCTAATTTGAAGTAATTTTTTTAATTATATGGTTTCTTGGGTTTAGAAAATCTCAATAACTGTAAATAAGTGTGCTGCATGAATATTTTTTAATATCAGTAACTAGAAAGTGAAGAAAAAAACAAGTCGAATGTTTCCATTTATCTTACCAGAACATATGTATATTTATTGTAAATTTCTTTTATACATAAATGAATGTCTAGAAAAATCTATTGTACACTGATATACACATAGATAACACTGTTAAACATTATCTGTATAGATAAAATTTATATATGTGTACAAGTATTAATCAGTGATTATTATAATTTTTTGAGAAATAAATATAGATATTTTATATTAATATTAAGAAAGACTATTAGAATTTAATCTGCTATGTCATAAATTCTGAATCTTCATTAAGGGAAAATATTCCTAGTAACTAAATATAACTATATTTTACAAAAAGGAAGTATAGCATGTTTAATAAAATATATTTTGAAATATGACAGTAATGATTAAATATCAATCATATCAATATGAGTGAGATTAAATCACCCAAAAAATAATTTCCAATCTTACTCACAAGAAAAGCCCCAACCAAATGAGGTATAAGAGACACATCTAAATGAAAATTTGGAGTAGTTAAAATTTGGAGTTAATAAGAGGCAAGTAGACATAGAGATAAGATATGGTGATCCTGAATTACTATTCAACCTCTAAGAAAACAGAGATGCTACAGATGAAACCATTTTAACACAAAAAAGTAAAATTCAAAACAAATATTTCAGATTTGTTTCTATGCACTAAATAACACAGCAAAAATCATTATGAAACAAACTGTCCAGATCACCAGGGACATGCAGATAGAAACACAATAATAGCAGGAAAATTTAACAAACTATTCATGTTACAAGGCTTATCAACTTAGAAAAAAGAAACAAGTAAGAAAAAATTTAAAATTAAATAACATAATCAGTTAGGAATATTGTATTATTATATTCTGAATGCTATATCCTAATAATTTTAAGTATTCCTTCTCCACTGCCCAGGACATATTTACAAAAATCAATCATATATTTTATGATAAAAAAATCTATATTATTCATGCAATCAAATATTATAACCATTTCCCTCTGATAATGATGCAATAAAGCTAGAAATCCCTAATAGAAACAAAAGCAAAAATCCTATTTGCTAGGGTTCTCCAGAGAAACACACACACACACACACACATACACACACACACACACACACACACACACACACAGTCTTTGAAATACTACAGTTAAACCAATGTCGCAAAGTATAAAAGGAGACACTCAAAAAAGGACAGAAAAAATTATTTATGAACTTTGTCAAGAAAAAAAAATTGTTTCTTTGTTTGAGAAAAGACTGTATGGTAGGCATTTCTTCTTCTTATCCTAACAGTCCTGTTATCAAAATTGTACCATACACCTTCATTTAAACAGAGAATGCAGAAGGAAGTTGCTTTGTTTATCAGAAAATACACAGAACAAATAAAATTTTCTGCCTCTGCTTAAATTCTAAATCTCTGGTGAACAGCTTGCTCGTTTCTAGAGTGAGCATATTGCAGTAGTATGAATATCACTGGAGTAATTCTGACATTTGGTTGATAAGATTTGCATTAAAATATATTTACAGGAATTCTGTGTAGCTAGCATATAGCTCTTTACAACCTTTATCAATTTCAAACACACTTGGTTTTCTCATGCATAAAACTTACTGAAATGTTTGCCGAGAAAAGCAATTCCAAATAGGAGAGAAAATAGGTAAAGAATACTATAACTAATCAGTTCCCTAGAGCTGAGATAAAGCAAAGCATCAAAGACTAGATGATAAACTCTTGTTTTATTAATCTATACTTATTTTATGGCAAGTGTCATACATAAATACACAACATTAGCATCATCCTTTCCAATAGAGTGCTTCATGTTTTTGTTAGTTTCCCTCCTTGTTGTCCCATAATTCTATTCCCTGAATTCATAAGAACTAACAAGGAAAAGTATTTCTTTCTCTGGAGTATATTATCACTTCATTTGTTTTTAAAAAATGTTAAAATACACAAAACATTTTCTTTGTTAGTTTTTTTTTTTACTAATTTATATTCATAAAATATAGTATTGCATATGAATAGACAATCAAGTTCTAGTTCAAGTAAAATATTGATGGATTTTAATCAAGTTGTATTTACTGATTTGCTTTTGAACAGGTCTTACTTTCATATTAAGAGACAAAATAAGTTTTAGCTTGTAGAAAAGCAATTAAATAATTCTAATAATAAGAATAGTCATAGTTTCCTTTTGAATTATGGTTTCAGAGTAGGCTAATTTTTGTTTTGAAAGCTAAAATAAATTAAATAGAAATATAATTTACAAAAATTTACAAAAGATTAGCATAGAATCATATATTAAAACTTTACTTGTTAATACTGCCTTAGGTGTACTTCAATATTGTACTTAAATAAAAAATTAGACTTTTATTAACTATGTAGTTTGATGAAAAAGCAATTTTAAAGTGTTAAAATTATCTTTTTTCTTAAACACTGGAATCCAAAGATATAATATGTGAAATTAGGAACCAAATTATGGAAGCTGGGTGCACAAGATGGTGGCTAAAAAAGATCCCCAAGGATTATCACCTCACAGAAAACCAGTTTAAAAAACTGCATACATACCAAACTACCTTCACAAAAACTGAAGGAGTCAGGTAAAAGACTACAGTGTCTGATTTCAGTACAATAATCAGAAAAAACACACTGAAGAAGACAGGAAGGAAGACCCATGCTACTCCTTCCCCAACTTCAAGCCCATTGAGAGAAACATTTCCTTCTTGGAGGAATGAATGAGTCCAGATCTTAGACTTGAAACCCAGTACTGGGCCTACCACAGAAACCAAGAGCTAGGACAAATCCTGTCCCCAAGGAAGTAACTGAAAAAATGCACTGGGCTGCATTATACAGATGTTTATTGCCTATATCATCCCTCTTTTTTTTTTTAATATTTTTTTAGTTGTAGATGGACACAATATCTTTATATATTTATTTTTATGTGGTGCTGAGGATCGAATCCAGTGCCACACGCATGTGAGGCAAGCGCTCTACCACTGAGCTATAATCCCAGCCCATATCATCCCTCTTTTAATCATGCACAGACCAAGGGGAGCTTGATTCACACACAGCCAAACTGTGTACCAATACAAGAAATTGTTTTAGTGGTCAGTTCTGTGAATTCCAGGGTGGTATTTAGCATCAAGCAGAAAACAGAAAGACCTATACAGAGGGCAAGGTTCAAATATGGAGCTTATAGATCTGTTCCAACATCAGACAGAGACCTATACATCTGTGGGAAAGATCCCAGTACTGGCTCACATAATTCATCCCCCAAGACAAAGCAGGTCCTGCAACGGTGAGAGTCAATAATCATCTACATATATGTCTGCCTCTACAGCCAAGGTACTAGAAATTGAACATATAACCAAAATGTCAAGGAAGAAATCAGGAATGAATTAAAAATTCCTTAAAACAAATGGGAATGGAAATACAATATACATAAACCTATGAGCTGCAATAAAAGCAATTCTAAGAGGGAAATTTACCGTGATCAATACCAGCATCAAAAAAGCAGAAATATTTCAAATAAACCATCATCACTATAATTCAAGGAAGTAGAAAAACAAGAACAATCCAAATCTCAGATTAGTAGAAGGAAAGTCTAAATAAAGATAAAAGCCGAGAGAAAGAGATAGAGAAAGAGAGAGAGAGAGAGAGAGAGATTGAATTTTAAAAATTACATGAGATCAATGCAATAAAGAGATTGTTCTTCAAAAAGATAAAACTGACAAACAAGTAGAATTAAAAAAACAGATTTCATTAAGCAAAGCAGAAATGAAAAAGGAGGTATTACAAAGGACATCCCAAGAATACAAAGAATTAGTAATACAAACAACTATACACCATCAGATTTGATATCCTAGAACATATGAACATATTCCTGGACACATGCACCTTACTAAGATAGTGTCATGAGGAAATACAAAGGCTGAATATACCTATAATGAATAACATGTTAAAAGCATTAAAAACAGTATCCCAACAAAGAAAAGTCCAATATCACATGGCTTTGCTGTTGAGTTCCAGCAATCTTTTAAAGAAGAACAAACACCCATTTTTAAATTATTCCAAAAATTGGAAGAGGAAGAAATTCTTCCAAACCCAATTTATAAGTTCAGGAATACTCTAAAACTAATCCACAGAAGGTAATAAGGGTAATAGCAACAACAAACAAGCTGCAGGCTTTTAATCTTATTGAACAGAAATGTAAAACTCCTTGACAAAATACAAACAAACTGAATCCAATGGCACATTAAAAAGATATTTCACCATGACCAAATGGGATCCATTGCAGGGATGTAGGGATCATTAAAGCAGCTGCTAATCAATATACATAATACAATGTGTCAACAGATAAGTGACATAAGATGCAAGGTATCAACAGATGCAAAAAAGGCATTTAATATGATTCAATATAACTTCATAAAAATATTTTCTTAAGGGCTGGGATTTTGGCGCAGTGGTAGCGTGCTCGTCTAGCACGTGTGAGGCACTGGGTTCGATCCTCAGCACCAATGTAAAAATAAAATAAAGATATTCTGTCCACCTACAATTAAAAAATAAATATTAAAAAAAATTTCTTAAAAAATATGAAAATGAGTATGTATAAAAGGAATGTACTTCAGCATAATGAAAATTATATAATAAGACAACAACTTACATTAAAAGAAATGGAGAAAATTTGGAAGTCTGCTCTTTAAAATCTGGAGCAAGGAAAGGCTGCCCACTTTCACCATTGTCATATGACATAATATTGAAAGTACTGGCCAGAGTAATCAGGGAAAATAGAGGGCATCTAAATTGGGAAGTAAGGAAGAAAACACATTATCACCATCTGAAGCTCATGGGACCTTATTTATAGAAAACCCCAGATTCCAATGGAAAGATATTAGAACTAACAAATGAATTCAGCAAAGTTGCAGGATGCAAAATTAACATATAAAATCTATAGCATTGCTACACTGCAACAGCAATTTTTTTGAAACAAAAATCAAGGAAGCAGTCCCAATTACAATAGCTAACAAGAAAATAAATATGGAAATATAATGCCAAGAATAAATTGAACCAAAGATGTGGAAGCTCCATGCAATGAAAACTATAAATGGTTGATGAAAAATACTGCAAAGGAGACCAAAAATTGTAGATATCTTGTGTTTATGACCCAGAAGAACCAATAATATTAAAATATCCATAGGATTACATAGAAAAATTATGTTATGAAACAACCTAAGTCTCCATCAACTAATTTATGGATAAACAACACAATGGAATGCTATTCAGTCATAAAAAGAATATAATTTAGTTTCTTTTAATTTTACCACAACATGGATGGAACTAGAGATTATTAAACAAAATGAAATGTCAGTTAGGTATATAAAGACAAGTGTCTTAAATTTCATCATGTGTGGAAGTTTAAAAATGGATCTCATAGAAGTAAAAAGTAAAATTTTGGTTACTAAAGGTTGGTATGTTTGGTGGAGAAATGTTTTCAGTCTTTTTTTTTTTTTTTTTTTGCTGCTATGACTAAAAACCCCTACCAGAACAGTTTTAGGGGAAAGAAAGGAAAGTTTATTTGGGGGCTCAGCCTCACCCCACCTGTCTCCAGTTACCAGTTAGTTAATGCCATTAGGGATTAATTCATTGATTAGGTTAAGACTATGACCCAATAATTTCTCTCCAAAACTTCTTGCATTGTCTCACACATGAGCTTTTGGGGGACACCTCATATCCAAATAATAATAGGAAGGAAGGGATGCAGGGAGTTACATGAGTAGGTACTAAGTTATAATTCAACAGGACTAAGAAGTTCTAGTGTAATATTGTATAATAGGATGGCTACAGATAATTGGTAATGTACTATGTATTTTTAAATCCTTTAAGGAAAGATTTTGAAAGTTTTCACCCTAAAGAAATCATAAATTTTGGAGCAGATAGATATGTTTAAATGGTTTTAAACATAAAATGTAAATGTGTATCAAAATTTTAAATAGTACCCCACAAATATCTATATTATTCATGTTTTTCATTTAAAATCAAATATAATAAAAAGTTATTAAAGGTGCTATAAAATTTCTTATTCTTTCATGTAAATTTAGTCTTAACTAAATGTTCTGCTGACCACTGACATTCCAAATATTTACAAATAATCTCTCTCTTCATAAACTTTAGCTATAATAATCACAGCCTTATCTAGTTGCAAGTTTTTGGATCTGGAATTACAGTATTTTCTTTCATTTTCTAAATCTATTACGTACATATATTCTCATGCTGGCTGAACTAGTCATATAATTTTCCATATTTACTAACAACCTAGTGATGTTAATAAGGAATTTTTATTGGGAATTCCCACCTAATGTGGACCTCTGCTCATTCCTAGCAGACTCCTGTTTTCCTAGTGTTAGTCAAATTGAGTGTCAGAATGGAGACATCAAGAGTGATGAAGAAGGGCTGGTGTTGTAGCTCAGTGGTACAGCGCTTGCCTAGCATGTGTGAGGCACCAGGTTTTATTCTCAGCACCATATATAAATAAATTAATAAATAAAGTAGAAAAAGTCCATTGACAATTTAAAAAATATTTAAAAAAAAATGATGAAAAGCTAGGGTGTTGTTTTTGAAACATTCATTTGGCTAAGAGAATAGAGATTTTGATTTCTTAAAAGTGAATTTCAGAATAGTTGTGGAGGATATTAACCACTAGAGTCTATCCAACACAAAAGCCCTTCAATGATGAGAATTTTAGGTAGTGTGATACTATGACACTTGAACAAATACCCTAGAACAACTTTCAGAATGTTCCTATCTGGTCTTTTTGATGTTTCTTTTCTGATAGGCTAACAAAAATCTTTTGTTGTGAAGTAATAGCTGTTCAATACTTAACAATTCCAAGTAAATTTTCTCTGTTAAGTTTGTTTGACATTAAAGAGAACAAAAAGAGACTGTGCTTTGATTTCCAGGGTTATTTCCCAGGAAGCTGTGCTATGTTACTCTATTATCCACATGTACTCTCTCTTTCTCTCTCTCTCTCTTTCTCTGAATCTTAATATCATTATTTAGACATGAGTTTTATAATGATGTATTTGCCTTTGAGTCATTTTTTGAAAAAGAAAATATACGTATGCAGCATGAAACAAAAATTTAATTGAAGCTTAAGATTACCATTAATTTTTAATTAAGTATGGGCAGATCATGGTGAATTATATAGAAGAAGGAAGGATATAACTATATTGTTTTAGTGAGAAAACCAAAACAAATTCCCAGAGTAACACCTTACATCATAGACAAAAATCATTATGTAGTGAAAGAGAGGGGATAATCAACATTTACTGTACACGGATAGAATGTCTCATTTAATTGTGTCAACTTCTATTGGCTACAGACTTTGAATTCTTACATATGATGGAAGTAGATATCAGAGGTTTTATTTGTCCATGCCATTCAGTTATTGATTCAATATCTAACTCTTAGTCTCAGATACTTTTCTCTAATTTATTTTCTTAGTTTTGTTTATATAATAAGTAAAGTCAGTAATGACAGTATTTAAAATGTCTTCACTGAGATGAAGATTATTTAATGATGGATGACTTTAATTTCATTTCTGTTGCTTTCCAATTTCAATGTAAATTGCTCAACTTCTCTTTTTTTTATTTGCAAAATGAGTTGAGTATAATGGTAGTAACACACAGGAATATTATTGGGAGAAAACATAATAATACATTTAAGTCACTTGGAGTAACTCCTGATGCTAAGTTAGGGATTTATTAGTGCTAGATAATGTTCTAATTCTTATTATAATATATTACTATTCCTGTTATTAGATTATGTGTTTGACAAACTGTTTGAAAATGATGGTTAGAAAAAGATCTGGGATATGTCTCCAGGGTCTTTGAATCACTTTCACTCATCTTCATTTATCATTTCACTCACTCATAAAATTCTTCATTTTATTCAATTGACAAGTACTTATTAAAAAACAATTTCAAGTCAGGGAATATGCTACATTGAAGAAGAGAAAATAGAGATTTCCTTTCCTAAGAAGTTTTTTCTCTCATTGAAAGATTATAAAAGAAAAATCATAATACTTTTGTGTGATATGTAATAACATAGTCAATCTCTAAACAGTACTGGGAGAGCTCAGAGCAAAGCCTGTAATTCAGAATGAAAGATGTGGGGGAAATGTCCCCAAAGTAATCAACTTGGCATCGGACTGACCTGAAGACACAAGCTCTGAACAATAGATATAAGGGTGGTCTAAACAGAGGCACCAGATGCTTCAATCACCAGAGATGAGAAAAAGCCTGAGAATTGCAAGAAGGGCAAGGTGGGTATGGCGGTATGTGCATGAAGTAATCAGGAGGGGAGTCTGTGCAGCTAAACTGAGGTCATCTAATGTGCAGAACATTTATTTGAAAGTGTCCATAGGATTAGCACCTGTAGAAAGGAGAGCGCAGATTTGCTGAGGGAGAAGCCAAGCTGCAATGCAGTCCCAAGGATGGCCTCAGCCAACATCACAGAGAGCTCTAGAGTTAGGAGATCCCTTCAAAGTCATTGGTTAGGGAGGGAGGCCATGTCTTTCTCTTCCTCTTACTATCAATCATTCGATGAAGGATACCAACAGAAAGAGCTGTGACTTTCTATGTAACAATTTGTCTTCAGCAGGGAACTGTCAGATGAGGACTGTCTACTGGCAGCATCCTGAACCTTTGGCTAAGTGAATCCTTCATTACTGAAGAGGGATCCAGGTATAGCACCACAATGTCCACTGAAATCACCCTGAGGAGTTACTATCAGTAACTGAACAACGTTTTAATCAAGGCAGAGTCAGTAGCTGAATCTTGCACTTTATTGTGTTCTGAATTTAATAAAGGAGAACAATGCTTGCTTTGGAGAACTTTGTACTCTGATTACTTTTCTTTCACTACCAATGATTATGCCTATCCTACTCCTAACTGTAATACTAAAGAGTCTGCATCTTCACTTTCTCTCTTGCCTCTATTACTACAATCACCCCTGAACCATTCCTTTTGCTAATACTCTTGCTCCTTCAAAATCCCTTCTCTGTGGGATTATAGTCTGACAAAGGATAGGATGCGGTACTCTTCTGTAAAGATTTTCAGAAGTTTCTAAGAACAAAATTCAGTGATACTATCCTTTTTCTACCTCCTTAAATTTGATGAAATAAACCCACTAATACCTACATTTGAGTCCATTTCTATTTTTTGTCAAAAGAGATGTGTGAATTTAACAGTAGGTATAGGGAATATCCATAAAATAAATGAAACAGTTATGTTTGATGAAGAAATACACTTTATTTTTTAATATTTTTTGGTATCAGGGATTGAACTCAGGGGTACTCGACCCCTGAGCCACATCCCCAGCCCTATTTTGTGTTTTATGTAGAGATAGGGTCTCACTGAGTTGCTTAACACATCGCTGTTGCTGAGGCTGGCTTTGAACTCACAATTCTGTCTCAGCCTCCCAAAGCGCTGGGATAACCGTGCCTGGCTGGAAAAACACTTTAGAAGTATTCTATCATTCCCAATTTTTTCTAGAGTTCACATGTAAGACAGTATTCAGAGTTATTTGAAAGCCATGTTTAAAAGTATATCAACTTCTTAATGATGCATGAGGTCATTTTATATAAAACAGGGAGGGAATATTCCCTCAATATTAATATATTATAAACATATCAATAAAGAATTTTATGAGTTTTCCAGCATTTAATAAGAATATAAAGCAAACTCAAATTCACATAACATGTCACAATTTGCAATTCAGAAAAATATTTTAATATAAACTGTATTGAGTGCTTTCTGATTTAATCTGTTGCTACTGTTGCTATAACTGAATACCTGAGACTCAGTTATTTATAAGGAATAAAAATTTATATTAGCTCACAGTTCTGGAGGTTGGGGAGTACAAGAGCAAGGCTCCAGCATCTTCTTGGTTTCATGTTGTGTCATAACTTGAAAGAAATGTGGAAAGATAGGAAGCAAGGAAAAGGCGCAGGAAGCACAACTAGCTTCTATAATCCTCCACTCTCACTATTACTAACACACTATCACAGGATAGACTTTGGTCCTTCCTCACGTCTTTCTCATCATCTCCTGAATTTCCTACCACTTTTACAATTGTTACACTGGGAATGAAATTTCCATGTGAGTTTTGGTGGAGACAAACCACGTGTAAGCCGTAGCACTTTGTAAGAAGCACTTCCTTACTTTTTACATATTACCATGCCTTAATATCTTTCTGAAACTATGCAGACTACTTCATATGAATAAACTCGTTTTTCTCACAGAAAATTTAGAAGTCAAATAATAAATTTATCAAGAATTTGTAATGTAAACTCCAAGATTTCTCAGCTAATAAGTGATAAGAACAGTACTAAAATCATATCTGTGACTAAAAAGTTCAGATGTCTGCTCTTTATAGAAATAATTGAACATTACAAATCATAATTCAAAATTGCAGAGTGGCTCTTAGTATTTTTTCTGAACACTACATTGGTTCCAATTTTTACTTGAAATGAGGCAATTTCCATAACTCCTCCTGTTTTTTCTATATTTGCATAAAATTTCAGACTTTTAAAGTAGTTTTAAACAATTTATGGAATTATTGAAACAAGAATAGAGAGATTGAGTTTACAATGTGAAGTATAAGCAAGAATTAGATACTATACTATGTTACTGTCTCACCTACTTATATTGAGAAGAGATTTGACCACATTGACTAGTGTAAGAAGAGGGAACATTTTTCATTCCATGAATGTTCATAGCAATTTCCATGTTAGTGACTTTTAAAAAAATGAATATTTTCAAGGTAATTATCAATTTAAGTCAAAAATATTTGTCAGTTGTAGTATAATTGTATGTAATAAAATGCAAAATTAGTTGTCCTTAAGAAGAACATCAGCTTATATTTTATTGTTCAGTAACATATAGAATTTGTTTCAGTTCAAATTTACGGTAGAATAATTTTATAAAGACTTATTTTAGACTACAAAACCTGATAATAAGCCAGGTGTGGTGGTGCACGCCTGTAATCCCAGTACTTTGGGAGGCTGACACAGGAGAATTGCGAGTTCAAAGCCAACCTCAGCAATGGCAAGGTGCTAAGCAACTCAGTGAAATCTTTTCTCTAAATAAAACACAAAATAGGGCTGAGGATGTGGCTCAGTGGTTAAGTGCTCCTGAGTTCAATCCCTGGTACCCCCCCGCCAAAAAAACCTGATAATACATATTTCCAGGTTTATATTTCTAGAAAAATAATGGGATCTATCTACTATTTCTACTTAATAAAACTTAGGATATGAAGGAAGAGTAATGAAAAATTTGAGATATTTATCAATATCTTGATTTATAAAACATATTCACCTTCTTCTATTATTTTTATTAATCCAATGACTGCATAATTTATACAAGAAATGGCTTTCTTCTTCATGTATGCAAAGAAAAGTAAAATTCAGTGGGATTAAGAAATGTATCAAAGGGCACAGATTAATGCATGTTAGAATCAGCCTTTGGAATTAATTAAATCTAAGTTTGAATCTTGTCATTTGCTGACTTTATGCAATACATTAGATTTTCTGCATCTCCACTTTACTACTGATGAAGAGAGAACAGCATCTATATTGGCAGCCTCTTATTAAGATTACAGCTGGGTGTGGTGGCACACGCCTGTAATCCCAGCACTTTGGGAGACTGAGAAAGGAGAATCGTCAGTTCAAAGTCAGCCTTACTGATGGTGAGGCACTAAACAACTCAGTGAGACCCTGTCTCTAAATAAAACACAAAATAGGGCTGGGAATATGTCTCAGTGCTCGAGTACCCCAAAGTTCAATCCCTGGTACCATACGCACGCACGCACATACACACACACACACATACACACACACACACACAATGATTGCAGATGATACATACCTTTCCTGGAATAATGTATAACACGGAGTAAGTATGTGTTGATAACAAAGACATTTGACCCTTGATTGAAATCAGGCAAGGACTCAGGGATGCATAATTGAAGTGCAAAAGATATATACTTCTCAAACTACTTTCTCCCCCAATGACAGTTAATGGTGCAAATTTAGACAATGTGTCTAAAAATAGATATTGTCTGAGAAATGTAGATGGTAAATGGCACCTGGTAATGTTGAAAAAGAACTTCACATTTGACACTATGATAAGAACTTTGTTAACATCTTTGTACATGCTCTACTTCTTTGAATCTAAAATATCTCTGTATCTTCTACATTATTATTCAATCAAATTTATATGAGATTCTTGTGCATATAAAGAACTTCCAGTTACACATGTTGAGGAATAAATAAACATGATTCTCAAATTTTCTCTCAGGTCTCTACTGGAAAGAACACGGCACTAATATACACATTTCAGTTTCTTTTTTTTTTTTTTTTTTTTTAAATATTTTTTTAGTTGTAGATGGACACAATGTCTTTATTTTATTGCTTTGTATGTGGTGCTGAGGATCGAACCCAGGGCCCCACGCATGCGAGGCAAGCGCTCTACTGCTGAGCCACAATCCCAGCCCCACATTTCAGTTTCTTAAAAGTGAATTGTTCTTTGTCGGGTCTGCTGTTAACTATCACATATGCATTCCCACTGGCACTGATACATCATATTTTAGTCATAGTGACAGAGAAAACTTAAAAAAAAACTGCTTTCAATAAAAAAAAGTAGACCCACATTATAATTTCAGTAAATTACTTACTTTCCTCAACTTTCAAGCATGAGTTTCCCACTTTTGGTTTTTCCTACATTCATATTACAATTCAGCAACAATTTTCCTGTCATACACTCTGTCATACAGAAAATGAAATTGCTCCTACTTTCTTAAAGCATTCAAATGCTTGGTGACACATTGCTGTGTGAATTAACCTGGCAGTAAGTTACTTAAGACTCTTCCCTTTGGGTTTGGATTAGTGCTGCTTGAAAAGAAAACATGTCCTTCCAAAGTTTTGGACATATTTTTTGTTAATTCTTCCACATTTCCTAGATATGGTATTTGAAAAATATGTCAATCACATTGACTTTATACACCTTAATTGATTACTTGTTTATTAAAGAAAATTTACGAAGTGGTATTTAATGGAATGCAATACTTTTAATTACTTAAATGATTTCCCTGAAGCCTGCAAAACTATTTTTAGAATTGGTGTTTCTTTCAAATTGTCAGCTATTAGAGTGTAGGACTTCTTAGTTTATTAGTAATACAAATGTTATGACTGAATTAGAAAAGCTTCCTTAATCACTGAAAGGTCTTTGAAAGCTCCAAAGTAATTATATCTTGTAATTATCAGAAAAGTAAAGTTCCCCAATCATTTCGACAGTCAAGCATTTACTGGTTCTGAGCCTGCAGCTATGTGTGGATAAGATTAGCTTCTAATTATAGGGAGGGAAAATAATTAAGGTGAAATAAATTTTTTATTTTAACTTGCATATGATATTTGAAATAAGGATGCTTCCTTATTTCACAGGATGTCCCTGTGAAAACATTTTGAGGATGAAATGTGATTGTATTGTAAGAAGGAATGGTGAGGGAGATAAAAAATTAAATATGTTTGAAAAACTAAATATTCTGAGGAGTTACACTCCAGTGACTGATTTAGTTTTATTATGCCAACTATTTTATTAAGTTGATTGACTTAACAAGATGCATGGACAGATAGTTTCTGATAACAAATGAATAAATAATTATTGTTATATTTTAAAGGTTGAATTATACAATCTTAGTTTTGTTTCAAATTTTCCCACTTCAAATTCCAACATTAGGAAAGAAATAACATATACCATTTTTCCCAAAATGTCTTCCACTGAACACAAGTTCTGCTAATTAAAAATCTATTAGATTTTATAAAAACATCATATGTATTTTGAAAACCCTTGGTTAAACTAAATTATGATGTTTATTAACTTAAGGATCTGTTACTTATTTTTCTATGCACTGTAACTCCTCATTTCATGGTTACGTGATATAGAACTTGTAAAATTTATTTATCCAGAAGTCTAGAGTTCACTGGGACACATTTTGAAATATATTAATTAAGATACATCCACTTTTATGTTTTATTTTCAAATAAATAAATGGATATATATCCTAGTATTTCCCTCAAGTTTTACTTAATCAGTTTCTTTGTGCTTTGTGATGGCATTTCACAATTCTACATTATATCATTTATAGCAATATTTCTCAGTTTTGACATATTTTAACTACTATTTTCAATGACAAAGTTTTAAGTACACTCACACACATATGTGAGTGTGTGTGTATGTATATATAGTGCATTGGTAACTATATATATAAATATATACATAAATATATTTATATAGTTATAAATGTATAACTATATATAATTAGCAATGATCATCTCTAATAAAATTAATATTTTAATTCATAATAATAATTGTATCACATAAGAGGTTTGATGTTTTGTAAACTTTACCTATGCTATCTATTTGGATTAATGGATAAAAACCATGAAGATGTCAGGATCCACCATAGATCAATTTCTTCTTCTAGATGTGTAAGTCGTTGAGAATGGCAACCTGGATTGGAATGAATCTGTCAGACTTGTGGCCATATTCAGATAACATTTGAAGTCAGAAATTATGATATATTTTCTTTCTGAATACTATTTTATATCTACAACAGACACAAAGCTGCTGATTATTATTCAAAAGATTGGATTTTGTATCTTTCAATTTGGCAGACAGAACTAGTGTTTCTATTATGCTTATCTTGCCTTGACCTCTAGGAAGCCTTTTTTTATGAAATTCTATAGAATTAGAACTGATTTTAAAATGTACTTAAAAACATTTCATCAGTTTCTTTCACCAGTGAAGACAATCTCCCTTTATTGAGAAAGAAGAAGACTGTGGGTTATCTCTGCTTGAATCTGAATTCAATCTTGTAAAGATATTACGTTGTTGTCTTGCTACTATTACGAAATTGTGGTATTTGAGCCTATGGGTTCAGGCAAACATGAATAATGAATCATTGAGATTTGCCACTCAAGAAACACTTGAAATCATGGAAATCAATTTAATAACACTACTCACATCACAAAGAGATCTTTTAATCTCATTCCTCAATTTCAAACCTCCCATTGAACAGCTAACAAAATTTAGTGGGAAATAGCAGTTAGAGGAAGCACTTCAACAATGGCCTTTTTTTTTTCTTTGAGGCAAAGCTTGGGTATTACTGTAATTCAGATAAATTTTTTTTTCTCATATACAAGTGATCTTTATTGTAGCACACACAGAGCTGGAGCATTATCAGAGATGATCTGAGTTCATTTTCTTATTTCATGTTGTATATATTATTAGTGTAAAATTTTTAAAGTTATCTAAAAATTATGACTTTTTATTGTGAAAATTACAACAATGTCAAAAGATAAATGCAAATTTTTGTTTTCTTCTAAGTCATTATTGATAAAATTTGACAATTTTATATTAAAATGTTACTTGGTGCTTATGGTATTAAAAGAATTTTTATATTAAAATTATAAAATATAAAATTATATTAATTTTTATATTAAAATGTTACTTTGTGCTTGTGGTATTATTAGAACAAATTATATATATATACACTATATGCATACATATATATGTGTGTGTATATATATATATACACATACATATATACATTTAATAAAATAAAAACTCTTTTAGGGTTGTAGCTCAGTGATAGAAGATTTGCCTACCATGTGTGAAGCACTGAATTCCCTCCCCAGAAACCCCTGACCTCCAAAAACAAAAGAAAACTTTCATGGGTTCATGTTACTATGGTTATTACCATACAATATTGGATTGGTGTTCTTTTCATTCTGAAAGCATATAGCATCTTTTGATTTGTATGTTTGTATAATTATTTTCCATAAAATAATTTTTATGGAAAAATTATTTTGATTTTATTTTTTTCATACATGGATCACTTTTTAGTCACTCCACTACTTTTGTCAACTCAATCTCTAAACAGCAGATGTTATTCAAACTATCTTCAGTTCGTTCCTGACACTGTCCCAGATACATTATTAATCCTTTTCCTTCCCTGGTTTTTGGTCTCCTTAGAATTTATCATCAAAGTCACTTTGTTGATAGGATGCTAGTTTGGTTCAGCTCAATGGAAGGTAGTAGATGGAGATTAAAGGGGGGAGAAAGGGAAAGAAAAGGAGAGCATTTTATCCTGCTTTTGTTTGCATGAACAGAATTCCCTGGCACCCAGATCCAAACTGATAGACTGTCTACCACTTCATGAACTCTCATGTAGCACCGGTGACACTATTTTATGTTCTTCAACTCCACTGGTTGTCCCAAATTCTTAAAACTGATAGTACTTGAGAGTCTTTATTTCCTTTGTTTTTCATTTTAGGATGTGCACATCTTTTTAAGTATAGTAGTCCTCCCTTATCTATAGTTTCACTTTCTGCAGTTTTAGTTACCTATTAAACACCATGGCCTGAGAATATTGAGTGAAAATGTCTAGAAATAACAATAAGTACATTTTAAATGGTGAGTAATACAATGAAAGCTCATGTTATTCATCTGTGTCCCAATTAGAACACAGGTTACTCCTTTTCCCACTGTATTCACAGTGTATATACTACTCTCCTATTAACCAGTTAGTAGCTCTCCTGTCCATCAGATCAACTGTTGCAGTATTGAGTAGTTTTGCTTAAGATTACTGTAATCCTTATATTAAAATATGCTTTTTTGTTTTTGGTACCAGGGATGGAATTCAGGGGTACTCGACCACTAAGCCCCATTCCCAGCCCTATTTTGTGTTTTATGTAGAGATAAGGTCTCACTGAGTTGCTTAGGGCTTCACCATTGCTGAGGCTGGCTTTGAACTCGTGATTCTCCTGTCTCAGCCTCCTCCCAAAGTGCTGGGATTACAGGCTTGCGTTACTGCGCCTGGCTCCTATATTAAATGTCTTTAACTAAATTACTTCAATATATGTTTTCTTCCTAGAATCTATATTAATATTGTATCTTAATAAATTTTCAAAGTTTAATGATAACAAGGATAACATAAACAAGGCACAAGAAAATGAAATAAGATGCTTAAAATAAGATACTAATAAGATCCTGTAGTACATGTGCAAACTATAAAAGACAAAAAAATATAAGAAAGCAATGGACTTTCTAAAATTAAACTATTGTTCATTTAATTCTGTATATAGGATTAAATCTCAATTTACATTTTTGATTGCAAAAAGGACTACATTTCATAAGGACAAATGTGGTCCACAGAACATATATAAAAGAATATTTGTATATGTGTGTATACATGTGTGTATATATGTATATACACATATATATTCTTTGATGCTTTAAAAATTTTGAGAGAAAACTATACAAATGGAAAAAAAATTTGTATCTTTAAATATAAACAAAGGCTAATTTGGGTTACATAGAACCTTGTAATAATTAACAGTCAAGATAGTAAATAAATAGATAAGAAAAATGCAATGCAACAAACTTCAAAGTATTAATGAATATGGAATTAATTCCTGGATATCCAATTTTCTAAAACCAAGTTTCTTAACTATGAAACCATTTATTAATAAATAAGCATACACTTAATATTTTTGGAACATTAATCAGTATGTTTATAAAGATAATCTTAAAATTTTGTTCATTATATGTCTTCATTTTGAATAAACCAACAGCAGAAAGCAGTTACACATTGATATTTAGGTGTCTGAAGTTACTCAAGCAGCAGCATTTTAAAAAATATAAAATATAAAATTTAGCTCTGACAATTAAGTATTTATTTCAACACACCTATGGGAATTTGATTGTTGGTTACAGAGTCTAAGTTAAGTCAGATTATAATACATTAAATTTGTAGATATATGGGAAGTAATGATATTCTAGCACAGCAAAATTTAGAAGACAAATTTTAAGAAGGTTAAAAAAGTTATTCAAATTCATGAAAGAATATGCCACATGTATTGGATTATTTAAGTATATGTCCAGCTCTACTTACAATAGTCTTGACCAAAAGACTATGTGCATTATAAATCCAAAGGCAAAAATATACTTGTGAAGAAGTCCACTGTACCTAAGAAATATTTTGAATTTCTGTGTGTGCATGCTGGGACTGAACCCCAGGGCCTTATGCACACTAAGCACACACTGTACCACTGAGCTACATCCCTAGCCCTCAGAAACATTAAAAAATATCACCCCACTCCCACCCTCTCTCTCTCTTTTTCTTGGTTTTTCTTAGGTATACATGACAGATGAATCTATTTTTATAAAATTATACAAGCATGGAATATATGTTATTCTAATTAGGATCCCAGTGTTGTAGATGGGGAGATTCACTGTGGTCTATTCATATATGTAAATAGGAAAGTTATGTCAGTTTAATTCCACTATCTTTCCTTTTCTACTCCTCATCCTCTTTCTTCATCCTTATTTGTCTAATCCACTGAACTTCTATCCCTCCTCTTCCCATTGTTGTTGGTTAGTTTCCACATATCAGAGAAAATATTTGACATTTGGATTTTCCAGATTGGCTTATTTCACTTAGCATGATAATGTCCAAATCCATTCATTTACTGGCAAATGCCATCATTTTATATTTCTTTATGATTGAATAATATTTCATTGTGTATATATGTGCCACATTTTCTTTATCCACTCATCTGTGCAAGTACACCTGGGTTGGCTTGGCTTAGCTATTGTGAATTAAGCTACTATAAATATCTGTAGCATACTACTGCATCACTGTAGTATGCTGATTTTAAATTCTTTGGTATATTCCAAAGACTGGAATAACTGAGTCAAATGGTGGTTTCATTCCAAGTTTTCTGAAGACTCTACATACTACTTTCCAGACTGGTTGAACCAATTTGCAGTCCCACCAACAATGTACAAATGAACATTTTCCTCCACATCCTCACCAACATTTATTATTACTTGTATTTTTGATAGTTGCCATTCTAACTGGAGGCAGATGAAATCTCAGTATAGTTATTTCTCTAATTGCTAGAGAGATTTAAAATTTTTTTCATATATTTGCTGGCTATTTGTATTTCTTTTTTCAAGAAGTGTCTGTTTAATTCCTTTGTATATATGTGCCACATATTTATTGGTTGTGTTGGTTTTTTTTTTTTTTCCGGTGTTAAATGTTTTGAGTTCTTTGTATATCCTGGAAATTAATGCTTTATCTGAGCTGCAGGTGCAAAGATTTTCTCCCATTCTGTAGGCTGTCTATTCTTGATTATTTCCTTCACTGTGAAGAATCCTTTAAGTTTTAATGCCATCCCAATCTTTAGAGGTCCTGTTAAAGAAGTCATTTCCTGAGCTGATATGTTGTTGTGTGATATGAGTGTTGTGCCTATATTTTCTTCTAACAGGTATAGGGTTTCTGGTCCACAATAAAATCTACAGAACACTAAAGAAAGCAATTGAGGAAAACCTTAGGAGATGGAAAGAACTCCCATATTCTTGGAAAGGCAGAATTAATATTGTCAAGTTGGCCATACTATCAAAAGCACTACATAGATTTAATGCAATTTCTATTAAAATTTCAATAATATTCTTCATAGAAATCCAAAAATCAATCATGAAATTCATTTGAGAAGAGGCTCAGAATACTCAAAGCAATCCTTAGAAAGAAAAGCAAAGCAGGAGGCATCACAATAATAGATGTTAAATTATACCACAGAGCTGTAGTAACAAAAACACCATGGTATTGGCACCAAAGCAGCCATGAAGACCAATAGAATAGAAAAGAAGACAGAGAAAAACCCACATAAATACAATTATACTAGACAAAGGTGCCAAAAACATGCATTGGAGAAAAAATAGCCTGTTCAACAAATGGTGCTGGGAAAACTGGAAATCCATATGTAGAAGAATGAAACTTAACCATTTCTCTTAACCTGCACAAAACTCAATGTAGATCATACCTAGGATTTAGACCAGAAACTCTGCTCCAACTAGAAGAAAATATAATATTCTCTTATGCTATGTAAAATATTGTTCTGATTACTACAAGTTGTTCAACAGAAAATGTATCCATTTTCATTTCATACTATTAAGTAATGAATTTTCTGATTGTTTCATAGTAATTAACACTGAGTTTCCTCATGCTTGATTTGTTATAGAACCCTGATCATGAGTATTTGTTTCTTTGACAACCATCACTCACTTGCTAAAATTTGATGGCTTAAAATTGCACATTCTCTCATAGTTTTAGAAGCCAGAAGTCCAAAATATAGATATGAGCAGATCATGACCATCCAAAGGCTCCAAAACAGATTCCTTTGACACCTCTTGCATTCTGGTGAGTTCCAGAATTTCCTGGCTCCTGACACCATAACTTTAATCTTCTTCCATCTTCACATGGTCTTCTGTTTATGTATCAAATCTCCTTTCCATTTTCTTTAAAGGACACTGGAGTTTGGGTTCAGGGCCCACTTTAAATTGAGCATGACCTTATCTTGAGATCCTTAATCTAACTATATCTTCAATGACCTTTTTTTCAAAATAAGTTCACATTCACTGGTCCAGTGTTAGGACATATTCATGCCTTTTTGTACTAATGAAGTCACTACTATGTAAAAGGCTTAGTTTTCATTGGAAAAAGATGGTTAACAATGGGTGTTCTTTGTGTGTTTTTGATAGGATAATTAAAAAAGTTTTGTAATATCAAACAGCTAAATCAATGAGTTTTAGGAATGTATATCAAATGCTACAGGCTATAGAAGGACATCATTTGAGTTTGTTCATCATCATTCTATATAGTTTCTGAACATTCCTAAAAAGTGTACTTCCTAACATTGCAACTTTGCATTACAAATTCCTAGTGAAGGAACTCATGAACATTTTATTTCTTTTAAATAAGAATATTTTGAACAATGACAACAGTAAATGTCATCAATAAAAATGGGACTTTATCCCACAAGTTACTAATTTTCCAGTATCTTATTGCTTCATTCAAGTACATCATGAAACTTATGAACAAAAGTACAGCATATTTTTGCCTCATGAAGCCCTTTAACCTTTCAGTGATAAATATGAATAATATCTGAAAAACAGATCTTTAATTTTATTAAGATGTTGAAGGAATTTTCAGAAAAACAAATGAGAGAATTGGTACATAAATCATTGCAAGGAGACTTTAGTAGATGCCCTATGTGCATCTTGTGAAAGACTGGGAACATGCATGCCAGCACAGCTCATTGGAAATGAAATTGGTGCATTTTCAAGTGAAATTATTACTTGAATATGGACTACAAAATAATTTGTTGAATCATTTCATATATTTTATACTTTTGTATACATCCTCAAATGCATTGTTTACTGATTTGGTTTTGAAATATTATTTGTTTCTAAGTTTTACTCAAGAATCATGTTTTGTTGTCTACTTCTATTAAGTCTTTTTACTCATACTGAAAATTTGTACATATAAATTATCTCTTTGACATTTCTACTTTTATTGTGTTCTACTCATAAATTTCCTTTTTTCTAAGGTTTAAGAAATTTTTAGTAATTAGTGTTCATTAGTTCATTAAGTGGTTTAAAGGACTTTTTTCAGAGCTTTACTAATACATGCTTTCTCTTACTTAGAATTTTCTTTATTCCTTCTAAGAATAGTAATAAAAACAAAAGTGCAGGAATGAAAGCATATGAATACACAATGCTATGCTTTTTATTGAAGTTAGGTATTGGGATTTTTTTATATTGCGTTGTCTATTTTCATTGATTTGAAATACAGAAAGCAATGCACACTAATAAAAAACAAAGTGAAGGAAGTATAAAAGAAACATCAAGAAAACAATATAAACTTATATCTTTCTAATATAATAGCCAGTTTAATTGCTTTGTTTCCTGGAAATTGAAATGTAGTTTATATTCAAGAACAGATGAACATCCTATTATTTATACCTTTGATAAATTAATCTCAGGAAAAGTAACTAGATGTTTGCAAATTTTTCTCCCATCAGGTGGATTATCTCTCATACTTACCAAAAAGATAGGGAAGGAAGAATAAACCCACTTCTTTTTAGCAAATCAGTTTAAGAAAGAGAAACCAAAAATGTTTGCAAGTATGGGTAAGTAAACCTTGTATATATACATGTATGCTCACACACTCTATGAGAAAAAGGAGCATTGTTTTACAGTATTTTTATAGGGCAGAATTATATGCAGAATCATTAGCCTACTTATAATATAATAGGTTTATGCACAATTTAAAAAATAATACTTGGGGTTGACTGTCCCATCCTTGGTTAAACAGGATTGAATAGCCTTCTTCTAGACATAGTAAATTCTGTCTTCTATACTATTTTGATTCTGAAACATACAAATGCTATAAAATTGATTGAGCTTATCTATTGTAGATAAAAACAGTTATTTTGAAACAAGCTTTAGTTATAAAAGGTCCATGATATTTTGCTTCCCATTGTAGTTTTTACCTCAGCAATTCTATTGCTGACCAAATAGTGGTTTGGATAATATTTTTAAACTTTTTATTTATGTGGTACATGTAAAATCTGACTATAGTATGCTTACTATTATATTTACATTTATAATTAAAAGTTATATAAAAGTCTAGGAAGGGCTAACCTGATGAGCTATTAGCACCTGTATTATATCAGATATTAGTGAAATGGTTGAAAATAATACTGGGTTGAGGTAGAGCTAAAGTAAAAACTTCCTGAGGGTATGTATTTCAATAAATTTCAACTGTCTCACATTTTGGTTAATATCAGTGGAAGAGATGAGCAGTACCTCCAGGGTTTTTCAAAATTAAGCCAAAGTACTTAACTCTGTGAATATTGGTTAAAAATACCTATATTAATATTTAATGTGAAACTTGAATTGTGAAGAACATTAGATATGTGACAGTCATCACATTAAATAATATTCATACTTCTTATATGCATAATATGTTAAAGTTTTTCAGCATATAAGATATAGCTGACTATAACACAATTTGTGATATCAGATTCATAACAATCCTATCTTAAAATAAAGACATTACCATTATATGCTTATTTTGGACCCTATATCTGCTTGTCTTATTAAAATTTGCCATTTCACTTCTTAGGAATTTTTTAAATGCCACAAAGATCTAAAATAGATTAATAAATGGTTCCTTGATCAAGGAAGCAGGGGATATAGTTTAAAACCAGACATGTACAGATTATATCATAAAAAATGGTTATATTGTAGGTATCATCTTATAAGTTTGAAATGAAAAATAAATATTAGCAAAAATATGAAGACAGTAATTTTATTAGATAACAAGGAAATGTGTTAATCAATAGTCAAATACCCATGCCTTGTAGTTGTATAGAATACTTACAGACCTATACATTGTGTAGGATTCTTGACACCATAATTTTAGACCTTCTTTGAAATGTTGAGATGCACTTAATATAAGAACAAATTAAAAAAAATAATTTGAAAATAAAGGAGACACATTTTGGAGTCAGGAATGTAGGAGGAAATATGTGAGTTTGATTTCACTGTGGTTCCAGAAGCAGACATAAAAACCAGAAAATGGAAGTTATAGAGAAATACATTGTATTCCAAAATAGAAACTTGCTAATATTCATTATCTTCATAAGGAATTTGGCATCATTTCTATTATATATTTTAACTAGAATCTGAATTATCATCACTCTAAGATTTAAAGCATGGATTATTTATATTTGATCTCTTTCAGTCTTTCTTGACTCTAAGCACCTAAATGTAAATGTGATGCATGTACTAATTAGATATTTATAAGAAATCCTAGATAAATTCCTTCTATCACAGTATCTGTCAGAACTTGTCCATTCTTAATAAGCATCTGTTGAATAATATTTGCAGCCCACTGAGATTGGGAGTAGAAACACATAATTTGTCAAGTAGAATTAAAGAAATATAAATAAGTAATTATAATATATTACATTAAATTATTTTACAAATAATGTTAGTTGATTACTCAGAGGTTTTCTCCTTTTTATTCCTTTATTGTAGCATCTGAAACTTAAGGTTGTTCCTATAGGGAGTTTCCTTGATCCTCCAGTGGAACTCTCCTCCAGCTCGGGGAATGAATCATAACAAATCTAACCCTATTCTTTTTGCCAGACATGTGCTTTCCTATTCTCCCTTACAGTTCATTTTTGTCTTTTGAAAAAATTCTAGCAAAGGAGAGCTAAAAGTTAGACTTAATGTTTGCCGAAAAAGCTTTCTATGTTGACAAAACAGGGGAAAGCTACAAAAATTGGGGCCTCTTATTTAAACTAATTCTTCACAATCCCATCTTTTTTTTTTTAATAAGTTGTGATGCCTAGAGCTTCCATATTTATTTTACAATCAAGAAAGAATAGGTATAGGAGCAAAAGGCCAATATTTGAAAAATGATAGAAAGAGCTTGGGTCTCTGCTGACATCACCGATTTGCTGATTAGAATTTTTAGATTACCCATTGATGAATTTTCATTTATGAAATTTATGAAATTAATAAATAGCCTTAGCATAACCCACTATTTACCAAGTATTTTCTTAATTTTAGCTGAGATAGTTCTAGTAGTGTACATGGGTGTTCACACTTCTAATTAAAAACTAGTTGAATTATATGATCAGGACCACAGATGATTAATATTATTAGCTGTGGCACAGCATGTGGTTGCTTGAGAAGAAGGCCTAGGTGTGTGCCATGTGCATGTGCACACATGCATGTATGGTACCTAGGGTCTTGCACATGATAGGCAAGAACTCTACTACTCAGCTAAATCCCAGCCTTTCCTTTTTATTTCTTAAATTTTCTTTTTGTCATTTTGCTTCATATGAGTTGACTCTGTAATAGTTTATTGATGGGATTTTGCCCTTATTCTCTCATGTGCAACAAGTTTTCAATAGAAAATAAATCTGAACTGGGCATTTGAGCAAAGTTCAAAATACAACTATTTAAAAGTTGTAACAGGATTTAAAGGAGCAAAAAAGAAATAGTAAAGGACTCTTGGTACTAGAAATAGCAAGCAGCATCACAATTGCCGGTCCTAAGGAGAGAAGGATTACTAAAATCCTGAGATGTAACTGCAGAAGGGACACATCTTTCCCCAGAAACATCAATTTCTTTTCTTGTGGGCCTTTCCATAGAGCAGCGTGGCACATAACAGCATTTTCTTTCAGAGGAAGTAACCAAGATGATAAGAGATGATATGCAAATTGAAAGTACAAATCTGTGTAACCTGAGTGTGCAAGTGATATTGCATCACCTTTGTCATATTCCATTTGTAGAAATGAGCCAGTGTGTCAACCCTGCACTCAAAGAGTAAGGATCATTGGAGTTGCTGTAGAAGCTGAGCACCACAGATGTCCAAGAGTTATTTTTTGTTTGTTTTCTTTGTTTTGTTTTTGATACTAGAGATTGAACCCAGAGGTGCTTTATCACTGAGCCATAACCTCGGTCCTTCTATTTGTTTATTTTGTGATGGTCTTGCTAAGTTGCTTAGGGTCTAAGTTGCAGAGACTTGCCTACAACTTGCTATCCTCTTGCTTCAGCTTCCCAAATGGCATTTAAATCAAAGCATTGAAATTATATCATTTAAATAATTCATGTTATAAAATAACTTTTGGTTTTTGAAAGAGAGTGGGTTGCAAAGAGACAAAAATAGAAGGAAAATCAGGAAGCCTATAGCAATAACTCATTTTAGAAGACAGTAATGTCTAGAGTGTTGATAATGGGTACTGAGAGAATTAGGTGAATTTCAGGGAGACATGGTTTTGAGATTGAGCTGCCTTGCCGAGTATTGAACACAAGGAATGTTTAACACAGAAGAGTGAAACTACAAACGGAAAAGAAAAAGGAGAAATCAAGGTCTACCCTTTGTTTTTGTTCCTTTCGTCTTAGTGAGGTATAGTGCTCTTTAGTGAGATGTGGAAGATAAGGAGTAGGACAGATTTGCTATAAATCCAGTTAGACTTCATCAATTTTAATTTTGACATATTTTTAGACAATGACATACCCACTAGAAATGTAGATAGAAGCATGTGTAGTTATTAATATTCATCTGGATGGGAGATAAGTGTATGAATCATCATGTAGAGGTGACTGCAGTATAGCAAAATTAACATACTTCATGTGGAAATGTTCAGTCATGGAAGTTCTAGAGACTGTTACTCTCTATACCCAAGGAGCCATACCATTTATGTCACCAAACTGGAAAACATATTGATATTAAACATCTTTCCTCATGTATAAGTGACTTCAGCTTTTTATTCAAGAATAATATTGGTAATTGTTTTAATTGGGTAAATAGGCCGGGCTTGGGAGCACATGACTCTAATCCCAGTGGCTTGGGAGGCTGAGGCAGGAGGATCACAAGTTCAAAGTCAGCTTCAACAGCTTAGCAAGGCTATAAGTGACTTAGTGAGACCCTGTCTCTAAATAAAATGTAAAAAAAGGGCTGGGGATGTGGCTCAGTGGTTAAGTACTCCTGGATTCAATTTCCAGTACAAAAAAAAAAAAAACTGAGGGTAAATAAATGATCCATTTAAATTATTTCACAACCACAGGAACTATCTACAATGCACATGAATAATAAACCCAATTTTCTATACTTTCATCAATATAGAAAAACCTGATTAAGTTGAGAACAAAGAACACAGACACAACAGAAAACAAGAAATCATTATTCCTTAAGGAACTGGCTGTAAGTGGAGGATCCAAGATGGCAAATAGCCAGGCGCCGTGGGTCACGCTTATAATCCCAGCACTTTGGAAGGCTGAGACAGGAGAATCACAAGTTCAAAGCCAGCCTCACCAACAGCGAGGCGTTAAGCAACTCACTGAGACTCTGTCTCTACATAAAACACAAAATAGGGCTGGGGATGTGGCTCAGTAGTCGAGTGCCCTTGAGTTCAATCCCCTTACCAAAGATAAAAAAAATTTTAAAAAGATGGTAAGTAGATAGCTACAAAGCAGTAATATATTGCACAGTACAGTTTGCATCAGAATCACTCTCACTGCAAACAAATTTCCTGGTGTAGTCACTGAGAATCTGCCTTTTATGATAAAGGAGGTATAGATATTTTTTATAAACATTATATTTTAAATACTTTATGTTATAATATATATTGAAATAAAGGATATTTTCCAAGTACAATGAAAATAAGTGGAGAAAAATTATTATTGAAGACATGATATCTAACATTTCATTATCAGAAAAGAAAAAAATAAATTAGATGATTTAGCTCCATTTTTTCAGGTAAGTGCTTTGTCTTATCTCAGCTACACTAACAAAATACCATAGATTGGGTGACTTCAACAACAGACTTTTATTTCTTCACAGTTCTGGAGGTTGGAAGTCTATGCTCAAAAAGCCAATGAATATCGTTTCTGGTGGGGACTCTTTCTGATTTGCAGACTGTCTTCACATCATCTTTTCTCTTTCCTACTGAAGAAAAATAGAGATCTTTTCTGTCTTTTCCTCTTCTTATAAGGACACCAGTCCAGTGAATTAGGGCCTGCTATGATCCAAATAGTCATGACCCCTAAATATTCACATGCTGACGCATAAACTCAATGTGATAGTATCAAAATGCAGGATATTTGGGAAGGGATTATGTCATGAGGACAGAAGTCTCATAAAAGGGATTTATGCATTTGTAAAAGATGCTCCAGAGAACTGCCTTGTCTCTTTCCGCCACGAAAGGACACAGACAGGAGGTGCTATCTGTTAACAAGGAAATGGTTGTTCTTCAAATGCTGAATATGCCAGGGACTTGATCTCTTACTTCTCTGATTCTAGAACTGAGATAAAAAATTTCCTATTGTCTCTTAGTTATTCAGTCTACGTTGCTTTTCTGTATCAGCCCAAACAGACTAAGACAAGGATCCATTCACATGATTTTATATAAACTAAATTGTCTCCTCAATGGCTCTATTTCTAAATATAGTTACACTGGGGTTTAGGCAATAACATGTGGATTTAGGGGGTATACAACTCAGTCCAAAGCAACAATTAAAATAACTCACTAGAATGTTAAACATATAATAGAAATGAATACAAAGTACAGGCTCCAATATTTTAATTTAGGTTTAACAAGCCTAAAATTACTTGTCATTGCTATACTGTTTTCTTAATATTAACTGTCAATTTATGTAATTTTTTGTGGTCTGATAACAGTTTCAAGATTACTATCAGTCTACAGAACACATTTTGAATATTACTATTCTTTGACATATGGATAAAAACCAAATAAGCCCTGTGTGGAAGTATTTGCTGAAGAAAAATTTCTGAAGTCAGCAGGAAACAAAGATCCACATCCATCTGATGCAGTGAAAGGAACTAAGCCCTGAAGTATTATAAGATATGGACATGTAAGAATGTCTGCATATGTGGACATGTGTAAAAAGAATAATACCGTTTTTGCCTGGGACACAAGAGCCCATGCACTACCTCAACAAAATAAGGCACTGAGATATGATATCAGAAGTTTTCCTTAGATTCTAAAAATATGAAATTATTTTACTGAAACACAGGTCAATATTTATATAAACATTAATGAAATATTTATGCCAGTATTTACATGCATCTTTTAAAACATATAAAATATTATTTCAGCCCATTAACTCTGATACTCTTGACTTTTAGTCCCTTTTAGTCAAAAAGCAGTTATATCAAAACTATCATGTCAACACTCAACCACTACGTAGATTTTTTCCTTTTACCACTCCCTATGGGAAAGTGGGAAGAGATTTCAAGCACTGGAGCCTAAGAAGGGAAAGGAGTTAGTCTCAATTGCAACTATCAGTGGGCATTCAGAAATATGAATTACCCTTCGCTCTTATGAATGACTATTTGATATATCCTTAGAGACTCATAATATAAAACTGCCTATTTTTCTCATTTATTTCCTCCAACATCAATTAGGTTTGATAAAGCATAAAAAACTGAATGTCACATTTGGTGTGTTTCTGGATGACTGCATTGATTTTTTGGCTTGTGGATAAATTCAATTACATGCAGCATTCAGAGGTTTCTGTAATTGTAATTTTGTTGGATCTCCTCACTCAATAACTTCTCAATATCCTAATCTCCTGTAAGGTCAAAGGTGGCAGAATGTAGAGTAATTTTTTAAAGCAGTACATGAATAAAATTCAATATCTAATAATAGGCAAAGCAAATGCTATTATACACACAGCATTCAGTTTTTAAAATTCATATTAATTGCAATGTACCATCTGCTCAAGTTCAGAAGCTCTGTTGTACCTGAAACCCTGGACACTTAATTTAGAAAATAAAGGCTATAATTTCTGCCTGGATAAATTCTTTAAATTTTGAAACACTAAAACTTTGAGTGAATTAATTATGAATTCTTGGAGCTCCAATTTAAATTATGAAATTTATAATAGTAGTAATTATACATGTTATGTATGTTGTAAATATCACACATACACATGACAGCAAATGTTTTTCATACCAGTATAGAATCTGGGTGAGAGGAAGATGAAGAAAGATGATAAGGTGGAGAAAAGGAAAAGTGGTGGTTGGGAGAAGTGGAGAGGAGGAGACAAGGAAAGACCATAGAGAGGGAGGAGAGGATAGGAAGAGAGAGAGGTAGATTACTAGGAAGATTTATACACACACATACACACAATCATATTAGCACTATAAAATATAATTTATTTCACTTTATTAGTGATGAAATTTATCATGTTTTATGCAATGTTACAATTTCATACCTTTTTCAATAATGTTTTATTTTGGAATACTATGGAAAAGAATACTAATTTCATCTACCTAAGGAAACAGAAGCAATATCTCCAGTGTGAATGGCAAGAACAGAGGTTTAAAAAAATTAACAAAACAAAACAAAACACTCCTTAGAGACAAAGACAAAGACACATATTTAAAGACCATGTAACACTCAACTGAGAATTGGCTCAGGGCAAGTTTCAGGGATCTATAGTCTGAACAGGTGACTCAGTATAATTAGAAAACATCAAGTCCACATGTCTTAGAGGGTATGCAGACTATCAAGGGGACTTAGGATAGACACTTATTGCTCTTGTAACTAATCTTCTAATGTAAAATTTATTCACTTATTAGGATAGTTGAGCATGTTTTGTAAAATGGGAGTAATAATGTCTCAGGTATGCCTTGAGAATACTTTCTTGCTTGAAGTGAGATAAAACATGTGGTCTCTAAGGATTCGGACGACCAAATGATATAGCAGGGTTTTGTATTGATATTTTATGTAGCTATTAGAGCCACCCATGTAATAATAGAAGGAGTCAAGTATAAGGGAAAGGAGCTATGTGTCCTTATAGAGATTTTTCAATGACCTTGATATAGATTTTCTTTTGATGTAAGGAATATATATATATATATATATATATATATATATATATATATTTCTGATTTGTGACTTTCATATTCTTCTGATACTGTTATTGTGTGGGCTTATTTGTTATTTTCTTAAGTAGGCCTTACATTTTAGAACCAGGGTTCCCCAACTCAGCATGAAATTTGTAGTTGTCATGGAATAGATACCTTAGTGTGAAAAGGTCTAGATTGATGATGCTCTGTGAGTGAGTGCCCTCACATACAAACTCAATTTCCTTCCAATACATTACTCAGAGGTTCTCTGTGTGAATTAGTGCAGTGATATGTTGCAGAGTAAATAAGTTGCATATATAAGTCAATAGCTTTTGATGGGCAATGTGTGGACTCGGATAGATTTTACAATAGTTCATTCCTAGAAGTTAGGATGTCTCATGGTATACTCAGCTCCTTCTCAACTTTTTGGATGCAGGGCCCTTTTATATTTCTTAAAATTCTTAAAGACCCTAAACACAGTTTATGTGTAATAAATATCTTTTAATAGGTACTGCATTAGAAAATAAGACCATAAATGATTTTAAATACTTCTGGCTTATTGATATAAAAAATCACTGGAAAAAGAGCAATTATGAATATTTTTCAAAAATAAAAATATTTTCAAAAAATTAAAAAGTCTCATTGTTTTATATATTTGGAAGTTCATTTAGTGCACCAAGCTTAATAAAAGAAAGACAAATTTTGATTTTTGTCTCTATATTCATATAAAGCAATATATATTTTGTTTGTATCAGAATTTGCTCAGAATCAACCTCTCTTTCTCTTACACATGTTCACACGCACACACACACACACACACACACACACACACATAGAGGAGATCTGCTCCCATTATTTATCAATATATTAATTTATAGGCAATTGTAAATATACCTGGTAGTCTGTGGAAATGCATAAGGCTTTATATGCACAAGAGGCTGAGAAAAGTAAATAACAGTTTAATATTATAAAAATACTACTAACCCTTTTGAATTTAAGTTCAACTTTATATACAGCCCTTTACACATACCCATTAAAATCACGTGTATGAGAAATGGTTCCATAGAGGAAGATGTAATCAGACAGTAAAAGAGGTAACATTGAGAGAGAATAGAGTTGGGAGGTGCTGGCATGAAGTAGGAAATATTAATTAAGGAGCACAAAGGTGGCAGCTGAATAAGTGTTTTTTTTGTTGACTTGAATATGCATGGGTCAAAAAGACTGGTTATAGTTAACTGCAATTAACACCAGTTATAGTTAAATACAAAAAAGCTTGAAAATGCATATGATGATGTAAACTCTGTGGGCCATAGTCAGAACACAAGACTATGTAGTCAATCTTATCCATCTAATATGGAAAACTGCAAAATGATACTTTAATTGCTCTACAAAATAACTAGTACATAAAGTACATTATACAGTATAGAATTAATATTAGCATAGTTGAATGTAGCATAAAAACAACATAAGAAGCATTAGATGGTTGCCTATCTCAGAGTTAGAAGCCCTGGAACAAAGGAAAGTCAGTTCTTATAGATATTCACTGTGCTTTGCTCCTTCCTCTCATTAAAATATGAATTAGATTAAAATTTAAAATGAAGAAAAATAGTTGTCAACTTTGTTCTTTTATCACTACTTAATACTGTCAACTACATAGTGCTATGATAGTTTATTTGCTATCACCACCTTTGCCTGTACACATTGCTCCCTCTTACCAATCAATTGTCCTTGCTGCTTCTATAGTCAACATGATAAGATATGAATCTAATCAAGATGGCACTGCTTATCTCAGATCCCTTGATAAACACCTTATTCCCTTATTACTCTGCCCACTAATGAAAGCTCAACTTCACATTTCCCAGAGATATTTTCCTAATGGATTTGTTCAGAATTTGCTCAGAATCAACCTCTCTTTCTCTTACACATGTTCACATGCACACACACACACACACACACACACACACACACACACACACACATTCTCTCTCTCACACATACACACACATACAATTGGGACCTCTGGATACTCATATGTGTGTCAGGGACTAGCCAGCCTATTTTACATGCTCATGTTACTCTTTGTTGTTCTGTCTTGCACAAACAGTGTAACCAGAAGGATTCCTCCCAAAACAAACCAGAAAATATAGACAGTGATGACAAACTTTTCTAATAATGGTGATAAAAGCAATACTTTTTTTTCACATGAACAAAATAACATTTAGATAATAATAGGAAAACACTAAATGTATGCAAAAATACTTGAAAGTCTATATGAACAATTAAGTTTCATGGTTGTAAAGTAATTAACTGTGCTGATGGAACTTCCCTGAGAGGAACATGAGGGGAACAGAGCAGGACAGGTTCTTAATATGCAATAAGCACAACTTTATCCCCATTGATAAACTATCTAAATAGAAAAACTAGGAAATAATTCTACATACCTTTGGTTCTAGTGATGGGAAGTATAGGGAAGAGGGAAAGATAAATTTACTCATGTGACCAATTAGCATTTATGTTAGCAATCTGATCATTGACAGCACTTAAATATTCTGGTCCAACTAAGATAGGATAATAGGTCTGGGAGTCAAAGTAGGCAAGAATGATGAGTTAGTAATGAGAAAATTAGCTGACGATTGTTTTCTTCAAGTCAAGCAGTTAACATGGGTAAGAATAATGAAGGCCAAGAGGGTGACCATTGTTTTTCAAGGAGAGAACAAAGGGTTGCTGAGGTTGTTTTTCAAAAATGTTTCACATTCCTGTACCTAGGCACACATTCAGGAAATAAAGGAAGCACAATGGCTAATGAAACAAAGAAGTTTTGAGAGCTATAAGAAAGACAGATAGTACCCTCTCCAATGGGCTTTCAGATCTGAAAGTCCCTTTCTCTGTGGAGACATCTGCTCTCTATCACTTTCTTAAATAAAACTCATGTGTTAACACTTGCCTCGACATTTGCTGGTGTTCATTCTTCAACTCTGTGGAACATGAACCCATGGCATCAGTATCACAACTTTTGAATAAGGGTTATTGTTGGTACAGGTAAGACTCACGAGAGTTGTATACAAGGCCTGGGAAGGCCAGAGCCACAAACTTTATGATCCTAGATGAAAATAAGTGAGTAGAACTTAAGAGCACAAAGACGTTTGTACTGGCTTATCTGTATCTGCATTTTTATCTATATCATATCCATAGCTATATTTCATCTAATCTATGAATACATGATGCTTTCTTCATCTAATTTCTAATATATACATATTCATATGTTATAAATTTATTTATTTATTTATACCCAGAGGACACACACACACAAGTTTGTGTGGGACAAGTTCCAAGACAAGGCAAAATTACCATCTTCTATGTTGCAAATATTTTTCACCAATGTGTTAAGCTACAGAAAATAATAATAATAATAATAATAACAACAACAATAGTTATATAACCATCATAAAAATAGTAGTAATACTTCTTAAGTGCTATGAAAAATATGATCATTGGGCTGGTGATGTAGCACTTGCCTACCATGTGCAGCGCCCTGTGTTCAATCTCCAGCACTGCAAATAAAACAAACTATGTTCATTGAGTATATAAACACATTTAAATAGGAAGCCAAATTGCAAGTATGAAGTAAGTTCTGGGTAAGTGATACTACCAGTTACTGGTGACAAGTTCTGCTCCTTCACATGTTGAAATTTGAACATTAGAGAAGCACACCAAGGCAAGCATTTAAGCAGGGTTTATTTAAAAAATGGGTAACACAGACTTCTCCTGGGAGGGAGAAGGGGGCCATAGCTAGTATCCTGGTATCCCAAGAAGTACACGTGTTTTGCCATTTTATGTCCTAGGCTTCCTTTGTTCTCCTGCTCTCTTCTCTTTATCTCTCTCCTTCCTGCCTCACTAGGCCCAGGATGTTTGGTGGGATGGCCAAAAAAGCACACAGATAGGGGAAAGGGCTCAGGTGGAGTGATTTGGGCAAGAAGAGGGGTGTAATTAACAACTCCCTGTAGGGAGAGAGAATCCCCAGGACAGGTTACCTTAGCAACAGGTTGGAGCAGGGACAGGTTATCTTGATAAGGGTGAAAAAGGGGCTCTGAAGGCATTAGCATTTCAATCTCTCGCCAACTTCCCAGACACAAATTGGCCTCCTTGATCTGACCTGAGTGGATTTACCTATCTACATTGACTGCTTGTCTAATTCTGGCTTCATAAGTATGAACATAGAAATACCTGTCTGAGGGCTTATGAGGTGTTACCTACCTAGATTCTTGAAACTACTTGTTAATACATCCAGATGCTAATTGGAAATGTTAAAAAATTTCTGTGAAACCTCCTTCTTCTCTTGAAAAGATTAGGTGGACATGATGCTTGTTTCTGACATTCTAATGAATTTATTCCACTCTGTTTCCTTCTTCTTTTGGTGAAGACAATACTTTCAACTAAATAGACTCAAAATTTGTTTCTTTCACCCTTTGCTATCTGTGCTCCTCAAAATACATGTTGATTTTTCAGTTTAACACTTGAAAGGCAATTGTATTTCTCTCATGTCTGTATAATTAGAGGATTCTTAACTATAATCTTCTTTTGGGGGGAGGTATGTATTTTGTATTTTATTTAGAGACAGAGTCTCACTGAGTTGCTTAGCACCTCACTTTTGCTGAGGCTGGCTTTGAACTCGAGATCCTCCTGCCTCAACCTCCTGCACCACTGGGATTATAGATGTGCGCCACTGCGCCTAGCACAACAATAATTTTAGTAATAAGTCTTTCCATTATTTTCTTCTTAAAGAAAACTTAGCATATTTATTTGACTGCCTTCCAGTCACTTTATGTCAATAATTCCCTTCAAAATTTATCAATAACATACATACATATTGTTATATTTGTATTGATGAGGAAAAAGGAGCACATAGGTATTAAGTAACTTGCATTAAGTTCACACAGCTATTAAATGGCAGAACTGATGTGGAACTCAGGTCTCTCTGTTCCCAGTACTTGCTGCTTGTATTATTCTAATTTCTCTTTGAAAGACAGTTATTATTGCTCATTAAAGTATGCTTAGCATATAATATATGCACGATGATATACAAAGGAACTATGTAACATGTTTACAAACATACTTAAGTTGTAAATATCATTCAAAATAAATAAGTAAATTACATATGAAGAAAAATTATATACATTGGAAGAAATTGTGAAAATATCTGAAATAGAGACTAGGGTATCTAGTTATATAATACATAAAAGTAATTTTTGTTTGTTCTTTAGCATGATAGTTTTGTCTTTAGATATATTTTTGTAGTTTGCATATCGATAATTTTAACTTTGAAGACTGGACATGACATTAGTGATATATGATTAATACCAGTGGGAGTTGGGGACCATCAATTCTAGGTCTGACAAAAGTTAAACTTATTTCTGCTGATGATTCATTTTGCCTAATCAACATCTTAATAACAGTTGAATATATTAAGAGCAATAAGTAGTCTCAGTTTCTTATTGCTGATTGCTGTGATATTTTAAAGATTCAAATCAATAATTAGGATAATTAAGTCATTCAATGTCAACCTTCTATGCAGACATTTTAAACTTTAAATAAATAGCTGGCATACATCCACATGACATTTGGGTTATGTTGTTATCTTTTCTATATACATGATTAGATACAAAAGAGACCAAATGATGCATTTCCAAATACATTGAAGTCATGATAGTTTTTTACAGAACTTCCCAAAATCAACCCCTAAAGAGGTTGAGAGGGCATTGTTTGAACTGGACATACAAACCTTCAAAATTTCCATTTTCACAAAACATTTTTACTCACATCACTTAGTTTATTATCCATCATCATTCAGAGAATTGCAGACAGCTGATAGGACACCCGATGGTATACTAGATCCATCTGTTCATCCATCCACTTTATAGTAAATGTTCAAAATAAAACGATTGCCTTAGGTCACAAACCAAAGGCAAAAATAGAGTCAAGAAAGTTTTTTTTGTTTTTTTTTTTTAATAAAATGTACTTTCCTGATGGATGAATTTGTACCTAATTCCCTTGCTTTCTTTATAAAATAATCCATGATTTCAATGGTATCTTAAACAACTATGTCAAATCTTGTAATTTAACATACTTTAGTTCACGCTAAAAATTTAATCAGTTAAGTCTGAAAAATCAAAATATTGTAAAAATAATATATATGCATTTAAAAGTATTATGGATAGTTCATAATTTAAATGTTAAATTATATACTTTTTATTGTATTTACTTATTTATTTTTTGGGTACTGAGGTTGAACCCAGCATCACTTTACCACTTAGCTACATCCACAGATCTTTTTATTTATTTATTTATTGTTTGTTTGTTTGTTTATTTATGTATTTATTTAGAGACAGGGCCTCACTAAATTGCCAAGGTTGTTCTCGAACTTGTGGTCCTCATGACTCAGCCTCTGAGTTTCTGGGATTACAGCTGTGTGTCACCACACCTGGTTTAAATCTTACACTTTTAGATTTATGTATGGAGATGGATGCACACTATATTATGCATGATGATAACTTAAATAAACTCATCATAAGTGGCCCATTTGGCCTTTTCCTGAAACAAAAATACTCCAATATTGCTTTTAGAATAATCATTCCTTAGTATAATTCCAAATAATTTGAAATTTGAAATTATGTTTGCTAAATTATCAAAAATCTTTGCAATCTAACTATGTTATTACATAAAATTAAAGGGGCATATCCAGCAATTAATTTATCCTGCAATATAATCAGAAAAGGCAGACCATCATGTTTTTTCTTAATAATTTGTGTTAGAATTATTAAAGATTATATGACATAATTAACTTTGAAACTAATTCATACTCCCCCCTTTTTTATTTTTTCATTTAACAAGTACAAAACTTAGTACTAATGAAAGATATTTTTAAATATTGGGAATACCTCACTAAGTGGGATAAATTCTACTTTCAAATGGCTAGTGGAAGAGAAAGATAGGAAAATTTGCAATTAAAGTACCATGTGATAAGAGCTGTTACCATCCTTAGTTCAAGCGGCTAAAGCAGTTCAGAGATAGATCACATAATCTCTTCTTGAATATCTATAAAGCTTCACAGTGAAAGTGCCATCTAAGATGGGACACAAAAGATAAATAGGAGTCAGTCAACGAGAAAAGAACACTTAGGGAGAAGGCCATGGATGTGCAAAGTCCTGGAGGAGACAAAGAGAATGACATTTTGGAAGAGACACAATGTCTTCAATAGAAAACTTGGCAATGGCGTGAAACATTGCTGGATTGGTGGTGACAACCATGTATACAGAGGATCAATCCAAGTAAAAAAATAATGAAGTCTGTCTAAGGTACAGTGAAGTTACTTGGAAACAGTCATTATTGGTTTATAGGAAGATCCTTTCAAGTTTGTTTTAAGATATGTCACTTATCAAAAAAGTGACCACAAGAACAAAAAAGAACAGGTAAATGTAAATCACAATTAGTAGCTGATTTTCTACAAAATTGAAAGAAGTTTTGGGCATAGTAACACTAAATAAATAAGTAATAACTCAAACACTAATATACAGAAAAAAAACCCGTATGTACTTGCTAGTAAGCACTGAACAGACACTTCAAAGTGAATTCTGGAACACAGAAATAGTTTAGAGAAACAAGGACATATGAATGTGACAAAGGAATGAGGCTTTACTTTCCTTTTCTCAACATTTTCCTTATTTGAGCAACCAGTGCACAGTATTTTTGGAAGGATATGACAACTAAATCAGAGACAAAGAAGAGTCACTCGCTGACATTTCTACATTCAATCTGTAATTTCTAGGCAGAAAATGGAAAGAGCTCATAGCAGACAGAAAAGTTTCAGACAAAATATAATGAATAAGAAGATATATCCAACTCCCTGTCACACAAGCCAGAAACTGTTATACCTTTGTGCATGAGGAAAAGCTATCTGAGAGTAGGGAGAACACAGTGTGTTTGTGTGTGTGTGTGTGTGTTTATATTTTCTAGTTTTATGTAATTGAAATCATATGGTTATGATCTTCTTCGAATTCTTTCTCTCAGCCTAACTTTTGTTTTCCTACATGATCACATGAGTATCAATCGTCCATTCAATTTTATAACTATCATTACAGTGTTTAGATACACTATTTTATCCCAGACACTGTATTATAATCATTACCAATTAATTAATTTGGTCTTCTTAAGATATTTTATGTCTGTATCTAAGTGTTTTTAGTCTATGTAATACAGTTATATAATTTGTTTTAACATTTTTGTCTTTAAAGTTTTCCTCATTTTAAGTATGGCTTTGATTTATATCCTCATTATGGGTTATGCTTTCCTGATACTTTCCTGATGGTAATATTTGACATTTTGGGGGTACTAAATATTTCTTTTTATATTTCTATAATATTTTTGAAGTCTGTCTAAGGTACAGTGAAGTTACTTGGAAATTGTCATTATTGGTTTATAGGAAGATCCTTTCCAGTTTGTTTTAAGATATGTTAAATCGTCTGGAGCAATGCTCCTTCTTGGGCTAGTTATTGCTACCAATGGGCACTTTCATAAACTCAATCCTACATCCATGAAAAATAAAGAGGCTGGTGGGAACAGACATTATTTCCAATCCTGAGTGAATGTTGAAAAACTTTACCTCCATTACAGCTCTCCAGATTTGGGGTGGTTTCCTTTCATGCTTGCAATGTAGTTTACTTTCTCTTTATCTCTCTCTTTCTGTCTCTCTCCAGAGCTCTTTCCTTTCTGGAATTGTGTTCTGTGAACTCTAATCATTTTGTTCTTCTTGGGTGCTCAGCTCTCTTGAACAGAGGGAATCAGATGGTCTCCGCCTGCCATGCCTTTCTATAAAGGAGCATGGAAACTCTCTCAAGGCAATATACTGGCTTACTTAATTTGTGTTATGACTCTCAGGGATCACTGTATTTAATTTCATGATACTAATTTTAAAATATTTATTATGCTGAAAGGAAGCCCTGTTAACAATCAAGCTCTTCGTTCCTTCTCCTCTACCTATAGGTAATGTCTAAAATGGCTGTAGTTAGGCTCCCTCACTGAGGCTTCTATCAGGCTGTTTCCAGTGTGTACTCAAGTTCACAAACACTCAGATTCAGCATATGTACTCAAGGTCATAAACATTTGCTTGAGAGCATGTGCCCACTGATATAACCTGTTGGCAGTGTGCTTTTTGTCTAACCAGCATATAATAAAAACCCTATGGAAAGGACTCTGGGGTTTAAAATGGAATTGCAGGGGGGAAGTGGGGAGTTGAAGCTGGAGCTGGAGGTTGGCTTGGAGGTACTATTGCCCCAAAATAAAGTACGTACATGTACTATCCCAACTGCATCTTGCTACTTCTTTTACCTGTTGGGATCCCGAATCTTTTTCCTGGGTCTCAGCATCACCTGCCTGACACTACCCTCAAGCATGAGGCAACAAATAAATTAGTTTTGGTCTATACTGATTTGTTTATTCTGGCATTGCATATAAATGGGCTTATATAATATGTGAGTGTCATTTCTTACGTAGCATAAAGATCCAAAGTTTTATCATTATTCATGATTATTGCCAAATAATAATTCTTTGTGTTGATACACACAATAGGTGTTTCTTCTGTATTCGTTAGTTGATGAAAACTTAGATTGTTTCTACTTTTGAACTATGATGAATAATGTTGCTAAAATAATTTGAGTACAAGTGTTTCTTTTTCTTCTATTTGTGGAAGAGTTTAAGAAAATTTTGCTGTTAACGATATTTCTTTTTTAACATTTGATTGAATTTACAAGTGAAATCATTTGGATCTGAACTTTTCCTTGTAGGAAGATTATAAGTAGATAATTCACTCTTTTAATTGATTGCAAGTTTACTCATATTATTCATATCATTCATTTTTTATTTAGCTAGCTTTAGAAGTTTGCATTTTTCTAGGAATTTGCTCATTTAATCTGTTACTTAATTTGTTAATATGTATTAACATGGTTTCATTTGCATTGCCTTATTTTCCTTTCTGTAAGGATGTCTGCTTTTTCATTCCTGAGTTTGTCTAATTGATTTTCTATTTTTTTTATTTTCTTTGATCAGTCTTTCTAAAGTTTTTCTTGATCTTTTTAAAAAATAAAATTTTGGCTTTCTTGATTTATTCATTTTCTTTTTTGTTTTTTTAGACTATATTTAATTTGCTCATTCTTTTTATTGTCTATTTTCTCCCCATGCACTTAAGTGTTTTTTGTTTTTTCTTAGATTTTAAGGTGAAAGAGTTGATAATTAATTTGAGACATTTTACAATTTCAATAGTTATTTAAGGTATAAATTTTTCTCCAAAATTTTATTTGGTTATATTCTATAAGATTTGTTGTTTTGTGTTTCATTTTTAATCTTTTCAAAGTCTTTGTTACTGCCTGTGGTTTATTTTTTATCCTTTCATTTGAGGTTAGTAGTTTAATTTTTACATATTCCTTAGTTTTACATCTTTTTCTTCCGTTCCAAATTTCAAATTTAATTGCCTTGTGGTTGGAAATTGATCTTTGGATCTTTGGATGTATAGTTTAATACAATTTACATCCTTTAAGTCTAGTGAGGCTTGTTAATAATATAGCATTTTGCCTATTCTGAAAAATGTTTCATTTACACTTGAAGAAAATGTATTTTCTGCCCTTGTTGAGAAGAGTACCCTACAGAAGTCTTGTAGATTGAATAGGTCCAGTGTGTCCTTCAAGTTGCCTATTTACGGATTGAACTTAAACCTAGTTATCCCATTTGTATTAAAAGTGGGGTATTAAAGTGCTAACTCTGATCCTGATGTTTCTGTTTTCAATTCTGGCAGTTTGTGTTTAATATTCTTATAAGTATGGAATTTTATTAGTATATTTACCAGTTTAGCATTATAAAATGCATCTCTTTGCCTCTTTGCTTTAGTAACATTCATTTCCAAGCCTCTTTCCCCCCTGAAATTAAACAGCTACAGTCACTTTCTTTCCATTGCTTTTTGTGTGGTATCTTTCCATTCTGCTGATATCAACACTTTTGATTAATTTACATGTACATATACTCTTTGACTTATATTGGGATTTTATACTGATATACCTATTACAATTCAAAAATATTACAATTTAAATGTGCATTTTTAACACCAAATCTGCCATACATCAAAGATTCACTTAGACTTCTTTAAATATTCTCAGAACAGTTATATTAGACCACAGTGGGAAAACTCATCTAACATGAATCCTGATTTATGGTAGTGTTGAGTAGATCATACAGTTTATTGAATACTGTATTAAAAATGAAAAGTAGAGTTTTGCAGCATTATAATTTCAAAAAAAATCACAGATCAAAACATTATAAGTAGGGGAGTCTATAAGGTAATTACTTATGAAATACTATTTACATTTCCCCTATTGGTATTTGTTTAATATATGTCTTATTCTTTTGTATCTATTATTTTGTTATTGTTTTTTGTGTGTTATATAGAATTATTTTAATTCTCTGGGAATTATATTAAATTACACTATAAAATGTCCACGGATTGTCTTTTTTTCATTCTCTGAGTGGGAAATTTGGACCCACAGACACATAGAGAATGTCATGTGAATACGGAGCCAGAGATTACAGTGATTCATCTACCAGCCAAGGAATTTCACGAGAAGATTCATATATATGAGGAACAGAAAATCCAGTTGTCCATTTTCAGAATATAGTATTTAGCCTTAAATGTAAAACTGGGATATAACAAAGGCAGCCAGTGGAGAAAGCTAGTACACACACACACACACACACACACACACACACACATGCGCACACACATATGCCACCACCACCAAAAACAACAACTCAGGTGTCCTTCAACAGGTGAATAAACTGTGGTCCAGGGGTCCTGTACCTGAACAGCCCCTTGACAAATAGGAGGTGGGGAAAGGGTGTGGCTAACCAACAGAGACAGTAATCACCCTGTTAAGAAATAGTAATTAGGTAAAGAAGTAAGAGCTGCATATATATCAGGATGCATAAATTACAAATCCACAATGTATAATAAGAATAATACACCCCAACCAAATGAAATTTACTCCAAGCCTGTAAGACTAATTCAGTATTCAAAACTCTACTGAAGTAATCCAACACATCAGTAAGCTAAAAAAAGAAAAACCATACACCAAAAACATTTGGCAAAATACAAATATCATGCAAGATAAAAATAAAAACAACAAAAAACTCTCAATAAACTTAGAATAGAGAGGAACTTCCTCAAATTCACAAATACCTACAAAAATTCTTCAGATTAAGTTATACTTAAAGATGCAAAACATGAAACTTTCTGACTATAAAAAGGAACTAGGGAAGGATGTTCCCTCTCTTTGCTCTTTTTCAGCATAGTACTAGTTGTACTACCTAATGATTAAACAGGAAAAGGAAACAAGTAGTGTGCAGATGTGAAGGTAGACCTGGGTCACAGCAGCTGTGCTTCTTTCTCTACATAGGAAGTCTGAAAGAATCAACAGCAATGAACTCTGGAACTCATGAGTGATTATAGAAAGATTTCAGACACAAGTAACATTAGTACATACAATTCAATTACTTTTCTATAATTCTGGCAATGAACAAGTGGGATTTGAAATTAAAAACACAATACCATTTACATCATCATCTGAAAGATGAAATATTTAGGCATAAGACTAACAAAATATGCTTATTTTTACTTAAATTTTTCTATAAAGGACTGTGATTTTAAATACATAAATAAGTGTTGAAACTCAACCATTAAAAACTAAAGTAACAGCATAATTGCCGAAAGAATCTGAATAGTCTCTTCACCACGGAAGATGCATGAATGGCAAATAAGTTTATTAAAATATGTTTAATAGTATTAGTTGTTAGGGAAATACCAATTAAAGTCACATTGAGACAGAACTATACACATATTATAAGAGTGACTCTGAATTAAAAGATTGACAATTTATAAGACTGGTGAAAACAGGAAGAATGTGGAACATTCACACATTGCTGAGAGTAATGCATAATAGTGCTGCCACTTATGGTATGTCCCATCAATCTTACCCTTAGGTATTTACCCAAGTGAATTGAAAGCTTATGCACACACACACACACACACACATGCGCACACACACATGCCACCACCACCAAAAACAACAACTCAGGTGTCCTCCTTTAACAGGTGAATAAACTGTGGTTCAGCCACATAGACTTCTTTGTAACTTGTTTGAAATTCTGATTTTTTTTCTCTCCATTTAATTGGTATTAAAAGAAATATCTCAGAATAACTATTTTATACCTTATTTTGCCCTTATTAGAGCCTTGTAATTTGAAACCTATACCATGATGCTTTTCATTTTCTGAATGTGGTTGTAAACTAGTAACAAATAGGGGCCCTGACATTCCCCTCAGCCTGCTGAAATTTTAGATAGATTTCTTTCAGATACTAGGACCTTGTCTTCTCTTTCCTAGAGCATTTACTTTAAATAAATTGTAAATCCTTTTTCTTCTTTGAGTTGTAAATCTTTTTAAAAATCTCTTGTCAGTTTTACAACTCAGAGATGTCTTTCCTAAGGACCTGGGAACTATCTTTTTGACATGTCATCTTGAAGGACAATAACACTCCTTTCTCCCAGTTTCCTGGAAGAACAGGAATCTAAATTTTGCCAGAACTTTATTCTAGATTGTGAAACTACCTCCTATCATGAACATAATAGAAAGTTTACACTTTTATACTTTATTAGTCCATTATAATTATACACAAAAGTGGGAATCATTGTAACATATTCATGTATCCACACAATGTAAATTGCTCCAATTTATTCCTAAGTACTTCCACTTTCCCTCTTCTCTTCTTTCCTGTTTCCCTTCATCTACTCTTCTGCTATTTCTTTTATTTATTTATATGGGTACTTTATTACTATATGTAAAAGTGGGATTCATTCTGGTCTATTCATACATGCACCTAGCATAATTCAGTCAACTTTATTCCCCAGTCTACCCTTTTCCTTAACATCTTCTGTTTCCCTTGATCCCCTCTACCTCCTCTACTGATCTCTGTTCTATTTTTGTAAACCCTCCATTGTTTATTTCTCTTTTCTCTCTAGTTTTAGCATATAAGGGAAATAATTTGACCCCTAAATCTGGCTTCGTTCACCTATGATGTTCTCCAGTTCTATCCAGTTAGCCACAAATTATATAATTTCATTTTTTATTGATTAGTGGAACACAATTGTGTATATATAAAACATTTTTATTCACCATATGACTCATCTATTCTACTCATTTATCAAAAGAACTGAATTCAAATATTCTAGTGATATATACATCTCAATGTTTATATCATAGTCATTCAAAATAGCCAAATTATGGAACCAGCCCAGGTATCTTGTCAATAGAAAGATTATTTATCCACTAGGTATGGCCAATATTCCATAGTCTTCCTCCACAACAGCTCTTAAAACCTTTCTAGCTCTTTGTCATGGCAAACTCTCTTATTACTAGAACTAGCCTCAGAATAATATTGGCTCCTGTCATCTCATATTGTCTTGTGAATTTTTAAAGACTAGTTTTCTTATTCTATATTTTAAATTCTAAAACAAAATAAACAAAATATTGCTTTTTATATTTATTTGTGTTTATGTTAACCAAGTAGATAAATATTTTTTATTTGTGTAAATCATTATATCTAATACATTTAAAATTGTTCTGTTTTTAAATAAAATCATATTAAAAACATAAACAATAGTTCTTTCAAACTATAAATTCACCCTTGTTCACTATTCATTTTAATTATTGTGACCATTTTATTTGTAAGAGACTCATATTTGAATGAAGTAGACTCTTGGTATCTGCAGATTTCACAACCATAGACCAAAACATCATTTAAAAAAGTCTGTGTGTGACTTGAGCACATACAGGCTATTTTTATTGTCATTATTTCTAAACAATATAGTATAGTAACTATTTGTATAGCATTTATATTGTATTGGGTATTTTAAATAATCTAAAAGATTATATGTTTTACACTGGAGGATGAACTCAGATTATATGCAAATACTATGTCATTTTATATAATATTTATAATTGTATGTACATGAATTTTGGTGTCCACATGAAGTCCTGGAAGCAGTTCATTGCAGATATCAAGGGAATGTTATATTTTTAAAAGGCCAAAATCAAAATCAATTAATAAAGTAAATTATAGGAGATAGTTGTAGTTGCAAATCTTTCTTTGAAGTTAGTAAGCAAGGGTTAAATCTCACACTAAGAAACTATTTAAGCAATTTGTTAGATTCACCTATGTGCCATTTCAGACTTGCATCCATCAAATAATTCTGAAATAAAAAATGCTAAAATTTAATTTTTGATCTCCCAGAAAAGTTCAATATTCTGAGTTTTTGACACTTGCTAAATTGCTGATACTGGTCTTGAACTTGCAATCCTCCTGCCTCAGCTGCTTGAGTTTTAAGTTACTGAGATTACAGGCATGCATCATTTCTGGAAGCTCCTGTATATGTACTTTTAATCTTATATATGTTCTAGTCAAATATTATTCTTAAGTATTTTATGTTGACTTTTATTGCCAAGTCTGTTGCATTAGTGTCATGTGAAAGTTACATTTTGACACTTAAATAAAAAATAGTTTAGAAAAATGCCCTCAGGGAACTACACGGGTGCCCAGCCGAGGGCAGACCAGAGACTCCTAGATGCCAGCCCCAGGGGAGCCCACATCCAAAGTAAGGATCACACATAGATACTCCTGCTTGCGACCCTGCCTAAGTGAGGCCTGGGCCCTCCCCCAGTTCTGCTCCAGAGTTCCTGCAGACCAGCAGGAGTGCGGCAGAGGGCCCAAAACACCCTCAGGGAACTCCACAGGTGCCCAGCCCATGGCAGACCAGAGACTGCTAGCTGTCAGCCCCAGGGGAGCCCACACCCAAGAGAAGGGTCTCACAGAGACACTCTTGCTTGTGACCAAGTGAGCCCAGGCCTGCCCCAGTTCCACTCCAGAGTTCCTTAAGACTGGCAGGAGTGCATCAGAAGGCCCATAACTCCCCTCAGGGGCCACCTTGGGAGCCCATCCAAGGCCACTCCCACTGCCCTCTTGAGGTACATCCACTACCGCTGCCACTAACTTCAGTGACAGTAGTGTCCATCTGAGGACTCCTGCTGGGGACCAGAAGTAATTCCAAGGTGAGACACAGGTAATTTGTAGTGGAAATACAAGATTATAGGATAGAAGCCACAATACCTCAGATTGGTATTTCAAGAAAGGAAGATACAAAATCAACATAAAAAAACAAGGGAAGAAAGTGCCCCAAATAAACCTTGATACCACAGTAAAAGAATCCATTGACAGCACAGTTGATGAAATGTCAGAGAAAGAATTCAGAATGATCTGCAAATTAAAAAATGACATAAGCAAGCAAATACAGGCAAAAATTGATCAATCCAACAAAGAAATAGGAGAGCAAATAAAGGCAACCATTGATCACTCAAACAAAGAGATAAGAGAGCAATTACACATAGCAAAAGATTACTTTAAGAAAGAGCTAGAGATTGTGAGAAAAAAATCAGAAATTCTTGAAATGAAGGAAACAATAAACCAAATAAAAAACTCAATAAAAAGCATCACCAGCAGACTAGATCACCTGGAAGACAGAACCTTGGATAATGAAGACAAGATATACAATCTTGAAAATAAACTTGACCATACAGTGAAGATGGTAAAAAATCATGAACAGAATATACAAGAAATATAGGATAGCATCAAAAGACCAAATCTAAGATTTACTGGGATAGAAGAAGGCACAGAATTTCAAACCAAAGGGTTGCACAATCTCTTCAATGAAATAATATCAGAAAATTTCCCAAACATGAAAAGTGAATTGGAAAATCAAATACAAAAGGCTTACAGGACACAAATGTAAAAAATTTCAACAGATCTACACCAAGGCACATTATAATGAAAAAGCTCAACATACAAAATAAGGATAGAATTTTAAAGGCCACAAGAGACAGGAATCAGATTACATATAAGGGGAGACCAATTCATACCTCAGCAGATTTTTCAACTCAGACCCTAAAAGCCAGGAGATCATGGAACAACATATACCAAGCTCTGAAAGAAAGTGGATGCCAACCAAGTATCCTATATGCAGCAAAATTGAGCTTCAGATTTGATGACAAAATAAAAACCTTCCATGATAAACAAAAGTTAAAAGAATTTACAGCAAGAAAGCCTGCACTACACAACATTCTTGGCAAAATATTCCATGAGGAGGAAATGACAACCAACAATAAAAATATGCAAAGGGAGGTATTACACTAAAAAAAAAAGGGTGAGGGGGCAATCAAAGGAGAAATCAAGTCAAGGTAAAAACCAAAAATAAACCAAAATGACCAGGACTAGAAATCATATTTCAATAATAACCCTGAATGTAAATGGCCTAAATGCACCAATTAAAAGACATAGACTGACAGACTGGATTAAAAAAAATACTCAACAATATGCTGTCTTCCAGAGACTCATCTCACAGGAAAAGACATCCACAGACTGAAAGTGAAAGAGTGGGAAAAAACGTATCACTAACATGGACCATGCAAACAAGCAGGAGTTTCCATCCTCATAACCAATAAAGTGGAATTCAAACCAAAGATGGTGAAAAGAGATAAAAAAGGTCATTTCATACTTCTTAAGGAAAGCATACATCAGCAAGACATAACAATCATAAATATCTATACCCCAAATAATGGGGCTTCTACATATATCAAACAAATGATTCTCAAATACAAGAATCAAATAGACCACAACACAATAATACTTGGAGACTGTAACACAGCTCTCTCACCACTGGATAGATCTTCCAAACAAAAACTAAATAAATAAACCATAGATCTCAATGAAACTACCAATAATTTAGACTTAACAGACATATATAGAGTGTTCCATCCATCAACAAGTGAATACACTTTTTTCTCAGCAGCACATGGGTCCTTCTACAAAATAGATCATGTTATGTCACAAAGCAAGTCTTAGCAAATACAAAAAAATATAGATACTACCCTGCATCTATCTGACCACGATGGAATAAAATTAGAAATCAATGACAGATTAAAAAATAGAAACTACTCCAACACCTGGAAACTAAATAATATGCTATTGAATGATGCATGAATAACAGAAGACATCCAGGAAGAGAGAAAAAAATTCTTAGAGGTAAATAAAAACTCCAATACAACATATCAAAATCTCTGGGATACCATGAAGGCAGTGCTAAGAGGAAAGTTTATTGCATTAAGCTCATTTATTAAAAGAAGAAAAGTCAATAAATAAAGGACTTGACTCTTCATCTCAAAGTCTTAGGAAAGGAAGAATAAACCAACACCAAAAGAAGTAGAAGACAGGAAATAATTAACATCAGGGCTGAAATCAATAAAATTGAAACAAAAGAAGCAATTAAAAAAATTGACAGAACAAAAACCTGGTTCTTTGAAAAAATAAACAAAATTGACAACCCCTTAGCCACCCTAATGAAAAGAAGGATGGAGAAAACCAAAATTACTAAAATTCGTGATGAAAAAGCAAATATAATTGCATACATTACTGAAATACAGAGGATAATTAGAAACTATTTTGAAAACTTTCACTCCAGTAAAATAGAAAATCCTGAAGACACTGACAAATTTCTAGAGGCATATGACCTACCCAAACTGAACCAAAAGGTCATATACAACTTAAACAGATCAATTTCAAGCAAGGAAATAGAAGATGCCATCAAGAGCCTGACAATCAAGAAAAGCCCAGGTTCAGATGGATTCTTAGTAGAGTTCTACAAGACCTTCAAAGAAGAATTAATAGCAATACTCCTCAAACTATTTTATGAAATAGAAAAGGAGGGAACTCTCCCAAACTCATTCTATGAGGTGAGTATCACCCTGATTCCAAAACCAGACAGAGACAAATCAAGAAAGAAAATTTCAGGGCTGGGGCTGTAGCTCAGTGGTAGACAGCTTGCCTACCATGCGTGAGGCACTGGGTTTGATCCTCAGCACCACATATAAATAATAAATGAATAAAATAAAGATGAATCAACAACTAAAAAAATATTTTAAAAAAAAGAAAATTTAAGACCAATATCCCTGATGAACATAGATGCAAACATTCTCAATAAAATTCTGGCAAATCGCATACAAAAACATATCAAAAAAACAGTGCAACATGATCAAATGGGGTCCATTCCAGGGATGCAAGGGGTGCAACACCCATAAATCAATTGCATTTCTATACATCACTTATAAAACCTCTGAAAGAGAAATTAGGAAAACTATCCCATTCACAATAACCTCAAAAAAAAAAATACTTGGGTATCAACTTAACAAAAGAGGTGAAGGACCTCTACAATGCACACTACAAGATACTGAAGAAAGAAACTGAAGAAGATCTTAGAAGATGGAATAATCTCCCATGATCCTAGATAGGCAGAATCAATATTGTCAAAATGGTCATACTACCTAAAGCACTATATAGATTCAATGCAATTCCAAGTCAAATCCCAATGTCATTCCTTATAGAAATAGAAAAGACAATTATGAAATTCATGTGAAAGAATAAGAGACCCAGAATAGCCAAAGCAATCCTTAGCAAGAAGAATGAAGCAGGAGGCATCACAATACCAGACCTTAAATTATACTACAAAGCTATAGTAACAAAAATGGCATGATATTGGCACCAAAATAGACATGTAGACCAATGGTATAGAATAGAAGACACAGAGATGAACCCACTTAAATACAGGTATCTGATTCTAGACAAAGGAGCCAAACATGTACACTGGAGAAAAGATAGCCTCTTCAACAAATGGTGCTGGGAAAACTGGAAATCCATATGCAGCAAATTGAAACCAAACCTCTATCTCTCACCATGCACAAAATTCAACTCAAAGTGAATCAGGGACCTGGGAATCAGACCAGAGACCCAACACCTAATAGAAGAAAAAATAGGCCCAAATCTTCATCATGTTGGATTAGAACCCTAATTCCTTAACAAGACTCCTATAGTGCAAGAAGTAAAATCAAGAATCAAAAAATGAGATGGATTCAAACTAAAAAGCTTCTTCTCAGCAAAAGAAACAATCAGTGAAGTGAACAGAGAGCCGACATTCTGGGAACAAATCTTAGCCACATGCACATCTGATAGAGCACTAATCTCCAGGATATATAAAGAACTCAAAAAACTTAACACCAAAAAAACTAACAACCCAATCAATTAATGGGCCAAGGAGCTGAACAGAAACATCACAGAAGAAGATATACAATGGATCAACAGACATATGAAAAAGTGTTCAACATCTCTAGCAATCAGAAATATGCAAAATCAAAACTACCCTAATATTTCATCTCATGCCAGTCAGAATGGCAATTATCAAGAATACAAACAACAATAAGTGTTGGTGAGGTTGTTGGGGAAAAGCACGCTCATACATTGCTGGTGGAACTGCAAATTGGTACACCCAATCTGGAAAGCAGTATAGAGATTCCTTAGAAAACTTGGAATGGAACCACCATTTGAGCCAGCTATCCCACTCCTTGGTCTATACCTAGAAGACTTAAAAACATACTACAGTGACTCAGCCACTTCAATGCTTATAGCAGCTCAATTAACAATAGCTAAACTGTTGTTAGATGCCCTTCAATGGATGAGTGGATAAAAAATCTGTGGTATATATACACAATGGAATATTACTCAGAAATAAGATATAATAAAATTATGGCATTTGCAGGTAAATGGATGGAGATGGAGAACATCATGCTAAGTGAAGTAAGCCAATCTCAGAAAACCAAATGCCGAATGTACTCATCGATAAGTGGATGCTGATCCATTATGTGTGGGAGGACACGGGAAGAATGGAGGAAGTCTGTTCACAGGGATGGGAGGGGGGAGAGGGCAGGAGGACAGTAAAAATGATGGAATATGATGGACATAATAGCCCTAGCTTTATATATGACTGCATGTATGTTGTGATTCTACATCAGATACAACCAGAGAAATGAAAAGTTGTGCTCCATCTGTGTACAATGAATTGCACTCTGCTATCATGTAAACCTAAATAGAACAAATAAATAAATAAATTTTTAAAAAAGTTAAGTTTAGCATTTGCTTTTGAACACTGGTCATTGATTTTAAATGGCAGATAGTTAAGATACCTAAATGAGTGAAAAAATAGTCAATGACATTTCTGTCTACAAGTAATTGCTAATATACTTACATTTTCCTTTCATACTATACATAAAGGAAGACTATTTTCAAAGCTATACTGGCAAATATATATATCTAGTTGCACAATTTTACATAATTTAAAAGTTTGAGTAGTGCTTATGGATAGGCACTGACTTGAAATAATTAGAAAAAATCATTAAAATCTCCAAATTTTTATGAAAAATATAAATGCATAAAATCATGTACCTTAGGCTAAACATTTATTAGAATAAAATAACTATGATATGTTTATTTTTGGCTCTTGGACTCTGAACTTTTTATGCAAATACATAAATTTACAAGACTTCCTGTCTAATTCTCAATAAGGATGGATAGACCACATGATTGTCACTGTTTATATTGTCTCTATTATCTTCACCCTCCTTCATTCTGTTTCTTTACCTTTTCTTTCTTATTCAATATTATTTTCATAAAGTTCATTCTATCTGTATTCAAGATATATATAACATTTTCTACTTCACTAATCTTGTGCTCATTATCCATTTTTTAATAATTATAATTTTAATTTAAAAGCATTAGAATTTACAGAAACATCTAATTATTTATTGATATTAGTTTCAAGGAATTTCTACGAAAGACTCTACATATATTTTCTGTTGAGAAACTTCTTTGAACTTAATATTCAACTCTTCCTCTCCATGTCTCTGGCTAAGCATAAATTGACCAACCAGAAGATGACAAAGTACAAGAAAAATATTCCTGTTTTTTATTTCTTTTTTCTTTTTTTATAGTGGGAATTGAATGCAGGGGTGCTTTAGCACTGAACCACATTCCCAGTCTTTTTTATTTATTTATTTATTTATTTTTGAAGATGGCCTTGCTAAATTGCTGAGGCTGACCTCAAACTTGCCATCCTCCTGCCTCAGACTCCGGTGTTGCTGAGATCACAGGCTCGCAATGAAAAGTTGCTTCTGAATACTATTTGGATCTAACTATTCATGAAATCAGCCAGACTTTGACTGATAAGGCTATATAAAAATTCATCTTCCCTTCTGCAAGGAAAAACACCTCCCCAGAGTCATTCCTATGCTGTATTATTTTGTATTACAGGTTTATGTTTAACACTTCTCTGATTGGAACTGTTACACATCTATGATATGTTATTATAGCTCTAAGATTTTAGAATCATTCCATTTTCAGACTCTTGTGTCTAATAGTCAAAAACACCATCCACTATTCTTTGCTACAAAGCTATCAAAAAAATAATCAGTATTTGCGCATTTTCTTAACTTCATCCAGCAATGACCTTTACCAATATATTTAATTTGGAAATAAAAAATATGTCTCTAAATAATGAGCAAATTACATCAAGAAAAGCCATTGTATAAGATAATAAAGGCTCCTAGAAATCCCTTTTTCAGTGTGTAAGCATGCACTTTGAGGATTGCACATTAATTTTAAACAGGAACATATTTTTCAAAAAACCAACATGAATTGGATGAGCAATGTTTATCATACTTCTGAATTTAAAGAAATAATATGGCTAAATAAATACATGTCGGATTTACACATGTCCTGCTGAGACTGCTATATTTCAAGTTAACCATTGAGAGAACATGATATCACCTAGGTTTGTTATCAGCACTGAATACCATGACCACTGTGTCAGTATAATTTAATTATTTTTCTGAGAAATTCTTGCCAAGAAATATAATTAAAAGCAATAGATGTATTCTCTCTTTATCTCAGGAAATTTCTTAAAGCCATTTATTCAGAAAAACAGTTTTTATAACTGAAAATTTCTCTGCTATCAGGAAGATAGTCTACTCACCTAGACAAGTATTGTACTTTCTTATGTATGTGTATATATATATATATAATTTTCATATGTATACATGCATGTATTATATACATTGTATAATAGAACAGGTTTATTTATAACAGGCACACTTGAGGATGTTTATATTAGTATGCTCATCAATCCTAAATTACTTTGTAATCAATTTGCCCAATCTCAGATTATTGCCTTGAAAATCCATATTAAATCACTTTACACCAGTTCATAACACATTATGATTATTATCTCATATCCTCCACTTTCCCACAACTAAGATTCTGAGTCAAACTGTTATTTTATTGTAGTAGCTCATACATCTTTGAATAACAGATTTCCTGGGAGTCCTTGTTAATTCCAGGTCTACAAACAAGAGGCTCTGTTAAACTGGAAGTTTCTCACTGGAGGCTCACAGTCTCTGTTCATTTGAGTAGGGACACTCAATCAGACAAATCCTCTTTAAAGATAGAGCTCACATAACTTTTCATTGAACCTTAGTGATTTACAAGCAATAATTCAGCTTCTTAAAAGAAAACTTCACTATTAGTGAAAATGAATCTTCTATTCTGACTTTACATAGCATATTTCCACTATTTTAAAATTAACTACAGAAACCAGAAGCAGTGGTACAGGCCTCCCAGTGGCTTGGGAGACTGAGGCAGGAGGATTGCAAATTCAAGGAAAGCCTGGGAAACTTAGGGAGAATGTGTCTCAAAATAAATTAAAAGTGTTGGTGACATAACAAAGTAATAAAGTGCCCCTGGATTCAATACTCAGTACCAAAAAACAACAAAATAAAACAAAACAAAATGAACTATAGGATCACCATTTCAATGCTATAGTTAATCCTTAATATGTTTAGAACATCTGTTTCTATACAATTAAATATTTTTCACTTTTAATTTGAATATCTTAAAGGAAAAGTATTTATGTTATTTTTCAACTTATGTTTATAATAAAATACATTAATTAAGCTGTTTATTAAATCTTTTACATTCTACTAATAAATCTTCCATCTCATTAAGTAAGTAGTCTTTAAATATGTTTTTGGTATCAACTTACATATATAAATATATATTCAATGATAGGCACTAACCAACATTTAATAGAGTCATTATGCATCATTATTCTTTTTTTTTTTTTTTGGTACCAGGGATTGAACTCAGGGGTACTCAACCACTAAGCCAAATCCCCAGCCCTATTTTTTGTGTGTTTTATGTAGAGACAGGGTCTCACTGAGTTGCTTAGCACCTTGTCAGTGCTGAAGCTGGCTTTGAACTTGCGATCCTTCTGTCTCAGCCTCCCAAAGTGCTGGGATTACAGACATGTGCCACCATACCCGGCTCATTATTCATTTTTCACTCTTTGCTTTTTTTTCTTTTCTTTTTTAAAATACAGAAATACAATATTTATGCATTTTATGTGGTAGAGAACAATAATTTAATACATGTATACAATGTATAATGATCAAATAAGGGTAATAAATATTTTTATCTCCTCAAACATTGTTTCTACTAGTTGGGAATTTTTTTTCTTATTGGTGATTGAACTCAGGGGTGCTTTACCATCAAGCTACAACCCTAGCCTTTTTGTTTTTTGATTTTTTAAATTTTGAGACAGGGTCTTGTAAGTTGGTGAAGTCTTCACTAAGTTGCTGAGGCTGGCCTCAAATTTGAGATACTCCTGGCTCAGCCTTACAAATCATTGGGATTACATGTATGGCTGCTGGAAACTTTTATATTGCTTTTTTTCAGTTTATTTTGAAATAGGTCATACTTTGTAGATTGTTGAAAACAATAGGTACCCATTGTGCTATACAAAACCAGAATTTATTCTTCTCATCTAACTTTTTTTGATGTTCATGATCTAACTTCCTGGCATTACCTCTCCCTTCTGCCTTTGCCAGTATCTAATGACCACTCTTCTACTCTGCTTTATGAGATCAACATTTTAGTTTCCACAAATGAATGCAAACAGTATTTTTTTTGTCTTGCTTACTTCAGTTAGTATAATCACCTCCAATCCATTCATGTCACTGAACATTGCAGGATTTTATGCTTTTTTTATGGCTGAATAATAATCCATCGTTTGTATGTGTGTGTGTGTGTGTGTGTGTGTGTGTGTGTGTGAGAGAGAGAGAGAGAGAGAGAGAGAGAGAGAGAGAGAGAGAGAGAGAAATGATAAATGTTCATTAATCACTAATGGACATCTTGACTGATTTCATATCCTGGGTATTGTGAATAATGCTACAATAAATATAAATATGCAGATATATCTTGTATATTATTTGCATTTCATTTCTTTTGGTATTTATCCATTAGTGGGATTGCTGGGACACACAGTAGTCCTTTTGTAGTTTATAAAGGAATCTTCATATAGTTTTCCAAAGGCCATTGTAATTTTTATTCCCACTAGTCATGTGTAAGAGCTCACCTTTCTCTGAATGGTTGCTAATATTTGTCATTTTTTGTCTTTTTGATAATACCCATTCCAACTGGAGTGAGGCAATAGTCAATTTTGGTTTTGATTTACATTTCCTTAATGATTAGTGATGTTGCATATTTTTAATGTATTATTTGGCCATTTGTATGTCTTCTTCTGAGAAACATGTACTAAAATAGATTATGGGTGTGTGCATGTGTTAACTTTGTGTGTATGTATATGTTTTGTTTTGTTTCCTACTTTTGTGATGCTGCAGGTTGAACCAGGAAGCCCTCTACCATTAAGCTATATATCCTTTTATTTTTATTTTGAGGCAGGGTCAAACTAAGTTTCCAAGGCTTCCCTGGATTTAAAATCCTCCTACTTCTTAAGTAGCTGAGATTATAGGCAAGTGCCAATACACTTAGTTTGGGGATAAATTTTTTTGAATTCCTTACTTGTTCTAGATACTATTCCTTTGTCAGATAGTTTGCAAATTTTTCTCTTATTATTCAGCTCATCTATAAATTCTGTGACTACTTTTGTGCTATTCAGAAGATTCTGAATTTGATATAATCCTGTTTTTCTATATTTACTGTTGTCTGTGCTTTGGAGATTTTGTCTATAAAATCTTTGCCTATATCAATGTCTTGAAGCATTTTTAAAATTTTTTCTTATGGTAATTTTATTATTTCAGGTCTTAAATTTTGATCACTGATCAGTTCTTTTACACATTTTGAGTTGATGTTTGTGTATGGTAAGAGATAGGGATCTACTTTAATTCCTTTTCATGTGTATATCATTTTGTCAGTAGCATTGACAGAGAGTCTATTCTTTCACAATGTATATTCTTGGAGACTTTAATGAAAATCAATTGACTGTATATTTGTTGATTATTTCTTGTTCTAGTCTTTGGTCTTTGTGCTGGTTTTTACACTACTACTCTACCATTTAGTTCACCATGGTTTTGCAGTATGTTTTGAAATCAGATACTGATTAGCCTCTAGCTACCAAGCTTGGTTCCTTTCTCGCTTGGTTTGTCTCTCCCTCTCTTTCTTTTCTTTCTCTTTCTTGATTATCTCAAATGAGCTATAATGAAGTTCAGATATTCTTTCTTTTGCTTGTACTAACTAGTCTGTTGTGGAAGCACTTGATTTTTTTAATCATTGAAATTTTCAGTACTAAAATTTCTGATTGATTCTTTTATGCTATTTTATCATTGTTGCATTCTTCATTAATACCACATTTTTCCATTTTATTGCATTATTTATCTGTATTTTCTTTCATCTTGCTGAGTTTCCATAGGAACTTTATTTTGAATTCTTTTTCAGGGATCTCCTAAATTTCCTGCAGGTTGGGATCTATTTATGGAGAATTTCTGTGTTTCTATTGAGTTGTCATGCTTCATTGTTTTTTCATCTATTGTGTTCCCATGTTGATGTGTATACATCTTGTTTAGAAGCTACCACTTCCGGTTTTACAAAGCATCTTTTGTAGGAAAAAAAAAACATTTTTAGTTAACTGGGACGTAAGATGTCAGTGGTATAGTGCTTTGGATTTGGGTATAGGTAAGCTCAAAAGCCTCCTTCTGATTTCTTCATCTGGAACCTGTATCAGCAGTGTCTGTGAGTACCATATTAGTAGTGTAGACTTCAGTAATTCATGAAGGTACATGTAAAACTTTGCAGGAGATCTGAGCTTACAAAGATGCCTGTCCTCAGGCCCTACAGATCTGAACACTGATGGTTCTGGGGCTTGTGACAATGGCATCCAGTGTCCCACTGCTGCCACATGTGGAGAGGACCTTCTCCAAGTCCCAAAAGACAAACACAAGTGATGGTAGGACTTTTGGAGGCAAGAACTGAAGTCCCAAAGCTGTGTTCTAGAGAGAAGAACTTCTCTAGGCTGCATACAGCAATCATGGGAGGCAGCAGGGCATTTGGCATTCATAATCTTAGTCTCAGATCGGTAGGAAACTAAGAGTCCTGTTTTCCATCCTGTGAGGCATGCACAGGTCTAAAGTTTCTGGAAGTATCTGGAGTTGCTTACTGGAGTTAGAACGGTATCTAGCTATTATAGCATCTTTGGTTCTAGGAGTTGGGAAGTGACCAAGGTGAGCTCTTTCTTTGGACTAAAGGTCTTTCTCAGAATCAAGTCAGTTCCCCAACTGGATTCTATGAGCACTTTGGAATTCTTTGGTAGTTAGGACTTACAGCTCTTATGGGGATTGCTGCAATTTTCTGGCTTACCCTTTCCTGGAAATGTAGAAACCCCTTCTCCTCACCCCTGGAATTAGCTTGTAGTTGCAGTATGCTTTGTTCCTTCCTGAGTTTCTATGCTGTTTGGGGTTCCCATCAATTCCTTCCCAATTTCTAAACTTCTCCCTCATTTACTTTTCTCAAAATACAGTCATTCTTCAGTATCTTCTTTCTTTTGCAGATTATTGCAGGCATCTCTATTAAGCCATCTCTCTCTCTCTCTCTCTCTCTCTCTAATCCCTCTCTCTTTCTCTGTTTTAAAAAATGTATACAATTAAACTTGCTTTGAATCATTATTGGGGAATTTGATTTTTAAATGGACACACACAGACATAATATTGCATAAAATACTAGGTATTTGAACCTGCCTGATATTCCAGACATAAATTTTATCCTAGAGGAAGCATGCTTTTCTATTTTTCAATCACTGCTACTGGCATATTTATTGGAAGATATTTGTAATTTTCCCAGTCACTCTGTCAGTCCCTACTATTCTGACTCAGGTTCCAAATTGATTCAGTTATACAGATCTTACCAGTAATACTTTCCACTTTTTTGCAAGTATTCTAGGCTTTAGCCTTTATAATATCTTTCTTGCTTCTAAATATTTTATGGGGATTATTAAAGGGATAAAATGTTAACACCAATACCTATTTAAGTAATTTAAAAACAATTTTATTCAGTTAATTTTAAAAACCATTCAACTATTTGGAAAGTAAAAACTAACAAACATTACTCCTGGTGGGGAAAAATGTTTCTCAGATATGCTCATGAAATATATATGCTGGATAAATTATCATATAATGCTTTTGAATTAAATTAATGATAAATTATCATACCCAGTTTATCAATCCTATTTTATAAAATATTTGTATTTTATATGTTCTTTTTAAAAATTTTATACATTCCAGATTCTTTCTGTTACTGTGAATGAAGTTAGTAGTTACACACTGAGAAATAAATAATAAACATGATGGGTTATGAAAATTATAGCTGTATGTGTGTGCATGGGCTAATCCATAATCTTTTGTTATGTGTATTGAAAATTCAAGTAATTTTTCATTATTAAGAAAAGCATATATCTCCATTCATTCCAGCAATTCACTGATAATTGTCATGAATCTTAATGGATGATTGAAGACTACTTACCCTTGTACATCAATTTACAGTATAATTTAAGTATAAAATCAATTCTGCCAACTATTTATGCTTTGCCTAGATAAACATAAATGGAGTCTATTTATCAAAAGGGATAAGAATATGAAATGTTAGAAGATGTGATTTTATTCATACATATAATCAAAATGTAGCAAAACACTCACATGCTTCCTGGTTCCCATAAGTACAATACCATCTAAAAAACTAAAAATTCAAACACTTATTTCTAAGAATTCTAGAGATTGGAATCCCAAGATCAAGGTGCCAGTAGATTCCATTTGTGGTGAAAGGTCTATTCCTCATAGACATTGCCTTTTCAATGTATCCTCATGTGGTATGAAGGGAAAACAAAATAAGCTCCCTCGAGTCTCTTTCATTTTATTATTAATTTTTTCATGCTTGCTTAAACACATTTTAACTGATATATGAAAATATCAAATTATACATATTAATAAGTTACTATGTGGAGTTTCAATATATGTACCCATTTTATACTATGTAAATTGGGTTAAACATATTCATCTCTCAAACATTAATCAATTCTTTATGGTATAGTCATCCAAAATCCTTTCTTCTAGTTTTATCAAATCAATAGTACTTTACTTTTATATGCACTCACTCTACTATACAATAGAACTTCAGAACTTCTTACTCCCAACTATCATAGTACACATTATTAAAACTCTCCTCATCCTTTCCTCCTCTCTCTCTCCACCTTCTGGCAACCACCATTGTATCCTCAACTTCTGTGGGATTAAATATTTTAGATTCCATGTATTCGTGAGATCATGCTGTACTTTTTTTGTGCTGAGTTTATTTCACTAACATAATCTCTAGTTCCACACATGTTGTCACAAATGCCTGTATTTCATTCATTTATCTGACTGACAGTATTTAATTGTGTATACATGCCACATTGTCTTTATCTGTTCATCTGTTGATAGCCAGTTAGGAAGTTTTCACTTCTGGGTAATTGTGAATAGTGCTGAAATGAACATGGGAGTACAGATGTCTCTTCAATATATTGATTACATTTCCTTTGAAAGCATACCCAGTAGTGAGATTTCTTTATCACATGGTAGTTCTATTTTAAATTTTTTGAGAAATACCCTTTCTTGCTTTTCAAAATGACTGCCTAATTTACATTCCCAAAAAGCAGTGTGCAAGTTTTCTTTTTTCTTCACATCCTCACTGGCACTCTTTCTTTTTTGTTGTTGTTTGCTTGATAAAGTTGTTCTTATTGGAATGAGCTGATATTTCCTTGTCATTTTGATTGGATTTTCCTGATGATTAGTAAAAACTTTTTCATATACTTATTTTCTGTCTATATGATTGCTTGAGAATTGCTGATTTACAGTGCCCATTTCTAATCAAGTTATTGTTTTTGACTATTGAGTTTTTGGAGTTTCTGATACATTCTGGTTATTAACCCATTGCCAGCTGTATAGATTGTGAATATTTTCTCCCATTCCTTAGGTTGTCTCTTCACTCTGTGAATTGTTTCTTTTTTCTTTACACAAATGAAAATATGTTTATGAACACTCTTGCAATATTTATTCTGAATCTTCTTAGTTTAGTATTTCATTAGTCCCCTCATTGAAGTTCTGTTTTATTTATGGTTTTCAAACCTGGTTACAACCCCACAGTCTCTTTATCTCATTCACTATCTAAAGAAGTAGCTATTTAGTAAATTTTAAATGTGTGAGTAAATAAACTGAAGAATCAACTCAAATGTTTTATAATATTCACTTTATCAACAAACATGTACACTTGCCAAATATTTGGTGCTATTCTTAGAAACAGAGGATCAAATATTAATATTATTTTTCAAAATAACATTTAATGGACAATATAGGCTTATTAGTGGATGTATATCATTCACTGCTGTGACTGTGGTGATAATCAGAAGTAAATGCTGAAAATTAAAAGAGAGACATGGGATGCTGATTTGGCCTGTATGCACCAGGAAGGCTTAATATAAGAGGTGAAATAAAAGCCAAGTTTCAGAAAATCTTAATCAGTACTCTCAATTTATAAAGAAATTATGAACAAAAATATTCTATTGTGTAGACTTTGAAACTTAGTGCTCATCTGAATGCCTGCTTCATTCTAAACTGAAGTCAGGATGGGTTTCCTGCCAGTGACTATAAAGAAAATGACAGCTTTCCTGACATGCTGTTGAGAAAACTGAACTAAAAGAGACACTTTGGTAAATTATGGAATACTTAATTGTTTTTGTTACCTTAAAATGGGAATAATGATATTATCTACTTCTATATTTTTATGGGAAATAAATGAGATGATATATTTAATATACTTTGAAAAATGCTAAGCGTCTTGTTCTCAAAGTTAGTATTTATCATTCAAAGTTTACAGTAGCTAATAAGGTACCTCCAAAATTCTCAAAATATTCATCTTGAATTCTATATTAAAATATTTCTGAGGTGACAATTTTCAGTCACAACCCTTGGAAGGTTTTAGGTTTTGTGTCTTTGACAAATTATTTCTCTCACCCTAATCTATTCTATTGTAAGATTGATTTTAAGGCCACTGTTTCTGAACTGACTATGGGGGAAAAAAGCATAAATGATATATTTTCCAAAGGGTCTTAAAGTGAAAGTAAATGCAATGTTAATGGTTCTTATAAAAAATAAAAGTATCCACTAGAACAGCATACATATTATTTTGGTAATTATTAAAAAGATAAAAAGGTAATTACAACTGAATGCAATCTCTAGAAACATAAGCCATAAAAAATATACAGTTCAAAACATTAGAACAGGACATTGATTAAGATTAACAATTTTGTATTTGTGGCCTAAGGTCAGGTAAATTGATACAAAGACCAGAAAAGATTCTGAGAAATTGTAGACTGATTTTTTTTTTCCTAGCAAAATATTAAGAGAAACCAGTTCTATCCTTCTAAAGGTGAGCGTACTCTAGAGTTTCCCCATGACAAAACCTGTCTTACAGCCTGAGAAAACATGGAGCAGGTACCCAAGTCATGGCAAACATACAGCATGGTGGAAATTCTACTCGAACTTCTTAGCCAGCATATGGAGAGCTGGACCCATCCTCAAAATCCTAATCCAGATATTAAATCAAGAAAACAAAGGACAGAGAAGAAAAACCGCTGCTATTCACAGAAAACATTAAACACACAAAATGAATAGAACTTAAATGGGTTAAAATTATAAAGTTAATTATATTTCCTATAGCATTTAAGAAAGAAAATCTTTTTTACTTTATATGCTAACAATAAGCAGGAAGAGGTATTTTTAAATGACCATTTATACCTTGGACATAGGTAATATGAGGAATGTTATAAAATACTATTAAAATAGACTGAAAATAAATATTTAGAGAAATACTTGTTTGCATTTAAGCAGATTATATTTTATAGTGTGTTTTCTAATTCATCCAGAAGCTCACTTAATTCCACTTAAAAGCCTAACAAATTTTCAAGATATTTTTCTTCAAGTTTCAACAAGCTTATTCAAAAACTTATTTGGAATACCAAAGATGAATAATAACAAGGATACAAAAATAACTATGTAAGAAAATTATCCTGTCTGATATCAAGGCTTATTATAAAGCTGTATTAATTTAAAAATATGCCATTGACATAGGTTTATATAAATGGATCAATGGAATATAGGCCAGAAACAGAACATATAAGTACAGAGTTGTCAAGAGTAAATTAGTCAATAAAGGGTAGGTTATTTACAAGTGTTAGAATACTTATTTATAAAGAGATAACTTAAAAACAATTCATTTCATAGAATCCACAAAAATACACTCTGGAAGACATAATGGATGAATCTAAACTTTTCTTTTGAGAATGTACTTCTATTCAGTTCCTTGAACATTAGGTTACCTGGACTAATAGAAAGTCTCTTTCAGTAATTTAAAATTGTGTTTGGGCTGCTAGCAGACATTTAGATGGCCAACTGCAACTAATAGAAAACCTAGCAATGAAGGGCCAAATGTCTGGATGTTTAGAACCATAAAATTTCCTAGTTTTACTTTCCTTAAGCATATCATATATCTTATTATAGAATCTTAAATTTAAATTCATTTTAACTTATTAAAAAATTCATTTTTAATTTTAATTCATTTTAAATATGTTCAGTTTTTTTAAATGTATTATTAGTCACATTTTGTGTGTGCATTGTCAATAATAAAGTTCCATAGAAAGACTGTAATACTGTTAGCCACACAAGCCAGAAGAAATTTATCTTGAAAACCAGTGTTAAGGTTTGGATCTTGAATGTCTTCCTCAAAGCTCTTGTGTTAACCAATGCAGCGATGCTCAGAGGTGAAAAGATGGAAATATGAGGGTTTGAAATAAGTAGAGGCTTAATCCACTGGTGGATTAATTATACAGGCATGGTTGGAAGAAATAGTTCACTGGGGACACAGCCTTCAGTACTACATCTGTTCCTGCCCGCTTTCTTTCTGTTTCTGTTTCCCAGAGCCAGTTTTCTTGCACAGTGCCCTTCCACCGTGATGTTTTTCCTCATTTCTGGCTCAAAGAATTAGAGCTGACCAATCATGGACTGAGTCCTCTAAAACGGTGAGCCAAAATAAATTTTTCTTCCTCTATATAATTCTTGTCAGGTTTTTGGTCAAAACAAAACAAAACAACAACAACAACAACAAAACTGACCACTATAATCATTTTAGAACTCCTAGATGCATTTAGTTGCTTTGATATTATGAAGCACATGCTTTACCAGTAAAGTACCTTTCTAGTAATATCTAGTAATATTTTGGTTTTATGTCATAACAATACATTAAATTTAGTCTATTAGCTGTCATAAATTAACCTTTCAGTTGTTATTAGTTTCAATATATTTTTCCAAGTTGTTTTTTCTTTAAAACTGACATGATTAATATATTTTAAGATCATAATGAAAACTTAGGAAATGATTGCATAAAGAAACTACTTCTTATTGAATGAATTTCTTTTTGTTTATTTTGTGAGCATTATTTCCACAAAATTCGCATACTCTGAATATATTACTAAATAAATTGTGGTTGTAATATTTAAAGTGTTCCATAGATTAAAAACTGCATATTTAATAACATTACAAGCATTACTCATATACTTCTTTAGTCAATCACATGTAGTATACATTAAAGACTATAAAATATGTAAATCTAGGAAATGACTTACACCTTAATTTTCTAAAGTCTAACTCAGGGAATGCATTGAGAAGCAGATTTGGAATAAAGGAAAACAAAATATTAAAGTAGAAATACTTATAGTAAAATTTTGAGCAATATTAACTAAATTTGCATAAACAACTTCAAAAGTGACAAACTTATAGCATTTAAGCATTCCCATCAAATGATAACTATAATTGTATACTATATAGCCATAATTTGCCCTGCTTTTACAATTCTAATAAATTTAAGAAAAAATTTCCAACATAATAACAAATGAGATCCATGAATATATTTAATAGAAATACATTGAGTACCAACTTCATATGAAAAATTCTGCTAGGCTCTGAAGATATTGAATCGGATACACTGAAAAGGGAACATGATATTTATATTTGGAAATGGTAGTCAGAAAATAGCTGTTTGGAGAAGTTAAGTGAAGTGAACACCTAAAGGCTGAAAAATGCACGTGTGTACTGTGAGGAAGACTTCCTGGGCAAAAGAAGAGGCAGGTTCCAAGTGGAGAGAAATTAGGCATAAGGTAACCACCAAGTGGTGCCTAGCTTGGGGTGCTGGAAATTGAAGTTATTACACTAAACTTTATGTTTTTCTTCATTATATATTCATCAAAAAACACATTACTCCTGGAGAAATATTTCACAAAAAAGGACAAAAGGGAGGAAGGGACCAAGGGAAGGAAGGAGTGAGGAAGGAAGGAGGGAGGCAGAGAAGATAGCCAAGAGTGAAGGAGACTTTATTCTGAAGGTGGCTTTCTAATAATGGTAGTGAACATTGAATGATTAATCCTAAAATGGTAATTTACTTGATGGAATATGGAACTATGAATGCTTTTTCCAAGGAAAAGTGAAAGATAATAGAAATTGAAGTATAGATGTGCTTATTTCCTCAAAAGAGGGATATTGTTTTTTGTTCCCATTTGAGCTTTTAAATTCCACCCTGTGCTATAGCTTGAACAAAGGAACTTTCTGAGCTCAGAGGTGGCTGTAGAAATGCTGCTGAACTGATTGTGTTATAGGATACAGAACAAATTTTAAAGAAACTGGGTATCATTTTTTAAAGGTTAAATTAGATTTATTTTGTAACTGACATAAAAATATAAAAATTGTAAATCTCAATATGAATACATTGTGTAATGTTTCAACAATTTTAAACATATTTAGCTCCTGGATATTTATCCTTTCTTTGTGGTGAAACATTCAGACTCTTTTCTTCTTTTTCATTTATATAGTTCATAATTGTTACCCTTTGTCACCCCACTATGTAACAACACACCAGAGCTTCTCACTTCTAACTGTGACTTTAGAAATAAATGGCAGAGCCGTGGAACATAGAAATATGTGCAGTCCTTCTAGACAGTCCCTTCACTAGGAATCTGTGTTTAAACACAGCCCAGAAAAATCAAACTTGCCTAATTCTAGGTAGTAGCAGAAGTAAGAAAAACAGATAAGAAAAGGCTTAAATGAAAAAGTCTCTGAACTCCCTTTAAAAGAACAAAAATTATGAAAAAAAAAACCCTGATAAGACAGATAAGATTGTTATAGCATCGAAAAAAATAAAACTCCTAACAAAAGAATTCAACTCAGAAAATGTGACAGGTGCATACAGTTTTGAATTCAAACGGATTTCCTAATTAAATTCAGGACTCCATAGTTTTTACTTAACATCATTCATCATCTTCTCTAGCATTTTATTTCCACACTAGCATAAAGTGCATATGCATTCAAGATCTCAAAAAATAGAAGATAAACCACAACTACCAAAAATGGCATTTTCAGCAATAGCAGGTTTTATGTTATTTTAGAAATAAGAAAAATATTTTGGTGAGAATAGTGTGATAAGAGAATATAAATGATAAAAGCTCTGAAAATTTTAGAAAATAATACAACTAAAAATAGGGAGGAGATGGAGAAAAGTTGAAAAGAACAAGCTTGCTGATTTTCTATTCTACAAAGCCTGGAAACCCAAGATGTTGTTTAAATGAAGAAATCAATCCATTTAAGTTAAATGTTTTTGTGTACTATCAGAAATATGATGAAAATAGTGCTGTGGATTTAAAAAAGTTGTGAATTATAGAAAATGGAGAAAAGTAGAATACATAAACATTCCAATTTACTATAGAAAATCAATTATGTCTAAAGAAGGAAGAGACTAAGCTTATTACATAAAGAACATTACATAATGTACAAGGCCAAAGAAACAAATAGAAGTTTTTCTACTATGAAAGTTACTATACAATGAATTATGAATATATTTAGTATTTAAATAAGAAAATATTCATGTTAGTCATTAAGCTTCCTTCAAGTTTTACGTTAGTATACTCTTTGCTGAACTAAAAGCTGTGCTAAGTTTACTTATCTAGAACAAATTATGGGTCTGGAAAATGAGAAAAGTGTGTATAATGAAAATTGTGTTTTCTTTTGAATTTAGCTACCCTAAATGTAAATACAACAAAAGATTTTTGACAAGACCACCTCTCCTGCAATTCCAGATGTCAAGCCATTTTGTGGTGCTTATCATTTAATAAGCATCTATATTCAGTAGGTAATTGATTCTTATTGATTTAAACCAGATAGATATTAAACTCATAAAGACTTTTAATTTTGTTTGCCTTTTTTATTACTACAGTTTCTCTCCACCTAACACTTCCCTGTAACTTTTTACTTGTTATATGATTTGTCAGAGATATTTTCCATTTCCACTTCATAATGTCAGCTAGAATACATTTGCTCCTTAAGTTTTCCTCATGTTTGATATGATCTATGCTCACTCAGTGGACTTGGCTATTTCTGCATTTCCACTGCTTATTCTTTTACCATCTGGAGCTCTCCATTTCCTCCCTCCCTCTCACTCTGCTGTTCATTTTCCTTCATATAGATGACATTCATCCTTTCGCCTCTTCTCTATTAATTATATTCTATTCTTTCTGTATCTTCATCTTTTCTACTGTGCTTATTTTGTGCCTTGAGTAGTTACCAAATTCTGTTGATATATCTGCCAAACTCATTACTCTAGTCCACATTCCCAGAGGGACAAAGTTTTGGGGATATAAAAAGGACTCTTTAAGTGCTGAATTTAAGCAAACATGAAAAAAATTTAAATTTTCAATGTAATTATTCAATAATATGGCTTAAATTTTTAAGAAACACTGAAGAATTGTAAAATATATAATAAAATCCATTATTTAATTCACAGAACAGATACTACAGAATATTTTATAAGCATTTAATCACCTCTTTGATATGAAATGACAACTAGTACAATATTCACACTCTTTAATAATATTGCCATTTTTTTGTTTACTGTAGGAAAATATCAGCTTATTAAAACACTATCTTCATATAATTATTATGTTATTAACCTAAGGATTAGTTATCAATCAGTGTTGTCTCTTCTGTATATTATCACTATTCTTTTTGTCCTTCTAGATTTTAGTAATACCACCACTATATTAGTTTTGTGATTAAGAAGTTATATAATAGTTATATTGTTAGCATATATCCTAATATAGTATTATCCCATTCTATAATATGTTTTATAAACATACAATGTAAGCAAATAACACAAACTTTCCCTTATCACTCTCAATAAAATAAAAACAGACGATGTGCATTTATGAGCAAATATTTTTAGTGTAAAAAATCATTGTGGATTGATAAACTACAGAATAATTGACTCTGGAATTTTCTTTTCCTACTTTGAAAAAAAATATCAGAATCTTCATTTTGCTTTTACTGATTAACTCAGGATTAACTCAGTATTTGCTGCTTGTTATCTTGGATTAAACTGTAACTTCAAAGGGGATATTATTTAAAATTTCAAGTTAATGCTGCTTAAATTATATTTGACTAAATTCAGATAATTTTTCTTGAAACATTCTAGTTTTCCTTGTCTTCTGTCCAGGTAGCGTATAAAATTAAATATTTAATAACTATGTAATTTGTTTTAAATATTTTAATAATAGAAATCCAATTGCTATTTTAAGAGACTTCAATTCTATAGCTAGTAAAACCAAAATTCTTAAATTGTACCAATAGTCACAATTCTGAATAGATCTCTTTCATAATATTTTCAAAGAATATTTATAAAGTCCTCACATAGAATAGTGTTAATGATTAAATCAATTACATTGTTTTATGAAACAAAAACTTTAAAATGTAAATTGCTGACACTGATAATTCAGAGAAAAGCTATACAAATTAACAAATGTACTTATTAATAAACAGCTATTACTTTTTGTGTATTAATATATTCGCTAATATAATTATTAATATTTAATTAATTTTAAATTAATATAATTATTAATATTAATTAATATATTTGCTAACATAAATATGTTAATATTAATATATTTGCTAATATGTGCTTACTGAACACTCAATACACAAATTTTGAGGTATGGCTTAGTGAAGCAAATCAAATATGAGAGAAATGTCATTTCAGTTTTGGTAATTCAGGGACAAAGTAAAATGTTAAAATGTTTTGTAAGAATAAGAATATTAATAAAATAATTATATATCATTTTATTCAATTATTATAGGATTTAGTTTTTAAAAACTGCATACTTATTTCACTGGTATCACTGAGTATCATTTTATCACTTATGAGTAGTATACAAGTTTATTACCTTGACATTTTTCATATTATAATTAGAAATTATTGGATCAATAAGATAATAATTTATGCATCAACTACTGAATTTTTCTGGCACAATGCAATAAAGCATTTTGATAAAATCCCTCATGAAAATTTCCTAAAATATGGATTTTTTTCTAATAGATGACATATTCCACTCTATTACTTATAAAGTTATTATGAGTTTAATAAATATATTTTGAAAAGCACTTTAATTGTTCAGATTCATTAAAAGATGAACTCAACAGGGAATGGAAATTTCCTTCCAGAAAGAACTCAACATTAATAAAATATATAAACCAACAGTTTTCAAGACCCCGGACATCAAGAAATGAAGGGAAGTAATTTTTTAAAAGTAGGAAATAACTCTTTCAAAACATAAATTTTCCTTGGTTTACTGCTCTGAAAAGTTCCCACACCCTGCTTCATGTAATGGGAAGCCAGGCAGCTCTGTGGAGTATGCTGAGCAGTGGAAATTGTGCTGAGAGTCTAAGTAGATCCAGCTGGCCAGAGTCTGCAGGGCAGAGGACCAGAAAGAAGAGGCTGAAGATATAGAGAAAGCACCCCACATATGTACACATATGCATTTAGGGCTAATCAGCAAACATAAGTAAGGAAATTAGCAGGAAATATGGGTAGAATCACTGAAAGTATTCTATCAGAATGAGAAATGAGAATGAGAAAGTCATCATTCTCAGTTTTACCCCAGAAGTTGCACAGGGCCAGAAAATTTTATTCATAAAATATAGAAAAATGTGAAAGGTTTTAGATGGATTAATATTTAAAAAGTGCTAGAGGTCAGCCAAAATAATCACTTCTTTAAAAAAAAAGTGAATATTTGTCATAAAATTGCACAAAAAAATGTCAAAATTTTATATACACGCGTATGTATGTAAAACAAACAAGTTACTGAAAAATCTAGGCTTAAATTGACATTGAATGTTCTTTTTAAGATCTTTGTTTCAGTTATTCATTTTAAGTATCTGGGTTTTGTCAAGGCTCCTAGTCATGTGATTTCTGGATATATAACTACTTAAAAACAGTATTTTTTTTTGATTGAACAGAGAAAGAGTGATAATACTATATAGTAAGTTCTTACCTGCCAAGTGTAAGATCAAATGACCAAAGGAGGTAAAATAAAACCTCTGAGCAAGCACCAATTACAAAGCAAAACCACTGGGGAAGCTTTATTTGGGAAGTACACTGCTGGGCGAACTCCCGCTCAACAGGGCAGAATGGGAGAAGTGCACATGCATTCTGAAGTAGAAAGAATTTATAGGGCATGGTCAGGAAGGGGAAGGCTTACGGCCAGAAGAGAAGGACTTGAGGCAGGAAGAGGAGGGCATCTAGAGTCCTGTACTCCCTGCTATTGGTCAGGGCATCCTGCTGACATCAGAGTTCTTTATTTCCTAGCCAAATGCAGCCCCACTCCAATTGCGGCCCTGCTCCCCACAGCCTGCATCAGTGAAGGCCAATTGCTTCCCCTCTTCCTGCAGCCTGCATCTGCAGCCCTCCCCGCAGGGCTGATCACCCACGCAAATTCCCAAGCGGACCCAACACCAGGTATCATATACACTTGCATGAAATTAAGAAAACCCCTCTATCTAAAAGATTTGTGTGAACTCAATACAAGGATTTTTAAAATATTAATTTTAAGAAGATGACAAACAAAGCTTACCAATTAAAGATACAACAGCTATCTATTCAGGAAACAATGAAATATTATACATATAAATTACCTAAATAAATGGTTGTATTTCTATGCATTCATATATTAGAAAAATCAGTACTGTGAAACTTTTAATTTTATTCAAATTTAAATATATATACACCAAATACTACCATAATAAAAAGGATAGCTTATTTTCCAGTGGAAATAAGAAAGTTGACTGCCTCACTGACAATTTGAAGTACAAGGATCAGGGACCTAAGGGAAAGTTTAATATAAAACACAAGTATTAAGTTAGCATGTGTTGAAAATGTAATTTGATACTTCCATTATTTTGAAAGTTTTTCTGTGTTAACTAGTCATGTTAATTTACAATATTTAATATATGAGATGTTGCCGTACTGCTTTGCTAACAGTCTTTCATATTGTTGACAATCCTTTTAATAATAGAAAATGTCATTAATCATCAATGTAACTGAGAGTTTCTATAAGTAAGGTAGATTTTGCTGTATGCATGGAATTAAGCACTTTGATAATAAGTAAAAAAAAATAGACATTTAAGGATATTTTATATTTTCTCATACCTATATAAAGTGGCAAATAAGTGGTTCTTTAATCTAAGTGCTGATATTTTAAAAATCTTAATCATACTGTGGCCTGATTTGATGGACTAGGCTTCCCCTTCTCTAATACATTAGGTAAAGGTATTGTTCACTTAAAGCTTATTAAACTATGTCTCATGTTATTTCTTCCTATGCTGGAATGTCAGTCCACATACATTATTCACATGAAGAGTGGTGAACTTTAAGTAGACAGATTACACTGGAGGAAATGAGAAAGTCATCATTCTCAGTTTTACCCCATACTGTTATTAAAGGTTACATAGGAGGTGATCTTTCTTATTTCCACTTTTTTAAAGCTTCATCTCCCTTCTTTTTTCTCTTTCTGACTCTAATTCCTTTTCATCTTAGAAAATATCCATATAACTCTGCTTGTTTTCTATATTATGTGAAGGAACTGGCTGAGTTATTTTAAATGATTTACCATCTTCATGTTGTGTGGTAGACCTTTAAATAACTTGTGATGTATAAGGCATTGTGTGCCATATTACTTTTTTCTTTGTCTAGAATGTGATTGAAGTGAATTTGTCAGTAAATATTTGCTGAGAGAATTTGAACACATAGTTTCAGGCTAGTGAAAATTAAATCATTAAATAATGGCAATTGTAATGAAAATAACAGACTTTTAAATAAACAGTAATATGTACAGTTATACATAGGACTTCCTGATGATCATATATTTATATATCAGCAACATGTTTCCATAATAGCACTAGCATATCAGATGACTGATAGATGCTTAAAAACCAAGGGTGAAACATAAAAACTGTGCTTATGCATTAAATATCAGTTTATGATATATGAGGAAATATTTGAACTAAAACTGACAAAAATTAATATACACCAAGTTATTGCTGTCTTCAAATTTGGTAATGAAAATAAAAAGCAGCAGTATAATCTAGAACTTTCATAAATAATTAAGGTTAATACATAATTTGTGTTAAGAGTGATTCATAATTAGTGTTCACAGTTATCACTATATTTATTTGTCCTTGATATTTACAATATTTTGTGGCTTAGCATATTGATAAGCAAAACACCCAGAAGTCTGAAAAACTGTTTGATTTATCCTTTTTAACCTCCTTTGATATTTTATAAGAAGGCAATGAATTTTAGTGGATTGAACAAAGGTTTTGAGATATTATAAATCTATTTTTTATATCACTAGTGTGAGTAATGTTATTTAATAAACCTAAAATTCACTATTTTATTGATATAAAGGAGAAATAATAGCAAACCTATAAATTTTCCTATCAGAAGGAAATAGTGGAGTGAATGTAAATTCATCTGTTTTTCCTTAGTCATCTGAAAATTCACTTCTCTACAACTACACTTACCTTCCTTTGTTCCAGCATGATTTTTCTGCATCTTTTCACTTATAATTTATTAGAGGAAATGCTTGGTTCTCTAGTTTGCTCAATCTTTCACTTAGAAAATTTCAGGTATTGCCTCTAAGGAAAAAATATTTCTAGGCCTGTTCAAACTTTCTGATTCTTATAGAAAGTATCTGGGTAACAAATGGCATTTTGCCTTGGATACCACATCATTACATTAATTTTCTAGGTTAGCACTGAGTTGACTTTAAAATTCATTTCCACACAGAATTCTGCACATATGTGTTTATAGGAGTTCTCTAAATTATGGGGGTTAGGGTCCGTCCCGAACTAGCGGGTTGAAAGGGCACCCCCACATTCACCTAGCAGTGGAAGTCAGGAAGAGTTGGAGCCTACTGGTTGCCCGTTCCCAGCCCTCCACCACAGGACAATCAGACACACTAGGGAGACCAGTCAAAGCCAGCACTTGTTTAATTGCGAAACAAGCATTCAACTTATAGGGCCGTTCAGCCAATCAGAGACAATGCATGTAGCCAGCAGCTGTCCATGTGACAAGGCACACAAGCTCCCTGAGTTCTGTCCATGAGCTGATCACATTCGTGGAACCAACAGTAAACCAATCACATAGTCCCTCCTTCCTCTGTGTCCTTCCTGTTAACACACTTTTCACAATGGCTAGTCATCATCTTAAAGGCATAGCATGGAGCTAGCTCCCCACACTAAATGATCAAAATATGGAAGCAACATCATGATATTATAGTGATATAAATAACTGTTTGAATAAATACATACGCATATACATATATAAATGAGGGAGAATAGATAAATTTCCATGCAGAATAATCCCAAATTTATGTAGACACTCTACTTTAAAAAAGAAGAAACATTATCTCCCATCCTTAAAGAATGGACTGTGAATAAAGACTTCCTTCTGAAGAGTACAGTACTTGGGGCAGAACAAGTAATTTTAAAGAGAATACTTAAACAGGGTTGGCCAGACAACCAAGGTTAATATTGACAGGGCTTATGGCCATCAAGCTAAGCAGTCAGCCTACGGATCCGAACAAGAAGCAGCAGAAGGGCGGTGGAGCAGTGAAATTGTGTCTGGGTGGGGTTGGGGTGTGGGTAGCAAGCCCTACCCTCAGTCATGTGGAGCCTTCCATGCAAGTTTAGCCAGCTTGAGGTGCTATGAGCCAAAGCATGCCAACTTACCACCCTTCGGTGGCCAGGTCTGGGAACAGTATAGACACCTGCTGCAGAAGCCCACTGAAGGCAGAGCTACAGCCCAAAACCTGTGAGCATAAACCGTTTAAGACCTCAATCTTGCAATTCCTGACCTGTGGTGAGAAAATAAAAGTGGGGCAGACCTGAAGTGTAGTTAAGAATCACGACTTAAGGAATAGCATTGATCCTTTTTAAAACCCTAATTAGCATAAATTTGGGCCAATAACGGTGACTCAAGTTCTATATACACTAGACTAACAGAGACAGAGAAAAACCTGCTATCCCATTACGTGTTCCTGTATCTATTCTTCAATAAATTCTACTCTTGGTCTGGAGTTGTAGCTCAGTGGTAGAATGCTTGCCTTGCATGTGTGAGACACTGGGTTTGATCCTCAGCACCACATAAAAATAAATCAATAAAATGAAAGTATAAAAAAACTTACTCTTAACTCTCACCTATACTACTATGTGGATAATACTCTTCAAATTAACTGGACAAGAACACAGAAAGAAGAAACAGATGGTGAACTCCTGGTATCTGCTGCAACACATCTCAACTGCAGAGGCCTGCAACCTTATACAGACCCACCCACCAGCAGAAGTGGGGAATTGAGTTCTTTCTCAAAACTCTGGTTTTATCTATTGGAAACCACGAAGATAGTTTTTGGAAGGGAGAGTGAAACAGACCAGCAAAACTATCATTTTTTTCTTCTGGAATTATTATTTTTTTTACCTTTATTTTATTTTATTTATTTTATGCAGTGCTGAGGATATAACACAGTGCCTCACATGTGTTAGGCAAGTGTGCTACCAATGAGCCACACTCCCAGCCCCAATACAATTATACATTTCTTTCCTTAATATTATTTTTTAAAATTTATTTATTAATTTTTAATTATCCAATAGATCTATGTATATTGTTTAAGAAAGAATGAGTAGAAACAATACAATGTAGGTCTCATAAACTATAAACTATTTAATATATAAAACTACTCAACATACAAAATTATATAAATTATTGTATATGAAGAAATTAAAAAGAGTCTATAGAAAATGGATGTAGAAATAAGATTAAAAACATGAAATAGAATTAATCACATTGGTTTTCTATATTCAACAAAAGCATTTTGCAAATAAAATGGATTATAAAATGGAAGAAAATCAGAGAAGGAAAAAAGAATATAGAAATGAAAATAATGAATAAAATTAAACAAGTTTTTAAACATTGTTTTAAAATTAAGAAACTGACTTCATGTTTTATCTCTGATATGTTAAATAATCAAAAGTCATCAATCTTATCCTTATAGTAACAAAAATGTCTGAAAATCAAATTACATTTCCTGAACCCAACAATGTACTGCTAGAGCTGTCAACTGGTATATATAATCTTGAAGAATGGAGAGAGACAGAATATGGGCTAATTTAAGATTAAGGAAACCTTGGGGTCCTGTAGACTTAGGGAGACTGTTGCAGTTCCACAATTTTCCTTCCAGATACCCTACCAGTTTCCCACTGAAGATTCCAAAAAGATCTCGTGTCTCTGATAGGATTAGGTTGTGAATTAAAAATAAAGTTAATTAAGTACAAGGTTTCAAAGAAAAATATTGGGAATATTGCAGTCAGAGATGGGAGTAAGGATGCCAGTGAGGGTGATACACATTGATGAAACACTTGTGAAAGTCGTAGTCCTGAGACATAGACCCACTTAAAGATTGGATAAGATTAGAAAAACTCTTTTGTCTCATATCTTATCTGCACAACAGCAAGGATCTGGTATAATAACAATCAATTACAACTAAAAGAGTTCTAATACACAGATTCTTTCTTCCTGAAGTAGTGTTTAAGGAAACTCAAACAGATTTTTTTAAAAGTACAAGATGAAAACATAAAGCCTCTGGTACCTTTAGCAGCAAGCAAGCATTAAACACCAGAAAATAAATACTCCTATCAATGGCCTATTTACCTCATTTTTTATTATTCAATGAAACATATCTGGCTTTCAACAAAAAATTACAAGACAGGCTAGAAGACATATTAAATTGTAGTATGAAGATAAAATCAGACTCAAACATTTCATGCATGTTTGAATGTCAAGTTAAAAAATAACTAAAGTAATTATGATTAATATGTTAAAAACTCTAATGTGAAAAATGTATACAGCATGCCAAAACTTATAAACTATGCTAGGGAAAATAGAAATTTTAAAAATCAAAACAATATTTTAGAAATTAAATATGCTGAAATAGGAAGAATGCCTTCTGAT
>CM053406.1:51241631-51291710 GCA_028644305.1 Xerus rutilus
TTATATCAGCAGTTATTCTAACTCTGCTTTATTTTGAACCATTTTCTTAGTAGCTCCAGTAACATTCTAGATAATTTCATGTTTATTATAGTTGTTTTTAAGTATATTGCACCAAATCAGGTATTGGTCACAACTGTGGATAGAGACAATATGAAGATCCCATCTCTAGTTGGCTGAATTTTTCCCAGTTTCTTTAGTAGTCTATTTACTAGGTGCAGTTTCTTATTTCCCTGACCATAAAGATCATCCCTTACTAGTGGCATGACCATCTCATTACCTGTGATCCTCAAGCTACACTCAGGGAAGGCAGGCTGCAAAATCAGTACTTCACACAGCTGTGAGCCTCAGCTCCTTTGCATGTGCAGTCCTTACCAGAGCTTGTCAGTTGTTAAAACTCCCGTAACTTGAGCTAATTGCTTTTTACATTTTTGTCCACATCTTATTGTTGTTTTAAGAGGTTAATCACCCAAAGGGATCTGACTCCATAATCACCAGAAGTCAAAAGTCTTTAAACCAAGTTTTAATGAGGCTCCAATCATTATGTTCTTGTCTCACAAGCTTACCATTTTATATTCTGCTTTGATATCCTGGTACTGGAAATCTGCAAATTTACATTTTATTTTTTTGCCAGTTAACTCCCTATTAAGTTCAGTGACTAGGGAGTAGTGGAAGAAGATTGGATCATGTAAGCAGGAGAGAAGAGAGTTGATTCTTTAATGAAACGTCAAAATCATTTTGTTTAAGTATTCCATATGAAAACTGATTCCATTAATACTAATTTATACCTTTTATGGGCAATCACCGAATTGACTAAGGTATTTAGTAACTTTTATTTATATGAAGTGTATAATTGTGTAGTATATGTAACGGACCATAATTTTTCTTCATCATATATATTAAAATTGCATATATTTTATATCATTGTAGTAGATATTTATTGAAATTTAGCTCTTTATCCCTCCAAAACACTTCCTTGAATGTGTTCAAAAAGAAAAAAACTTAAACAAAAATCTAGGTATATTAAGCTATGCTTCTTCTGTAGACAAGTGAAAGGATTGAAAAATAAATGCCTGAAAGTGTAATATAAAAGTAGTGGTAAAACGGAGAGCTGGACTGCTGTACTCTCCCAATGTTATTCAGAGTTGTTTAGAAGAAAGTATGGTACACATAAAATTACTATGGAAATCAGTCTCCTTACATCATCCCTAAAGGCTTACTAATGGGTGAGCTCCAGTTGCTAGTTATGTGAATAATTAGTAATCAATCATTTGTAAAAATTTAAAATTAGTTTGATTCAAAAAAACAGGCACACACATTCTCATGAATCAATTGCTTGGTTTTACTTCAAAAATACACTTAAGGAAAAAGGTAAAACTATTTCATTTTTTGTAACTAAAAAAAAAATCAGCATCCTAAAGTCAACCCCAAAATAAGTGTTAGTGTAAAACAATAGTTTTCCTTTCAGTTTCTGTCTCTATGCCTGAGAATTTTGAAATGATGATGAAAGAAATCTTATTATAATAAGAAAATACACATATGTAAATATTGATTATTTTTAAAGCCCCAATACCTTATGAAATTGGTTGTTATTTTCTTTGTACATGAGTGAGATATTTTCCAACCAGAGAAACCATAGCTTTTATTGGTTAGATGACTGAAACAAGTATAAATATCATTTGAAATGCTTACTTCATAGGGCATTGATAGGTGAAAATGAAATTTAGCATTTCAAGTTGAACTCTTCTACTCAAACCAGATCTGTCTTAAAGGAGTTTATTTAACTATTTTAATTAGTCATCATTATGGAGTCACAAGATCTAAAAAATTTGCCTGTAATTTGCTTTATACTTAGGAACTTTCTTTTCTTAGAAAGGATAAACTCAAAATAGAAAAGTGAGTTAATGTCATTATTTTGAATATTTCTATATTTTGAAGTCATTCAAATTTCTTCAGAACAAAATTCTTAGATAATCTGTTTTATCTAACCATTTTTACTAGAAAATAAAACCTCTGTCAGCTTGCATTCATCATATTGAAATTCTGCTAAAAATAGTTGTTACTAGAGATTTATCATGGCCAACCATTATTTCTAGCATGAAATTCTTACCAAAGAAAATATTAGGTTGCAATAATAAAGACCATATGTTATTTTCATAACATATGTATGATTTATTTTACTAAGTTGAACAAAAGGCTTACATTTCTTTTTTCATTACTAAAAACAAAAATACAAACATGTATTTCTCCTTTGGTTCCTTTCAGGCTTAGGCATATGCTATATTTTTAATTAATTTTGTTTAAGTAAATTATAATCCTATAGCAGCTATAAAATATGTTGAAAGTTGCTAGTTAACAGCTCAAGAATAAGGTGGGCATTGTGGCACATGCCTATAATACCAGCACTTAGGGAGGCTGAGACAGGAGAATCATAAGTTCAAGGCCAGCCTCAACAATGGCGAGGTGCTAAGCAACTCAGTGAGAACTTATCTCTAAATAAAATAATAATAATACAGCTGAGGATGTGGCTCATAGGTAGAGTACCAAACGGGGGGGGGGGGATAAATAGTACAGGTAAAGGTTTATGTAACTGAGAAAGGCTAAAAACAATGAATGTTTTCAGATTTTGCCCACTAGGTTGGTAGCTGAACAATCTAGGTTGGAGGTGTGCCCTAATTTAAATCTGCATCCATTATTTTGTGGAAGAGAAAATAATACACAAAATTTACTTGACTATGACTTGATCTGTACATGTAGATTCAGTTAGGGGATAAGCATGTGTCTCTGTGTGTATGTGCAATATTAAAAATTTCAACACTGTAGATATCGATAAAAAACATTATGGACTTATGCTTTTAATTCTGGCAGGTAACATCCTCAAGAGTTACAGATCCACCTTAATAATAGTAAAATCTTTAGCAAAATGAAAAATCAAGATTGATGTTTTGGGGTTGAGAATGTAGTTTAGCATTAGAGTGTTTGCCTGGCATGTGCAATACTGTGGTTTCCATCCCAAGCACTGCAAATAAATAATTTCAATAAAGTGTCTAATAACTCTATTCACACTTCCAAAAAATCAACAATATGTCCTAGACCCAGAAGAAAAGTGAAGTCACAGAGCAGACTACAGCCTCCCAAATTAGAGAAATAAGTGAACACAGAGAATCATAATCTACCAGAGGATAAACCTACAATAAGAAATCTTCATGGAAATTAATGCCTGGATGGAGAAATCTAAGCTGTAGTTGATGTGTTTCTGGAGGCTCAGTGTGGACATGTCTGAGAAGTAAAAACTCTAGGAGTCATAGTCATGGGATATGGACATATTTTTTATAAATTTTACCTTCGAGAGTTCAATCAGATTTCTGTAGAGAATATTGGAAAAAAATTCTCTTGTGCTTCTGGAAAGCTGTGGGGGACAAAACAATCATTATAAAATATGTTAGAGAATTATTTTCTTCTTAATAAGGTCTTCCTATGGGAGAAACTAACCAGACCTTAACTATCAGGAATCTTATTAATGCCTGAGTTGGGGAAAGGAAAGACCAACTTCATTCCTCTCTAACTATCCCATTTTACCTAAAGGTGAGAGGGAAACTGAGAATCACTTGTGAAATTCACAATCCAGAGGCACAGTCCTATTAAAATAAGCTGATAATCAGAAAGAATGCTTCCTTTCCTCAACACCATCCATAATATTTTAATGGCCTATTTATAGCAGCTACTTTTATGTAACAGATTTTGTTTAACTATCAAAAAAGAAAATTACAACTATCAGAAGGCAAACAAAGTGTAGGCAAAATAAGATATTAACAACAATTGATTATAAAATATAATGAAAATCTGCCATAATAAACATAATTGAAACTTATGAATAATTTATTTCTAGAATTTTACATTTAATATTTTTGTAATGTGATTAACCAAAAGTAACTGAAATCACGGGAAGCAAAACTGCAGATAAGGGAAACTACTATGAGGAATATGCAGACAATGTGATATTTTCCAACCCTCCAAAAAATGAGTCATTAGCTCATAAAATACGTAGAGAAAACTTAAATGCATAATACATATTTTTAAATAAAGTGAAAAAATCTAATCTGAACTGGTTACGTGCTGTATGATTGGAACTATGTGTTTTCACGGAAAAGGAAATCTCTGGAGACAGTACAAAGAAAAGTGGTTGTCAGTGGGTAGAGAGAAGAAAAAGATGAATAAATGAAGCACATAAGTGTTTTTGGTAAGACTGTGTAATACTACAATGGTGAATATAGTCATTTTAAATTTGCTCAAACTTATACAATGTACAACATTGAGTGAACCATAGGATAAACTGTATTTGGAGTGATAATGATGTGTCAATGTACATTTATCAGCTATAGCAAATGTATAACTCTGGGGTAGAAAGTTGATAATAATACAAGGAGAGCTGTGTGTTTGGGAGCAGGAGATCATATGTACCTTTTGCTCTATTTTGTGCTAATCTGAAACTGGTCTAAAATGAAGTACTTAAAACACTAATATGAAATCTTAGTTTTATGGGTGAAGAAAAATATCTGATAAAATAAGTGGCCTATTTTTCATAACTTCTTTAGGAACTTGTTTCCATATTCTCTACTTACATCAATAAACTCAAGTTATTTTGCTTTACTGCCAGGATTTTCAAATCAAATGAAGTGAATTTTATTCCATATTTTATTTGAGAGCATTTTAATTCTGGTTGGACTTTTCTTTTATACAAACATTGTGGTATGGGTAGTTTAACTTTCCAGACTAAAAGAATAATAAGGGAAAGAAAGAGAAGAAAATTTATTTAATATCTGTTGGGATCCTCTTATAGGTCTAAGTTTTATTCTTAATAAAGAAAATATGCCCATCTTTAACTTGAAAGATAGAGTGAAAAAGTCTATTCTTGATTATTTTATTCAGCAAATGAAAATGGAAACTGAAATATCATTCTTTTGAAATACTATAGCATAGTACATAGATTTTGCCTTAGATTGTTTAAAATTGAATGAAATTTCATGAAAATATTAGCACACAGATAAACCAAGTATATTATTAATTGTCAAGTTGAGTTTTCCCTCCAAACTCTTAAATACTCCATGCCTCATTTACACAATTAATTATGGGATATTATAATTACTTGCTTGTTGGTTTTTTTAGAATGTGAACTCTTTGAGATTAGAATGTTCGTGATCCATCATCGTTTTACCAGTTGCAAACACAAAGAAAACTAGTAACTTATGGTGTTTTTTTTAATGTAAAAAAAAATCTAATAACTGGGTAGTAGTATCTATGTAATGAAAATATATTAAGAAAACACCCAACAGCAAGCCATTAATTCCTCCAACAAATAGAAATGTACTGGAAGAGAAGAACAAGGAATAAAGATGTACATTTGGAGTCCAGTGACATAGATGTAAAATCACAAATACACACAGTATAGTATTATGTGATCTAATAGTTAAAAATTCAGGAAAAATATTCTCAATAGCTGTCAAATACTGTCAAGAGGGAGAAAAAAAATTTATCATTGATAATTCACCATTAAACTGAAAAAATTGTACTTTCAAAATGAGGGAATTATTAACCTTAAAAATGATATTTTCACTGGAGTATAGAGTTGTCATGATAATGTGGGATCAATCATCCGACAAATAAGTATAAAAAGACAAGTAGATTGCACCAAAGGTAGAACTCAGAAAAAGATTACATGAGAGTTAGCCAAAAGAGGAGTCATATACAGCTAAACATTAAAAAAGCAAAAAATTGTAATGAGAAAATCAAAAGATTTTATTGTAAAACAAATGAAAGACAGAATTTCATGAAGGAGATTACGTTCACCAATGTTTATACAACAAATAAGCAATAAAAGGAGTGAAGAATATTCATGGGACATGACAAATAGATTCATCATCTTGTTGAAAAAAAATCCAGTGCAACCGTAGTTAGTTCTTTTTTGCCAAGGGGCAACAACTACAGATACAACAGACCTGGGAGAGTTTCACAGGCAGGCATGTGTATCTTCGCTCTTGCTCCATCTCAGATTGTCAACAAAAAACAGTGATTCTTAAGAGGGAAAACAGACCTTACTATAATGATTGTATAGTGATCAAAATCAGAACAAAGCACTTCTGAAGTAAAAATATGAGACATCTCTGATGTTTTAGTTTGATGTTTTTTTAACTTGAACCAGAGTTTCAAACAATGTGGGGCCATAATAATAGCCTCCCTCCCTACCCTTTTTGTATCATGGCCATACGTTTCAATTGCCTTGTCTACCCTATAGAAGTTCAGCTTGTCTGTGCTGGAGGACTATGTCTGGAGATTTCCTTTTAGTTCATGTTACTGAACAAAATTGGGAGAACTGAAAACACTGCTTTAATACAACTCAGTTGCTGGAATAGAGAATGAAACCACCTGGGTCAGCACAACTAACCATGGGCTTCAGGGTCTTCTTGCCCAGAAGATGAGACAGCAAGTCAAAATATCATTTCAGCATTCACTTCTAGAAATTCTTGCAAACAAATTTACCAGCTAAAACTTTTATCACTCAGACAAACAGCTCTATAATCATGACAATTTATTCTTCAAATTCACTTAATGACCCTTATCTGAACTATTCCAAAATTATCACATGAAATTTTCTCAATACCAAACTCTTCACTGACATGCCTTTCATCAGTCATGTCCAGATATCAGAATGAAATAAATAGTTTTCCTAAGCTAATTTCATTTGAGAAACTACTAAGATTGTCAAGCTAGTGTTTGCTCTTTCTGTAGTCATTTTTATAAATGCAATTTTGTTTGGCTAAGAGGTGTGTCTCAGTTGGCACACTTGACAGATATTATGAAAACAAAAGCAATCAAAACAATCTACACTGAAAGTTATAAGGACTATGATATAAATACCTTTTTTAAAAAAAAGTATAATTTTAAATTAGAACACTTTAAATGGTTACAGAATATAAACAATAAAAGCCAGATAAATCATTGCAGTAAATATATGCTAAATATTAAAAACAAAATTTAATATGTCAAATATAACTCTATTATGAGAAAGGTTAGCATAAGCAAAACTTTTTAAGTCACACTATATTATATACTTTACACATTTTAGGTCAGCTTTCTTATAACTTTTGTAGGGAAATATTATTTCTTTTCCATATTACCAGAAATGCATAACCATTTGTGTGCAAATCCATGTGGTAATGGAAACAAAAGTGTAAAGAAAGACTTTGCATCATTAATAATTACTCTATATATTCTTGGAAAATGTTATGCTATCTTTTTTAATGAAATATTGAGATGTACATAATATTTAAAATCAATATACATCAGAACCTACATATGATGAGAGAGATTTATAATACCATTTATCTACTCATAAATAGGCACGTTATCATATCTTATATATCATTGTGTAACATTTTCATATGAATATATTCATCCTAAAATGTAGCTAGCATCAGTTAGTAGGCTCTAACTTCTGACATCAAATTAAAATAAAAAGTGACATGACATTTAAATAAATAATTAGTTATACAATAAAATTTAATATAATAGCATATGCTGGTATTATATAAAACATTCTTTCTGTATACCATAAGTTTTAAATGACCTTGGATGTGAAAATCAAACTGGAAGGTATATCCTGTCATGTTTAGTTTCACAGTTATAAAACTGTGACCAAATGTTGGCACAACATCTTGTATGCTAACAATATCAAGTTTCAGTAAAGAATTTGGGGTGCAACATTGTATTGGATACAGATTTTTATCAGATTTGATTTTTCCTTTGAGAAATTTGACAGAACCATCAGACACAGCCATATTTTGTGAGCCTGAACTCTTATTTTTTATTTTAAAATTCACGTTTGCATTACATTGAATTTGTGAAATAAATGTGTAAAAACCAAGAAAAAAGTCCATCTCAATTATTTTGAGATATTTTAAGGAAACTATTTTGTATAATTACAACTTCTTTTATAGTAATATAAAACACTGACTACATAATATAAATTTCATACTCTGTCCCAAGGAAACATACAAAAGAACATTTGCTTGTAATAAAAGCAACTTATTAAGAAAAGTGCAAAATCTTGCATATAGTAGAGGTCAGAATAGAGATTTTTTTCTTTATTATCTCTACTTCAGTAAATTAATAACCAACATACTTCAAAACATGAGGATTTATGAATAAAAATATAAATAATTAATTTATAATATGAATAAGAATTAAAATTTTGGTAAGTCAAGGATATCATTTTGTACTTTGCTGTATTTTTCACTTATACTAGCTCTTATTTTACTTTTTTCAATATTATGTTATTCATTAATGCTTGTTGAATAAATCATTGCAATCATTTATGAAACAAAATAAGAATTAGAAAACTATTTGTAAAATGAGTTCAAATTACTTAAAATTTCAAACAAAGGAGATAATTATAGTTATTTTCATTAACAGTGGAATAAATGTTTTAGTAAAATTAAACATCTTAACAGTAACACTTTCTGGGCTGCTGGTATAGCTCAGTGGTAGAATGCTTGCCTAGAATGGACAAGGTCCTGGGTTTGATCTTCAGCACTGCAAAAAAAGAAAAATAGAAGCAAAGAAAGAAATAAAAATGGAAATATTTTTCTCAAAATCTAGGAAAAGAAGGAAAGTTTCTTCATCTGAATGTCTATATAAAATACAAATAAAATTAAAATCCTTATGCAAACACCATCCTTAATATTTAAATTTTGCTCAGTGAAAGAAGTCAGCCTTTAAAAGAATAAATATTTAAGGATTTTCTTTATATGAACTAAATATTAAGAAATTGAAAGATAGGGTTGCAGTATTGCTTAGTGGAGGCTAGCATGTGTAGAGATTTGGGCTCAATTTTCAACACAAAAAATAAAATAAAAAATACAGAGAAAGATGGGGCTGGGATTGTGGCTCAGCGGTGGGGTGCTTGCCTCGCATGCGTGGGGCCCTGGGTTCGATCCTCAGCACCACATACAAAGCAATAAAATAAAGACATTGTGTCCATCAACAACTAAAAAAATATTTTAAAAAAATACAGAGAAAGAGATGCAAGATTAGATGTTACAATATTTTTGGCCTGGTTTAAACTGATATCCACATAAAATAATCATGATTTCAGCATTGTAATAGGGAGTTATATTCAGGAGTTTTTATGTGAGTATGAGGATTTCCATTTGTATTACATACATTTTTGTGTTTCTATCTTATACTTCTCAACAGTTTTTCAAAAATATATCACTCAACCAGAAAAAATGATTGTAATATTATATTTCAAATGATTACTTTAAATACTAATTACAGATGTTCAGCTTTTGGAAAATAAAGTAGAAAACTGCTATGACTATGTCATTTATGTTGCCTGACAGGTATGCAATAAATAGGAATATATATCGATGAAATGACATGAATATTCAAAAGTGAAGTGTTCTTATTATTTTGAACCCACAAATTATGTAGATAGGTAAAAGGATTTGATCTTGGAAAATTTTACTTATTCTAAGTGGAATTTTATATTAAAGAAATACAGAAAAATTTTGAAATTCATAAAAAATTGCAAATGACCTATATGAATAGAGAAAATATTGTACACATGAAAGTTACAAATATATGAGATTTTAAACATGGAAATTCATGTAGTTATTTTCACAAGTATGACTATTTCTGATGATTATTAATACGTATCATGGAATATATCAGCATAACAATAATAACTGTTTCACCAGTTCTGTTTCCAAGGAATTAACCAACTGCAGGAACTGGATTCTTAGATTTTTTTCCGTAAAATATTTAATGCTAATTTTAAACGTTTAGATTGTTTCTCACAGATTAATATTAACCATTAAACTTACTGAACATTGTCATTTGTTCTGAAAGTCTTTATAAGTTATTATAAATCCAAATGGAAAATACTTGCATATATAACAGATTGCATATAACAAGGATTTTATTTATTTATTATTTTATTTTATTTTTTTGGTACTGGAGATTGAACTCAGGGACACTCGACCACTGAGCCACATCCCCAGCCCTATTCTGTGTTTTATGTAGAGACAGGATATCACTGAGTTGCTCAGCACCTCGCCATTGCTCAGGCGGGCTTTGAACTCGCGATTCTCCTGTCTCAGCCTCCCTAAGTGCTGGGATTACAGGCTTGTGACACTGCACCTGGCTCTATAACAAGAATTTTAAAGAATAACTACAATTTATAAATATTTTTATTATCTATCAAAGACCAGAGAAGTAATATATCTTCCATAGTACAATCTTTTACTATTGGTTTGAATCTATTTCTCTTCTCTACTAACATTTTTTATGGTTACCTTCCTTCCTTCTTTCCATCTTTGTCTCTTAATTTCTTCTTTTCTCAAATAATAATTTAAATCAAAGCCAATTCATTCACTTTCATCTCTTCTAATATTGTTAAAATTTGTAAATTGTTTGTATTATAACATGGAACTGCTTTGAACCTAGGGGACAAATTGACATAAAACATCATTTAAATTTGCTGGAATTCCCAAACTAATAAATAGCCTTATTAGTGCTAATTTTAGTTTCATAACTCTTTTAAGTGTTGCTGCCATGAATGCTGAATCTTGAATGAGGGGTATGAATGCTACAGGAAAGACAGGAAAAAAATATATTTTCCCATACCAATTTTAAGACAAAAATTTGACTGCTAATCATAAAAAAAGGATTCCCATGGAAATTGTGGATCTTAGCCGGGCGCGGTGGCTCACGCTTGTAATCCCAGCACTTAGGGAGGCTGAGACAGGAGAATTGCGAGTTCAAAGCCAGCCTCAGCAACGGCGAGGCACTAAGCAACTCAGTGAGACCCTGTCTCTACATAAAACACAAAATAGGGCTGGGGATGTGGCTCAGTGGTTGAGTGCTCCTGAGTTCAATCCCCAGTACCAAAAAAAAAAAAAAAAAAAGAAATTGTGGATCTTGTAAATAGAGGAAAATGTCATCATCAAACAAAGATAATTTGACTTCTTTTTTTTCCTTTTGGTGTCCCTTAATTTTCTTCCCTTGCCTTATTACATTGGCCAAAGTTATGACGACTATGTTGAATACAGATAGTGAAAAGTAGACATACTTCTCCTGTTTCTGTTTTTAAAGAAAATGCTTTTTTTTTTTTTTCCATTTAGTGTCATATTGGCTTTGGATTTGTTTTATATAGCATTTGCAATATTGAGGTAAATCTCTTGTATTTCTAATTTCTCTTGGGTTTTAAACATGAACGGGTGTTGGACTTTGTCAAATGCTTTTTCTGCATCTATAAAGATAATCATTCAATTTTTGTCCTTAATTCTATTTATGTGGTTTAGTATTGTACCTGACCTGCTTAGATTCTTTCTCAGAAGAAGTTTGTTGGTATTCTTGCTGTGATAAAGTACATAATGCAGCTTATCTGGCTGCCTTTAAAGTATCTCTATATTACCAGTTGAGAAATTTAAGTATAGCACAGCCTGATGTAGTTTTCTTCTCCATGTTTCTGACACTGTTTTTTTTTTGTTTGTTTGTTTTGTTTGTTTGAGCTCCTTGGATCTATAGATTTGTAGTTTTTATTAGATCTTTCATTTATTTCCGCAATTTTTATTGCTTTTTTAAAAACTTCAGTTGTACTTCAAGTTCTCCCATTTTTAACTATATCAAAATATATAATATGTTTATTTATTGTAAGCAAAGATAATATATATGTAACATTTATCATATTTATTTCATAATTCCCTTCTAGTTATTGTAACACTTGAACAATCTCTTTTCTGCTTCTGTTGAATATTGTCCCTCTTCACAATAAACCTTATTTTCTTGTTTTTTTTTTTCTTTTTCACATTACAGGTAATATTTGATGAGCATTAATCAAAAAATCTAAAAATCTGATGATAATAATATTTAATTATAACAAAGGATATGCTTCTGTTCTTCGGGGTTTTTACTTTGGGCCATTGAGTCAAACAATGTGGTGGAATAATTCATTTTATTGTGCTTTTTTATGTGGACTCCACTACAGGATTTAAATTACTTGTGTCAGGATTTCACATTTTCTTTTATAATAGATATGCAACAATTGGAAGGGCAGGAATGAGGGATAGAGATAAGATAGGGATAGCTTACTCCACTCTATTTTCAACTCTTTATGTCTTTACTTCAATCTTCAAATCTCTTCCTCCCAGCCAAGATTATTTCTAGGAAGACCTAGAGTTAGTGTTTAAGTTAACACTAGTTAACTCTCACAGAGAAACTGTCTCTGGCTAATTTAGCTTATCCCAAGCTACTATTTTAGATCTTGGGGTTAAAATTCACCCAAAATGTATTAATTTAGATCACTTTATATTATGGATCTTTATATCCCAGAGCAACTTTAGGGAAGATTTATTGTCCAGAACTAAAATTTACTATGAATAGTCTCCATTCTCAGTACTAGTTACAAAAGGGAGAATAAAATATAGTAGGTCTTATTTTATATAGGAATCTTAAACCTTAGGTTATTATTCAGGAAATACATGGAAGCAGTCATCAATAATGGATTTCTTTAAACCATTATATTTTATTTATGGTTTACTATTCTCTTTATGTTGATATTAAATCTCATATTAAATGCAATGATTATGAAACAATTCTATATAGTGATCAATTAGAATTTCCTTTCTCCTCACAAAAAAAGACATATATATTTCACTACTTAAAAATAATCTTTCTAAACATTACATATGTTACAAAATCTTATATTTACTATAATAACAAATAAATGTATTATTTCTTCTTTTCTCCCCTCACAAAATATTGAGAAACTAATATTCTCAATATTAAGTGATATGGTCTTGTTTTTAGATAAAATATATATTACATTAAAATTAATATTAATTAATTACTTTGCATAATATTCATATTAATAAAATGCATTTTAGATATTTCTTAAAATGACTTTTTAAAAATATTGTCATGATTTGGGGCTTAATTTATCTAAATACTTGAATTATGATTTCTGAAATAAGATTGAATAAGGCATCCTCACATCCATTTACACTCAGGATGACTGTGATGTAAAAATAAAATAAAAATGGATACCTGGAAATAGAATGTGGAATTTTATTTACATGTTTTTCTGTTTTTCTTTAGTTATAAAGTGATCAGATTTTTCTTCCTCTTGTTTTTTTTTCCATTAGCCCACACTTATATTTAAGTCACAGCATGCAATGAAAATGGAAAATTTTTGTCATTGTAAACACAGTATGACTCCTTTAAAAAATATTTGTGAAAATTGGAGTAATACACTGTTTTATCCAACAGGACATGAGATGATGCTTTCTGTTTTAGAAAATACATAATCAGGTGTTGCCATTCATTTCTAATGTTCCTGTTGAGTCTGAGGCAAGACATTAATGTGTTTATTTATAGTATTCACAGTTTGTTTTAATTTCATTTGTTTCAACTGATATTTTAGAGGTCAAATGCATGACTTGATTAGTTCATTGTAGATGTGCACAGTGAATGTCTTATTTTTATTTAACAAATAGCTGTTCAATTTGTTTATTTTAACCAACAACTGTTCTCACTGTGCACATAAAGCCTCAAAAAATGCACTAAAATTATTGCGTATTGTCTAAAAGTAGTTTTGCTGTGAAATAGCACATATTATGCCAGTCCAGTACCAGGCCTAAACCCTGAGAAGCACAACCAGCTTCCTTGATCTTCAATGTCAAAACTTTAGTTATCTTGCTGCAGCTTCAAGTGGAAAGAATGGATGAAGAAACTATATTGAGACAAAGATGGTTAAAAACCACCTGGAGAGAGAGAAAAGTAAAATACAATTGTTACTATGTCACATCTGCTCTAAGGTTCCAGACAACCTACCAGCTCAATTCAGATGCTTCTATAACCACCAGCCAGCCATACAAAAGAGCCACTATTTGAACTCAATATAGGCTAAAGGATCCAGAAAAATAAGATCATTATTTTCTTAAGGCAATAAATATTAGAATAATTTGTTTCAAGGCTGAGGTTGTAGCTCAGTAGTAAAGCGCTTGCCTGGTACATGTGAGGCACTGAGTTTGATCCTTAGGACCACATAGAGATAAATAGATAAAATAAAGTTATTAAAAAAAAGAATAATTTGTTTCAGAGGAAAAATTAACCAAGTTAGCCATTGCTATAATAAATGGAGTGCTGCTGCAGCAAACATGTGTTCTTAATTTTGAAATCCGGCAGTTAGCAAAGGTTTAAGAGTAGACTACGGGTGGAAGTTGGAGAAGCAGGTAGGAAATTACCATGAATTGATGAAGGAAAGAAAATTTGAGTTATATACTGCAATAAAATTTATTATATTATTCTCTGCAATAACAAGAGCAATGGGGTACTTAATAAACTTGTGGACTTGGCTCAACAGATTTCCAGGAAGATTGTGAAAGTGCCAAATGGTTTCCTTTAGTTGCTTCTAATTAGTTTTGGGAGGAGAGACCTGAACTAGAGAAGAAGAAATATTTAATATTCTTTCAGGACACTGACAGTTAAATCTGATCTTGTGGTCAAGAACATACAAAATCTTTTGTTAAGATATCAGAGAAGGCTTAATTTGTGTCTTATAGACCTTCTCCATGAGAAAAGAGAGTTCAAAGTATATTAAGATTATGTTTTGTAGACATTGGGAACAACGTAATGGAGTTTCTAAGAACTCTGTGAGCATTGACCCAAAATGTCTCAACCAATTAGAGTTGTCTCCCTCAAATATATGGGAAGCCACAAAATTTTAAAAGTAATTGTATCACTTGGACTAAAAAAGATATACCCATTTGAAAATGAAATGAAACTATTATACTAAAAACTCCTATGGGCAAGACATAGGTATAGAAACCTTTTCAGTTGCAAAGAAAAATTACCTTCATGACAAATGAAGAAAGACTTGAATAACTCAGAACTCAGAATTCAGAGGACATAGCAAAGAAACATGGTGAATCACTCCTGAGGACCATAATTGAATACTAAGCAAGGACCCAGAGCTGGCTGGACTCTAAATATCTAGGGTTATGCCTATAATATGCCTACTTTTGGTTATTTTTCTTATGGCACTGTCTTTTGCAATTAGCTTATCATTTTCTAATATTTGTATATTGGGTATATTAAGCACAGATTGTCTTTTTTTTTGTTTTCCAAAAATTCTTCAGATTAAGAAAAGCTGTACTTGAGGGAATCTTTTCCACTCCTGGAATTGACTTAGATAGTGATATACTGCATCTCGTGTTCCAGTGTGAGGCCATAAATCATGGAATCAAGTTTTTGAGCAAGCCTGGAGGATGAACATATATTTTTATTTTGGAAGGATATAAATCATTCAGGACAACAGAGGAGACTCTGGTTGGCTGTTATATTAGTGTGTCCCAATGAATCATAAGTCCTACATTCAAGCCTTTATGCAGAACTAAAACCTTAAATCTTGTTTCGACTTGTATGACTTACTTTAACAAATACAATGCAGTGAAAGTCACACTTGTGATCTTTGTATTCAACACCAAAGGAGACCTAGCAATTTTAGACAGCACTAGATCTAAAAGGAGCACATTTAAAATGGTAAACATAAAATTAGAAAGCTGATAGAGGGAAAAAATAATATCATTGTGACTTTGGTTTTAGTAAAGATATATTAGAAATAACAGTACATGCACTATAAATAAAAGCATGATGAATTGGAGCTCATGAGACTTGAATCTCCTTCTCTCAACTTCTGGCTTAAGTTCCAACAGGTAAAGACCTCAGAAGTCCTCACTCTCATGCCTACAGCAAGCAGAAGCATAAACCAAAGTGAAAACCCACATCTTTCCCTGGGCCATTCAGTTGGGAAGTTATAAGACAACACTTTATCCTGAAATCTGGATAGATGGCAAATATAGATCCAAACCACCAAGTTCAGCTTAACTATAGAAGCCACTGGACTCAAAAACTGACAGAAACACTTAAAGAACATTTTCACAAATTGCTGGAGGCTGATCGTAGACAAGCTTCAAAGTGAGAAACTTTGTCAGAGTTTGTGGTGTTGGGAGAGTTTTCTTGCCTTTTTATCTCCAGAAACCCTACCATTTTTTTCCATGTGAAAAACAGAAAAAAATTAGACCTTGTATCTTTGGTATGAGGAGAGGAAAAGAAACATTTGGAAATATACCACTACCCTCCTGTAAAAATTATTCCATCAGAATTTAACCTTGTGTGAGCAGAAGGGCAATTATCTAGCTCCAACTTCCTGTATTCCTGGCACAACCATAAGGGAACAGCATAGGAAAAAAAATTAAGACTGTGTATTCAAATTTTTTTCTTTTATGATTACATGGTATTTTTTAAAATTCCCAGAAATTGTGAAGTAAAAAGCTGTCACCAAATGCATAGGTGACATTTGTCCAGGAAAATAATACACCAGTAGTTGATTAAAAAGGGAGAAGGGTTATGGATGTCTGCTTAAGGAAAGTAACAGCTAAAGGGCAACAGAACCGTGTTAGTGTTTGTTAGTTTATGACCTACTTTAAACCTGTCTGAGGTTAAAATATTATTTATCTTGGAGTCATATCTGTAATATTGGAGTAAGGACATTCTGAAAAGCATCTCTTCTACAAGAAGATCACAATGAGACCACACGATTCAATAATGTTTAAAAAATGCATCTACAATCTAGCTTCACCATCTTGAAAGAATTTCACAAAATACCTAAGTGTGGCTTGTTGAGTGTAATGTGATCCACATTTGTGCTATTAATTTCATTTTTTTTGTATTTCCTACTTATTTTCTTATTTTATTTCCTTACACCATCATGCACATCGTTTTAGTTTATCATATTTCATGTGATGAGCTTAAGGGAGGAGCTTAGTCATGTGTGAGAGGGAAATAAGAGGTAGCTCTAAAAGAGCAGAAGAACTTGACTTTACATTTCAACTCTGCAACTTAATAACTATATGACCTTGGATGAATCAATTAAACTCTTTAGGGAAAAAAAAATATGAGGATCCAAGTCAAAGACTGTAGACCCATTAGAAGACTGAGACTTTACCAGACAGCTGTTGAATGTTTCCTTCCCTTCACTCCTGCCATTGCACCAACAGGAAATAATTTAATTATAGTGTATTGTAGCCAAAAGAACCACAGTTAGACTATTTACAGAAAAGACCCAGTGACAACACAGATGAACAGAACAAAGATTTGGAGGAAACTGAAATCTCAGGTATCTATAGCTAGAAAAAACACTATGCATAGCTGACTGATAGAGAGAGTAACCTAAGACCCTGAAGAAAAGAACTGTTTACCTCAGATCCTATAATCCACTATACTCTGTTGGATTTCAACCAAATTTATAAGGCATATATAAAAGCACAGTGTGAAGAGACAGTAGGCATCAGAATTGGATTCAGATATGATATACATTTTAGAGTTAGGGGATTTAAATAAATATGATTAGCATTTTAAAGATTTTAAAATTAAAAGATGGACACATGAGGAAAAGATTGGTAAAATAAATAGATGAAAAATCTAAGAAAATACCAATGAGCACACCTAGTCCACAGGTGTTGGACTCTAACACCATTTCAAATGAGAGGAACCAGGGATTATTTGAGAAATGGATGATTATAATACTGAAGCAGAAAATGAAAAAAGTGGTACTGGAACCCCTTAATGTAAGGAAATAAGGGAATGCTAAAAAATATAAACATAAAACAAAGCAGAAAAAAACCACTTTGGTGAGGTATGTTAAAGGAATACAGAAACCAGGTAAAAATGATCCCTATGATCAAAACTGAAATAATTCAAACAAACAAACAAAAAACGAATGAAGTGGTATTGGATTATCGCCTAAGACATAAAGTCAATATCTATATCCATGTGGATAATTGATTGAATAAATAACTAAAAGGAACATATCTCCTTTTCAGAAGAACACAAATAACGTGTGGAGATACTCTGCCCTCAATAAACGGGATCATAAATCCCCACTTCTTCAGTGTTGCTGTGCACAATAACTTTTTCTCAAAGTGGAAACTATGGAAAGGAATGGGAAGGATAAACTTTAGGTAGAGAGACCTAACACTAACTCAACCAGTCAATCAAAGTTAGTACAAAAAGAAAGAAACAAAAAAAAAATAGGCAAACACTAAGGAAAGGTGAATGTACTTTAATAATAATGTATCAATGTTAAATTAATTTTAGTATATGTACGTCTATGAATGATATTTATAATAGGTTAATAGTAGTGTGAGGTATGTACAACCATTCTGAAGTACTTTTCAATTTCTTTGACATTGATAAAGAAGTCTATTTATAATATAAAAATATATGTATATCTGCTCCTTGAAAAACAATAAGAACGTGAAAGTACAGGCAGATCTGATACATTTGAAATGCATATATAAAATATATACAAGAAACCTAAAAGTAAAATAATAGAAAAACAAATAGAAGAATGGACAAAGGATTTGATCCATGTTCCACAAAAGAAGACATAACAATGAGGGGGGACACTTGAAAAGATACTTAACATCCTTTGTCTCTAGGGAAGTGCAACAAGTAAATGCTGTGTACTTAGAATTTCTCAAATTAGAAATACTGACCTGGGACCATATGAAGTTTTGACAAATATGTAGAAGAAACAAAAATGTCATAACTAAAAATAACAAATAAAAAATAGTAAAGAAATAAAAATCCTGTATAGTGATAATGCAAATGCAAAATGATACACTTTGACAGAGTGTGTCAGTTCTTTAATGGTCAAATATATCAATCTATATCAATTGCAAAAATATACAAAATATCCACAAAAATATTGATGTGTATTATCAATCAATCAATTAATAAATCCCAACCATTTTTTTCTTTTGTTTTCTTTTTGGTGTTGGGATTGACTCCAGGACCTTGTGCCAAACATGGGCTCTACCACCACACTACATCCCAGACTCCATAATCTGATCATTCTATTCTTATGAATTTACCTATGAACAAAGAAAACACACATTCATATGTTCTCCTACTTTGGCCTGTGGTGGTACTAGTTTTCCACAATTGCTAGATGTTAAGTGCCTCAAAAAATATCCTAATTAATTCTATTAATCTGCAAATATCTACATGAGAAGTCTCTTTTTTAAGGTTCTTGGATTGGGAATTGAATTCTGCTTCTTCTTGATATTTTGACTGATATTGCTTCTCTTATAAAATCAAAAACACAGCCGGGCGCGGTGGCTCAAGCCTGTAATCCCAGCACTTTGGGAGGCTGAGACAGGAGAATCGCGAGTTCAAAGCCAGCCTCAGCAATGGCGAGGTGCTAAGCAACTCAGTGAGACCCTGTCTCTACATAAAACACAAAATAAGGCTGGGGATGTGGCTCAGTGGTCTAGTGCCCCTGAGTTCAATCTCCAGTACCAAAAAAAAAAAAAAAAATCAAAAACACATGTCATCATTGGAGATAATTATTATTTTGCTATATTTATACCTAATAGAGTCCCCAGATTACTGTTTTTCTTTAAGAATGTCTTTTTGTTTATTTATTAGAATTTAAATGGACTTTAATATTTAGCAAATTAAATATCAATGTTTTAATGATATTTAATAGTCATTAAAAGAGTTATAAATTTTTATAAACCTTCCATTTTATAGTGCTTTCATTAACTTTTTATTTTTTTATTTTTTTAATTTTTTTGGTACTGGGGATTAAATGTAGGGGCACTCGACCACTGAGCCACATCCTCAGTCCTATTTTGTGTTTTTTTATGTAGAGACAGGGTCTCACTGAGTTGCTTAGCACCTCGCCATTGCTGAGGCTGGCTTTGAACTCGCAATTCTCCTGTCTCAGCCTCCCTAAGTGCTGGGATTACAGGCTTGTGCCACAGTGCCTGGCTGCTTTCATTAACTTTTTTTTTTTTAAACATTTTTTTAGTTGTAGATGGACACAGCATCTTTATTTTATTTATTTTATGTGGTGCTGAGGATCGAACCTGGTGCCTCACGCATGCAAGGCAAGCGTTCTACCATTGAGCCACAATCCCGGCCCTGCTTACATTAACTTTTGATATTCTTTTTTCACTAACTTTTGATATTCCATTGCTGAAATTTTAGAGTCATATTTATATTTTTATAATTATCTCTGAATTAAATCATTTTCTTTCCATTCATGTTGCCCATATGCTCAATAAGGCCCATGTTATTGTGTTTCCGAATTTTAATTGTGCCAGAATATCCATTCAATGGTTTGTATTCCTGAATAACTTATTATATGCATTATGTATATCTTTATGTGTAATTCATTATGCAGAAAGATCTTTCCCAATTTCAGAAACTTTGGAAAATGTATTACCTTCACACAGCAAAGTGACAGGTGACAAACAATGATACATATCCTAGTTTTCTCAAAGTTCTAATATTTTTTCACCATGATGCAAACATCCCACTTTTTCTTTGCTTTTCTTTCCCATATGTACCACAAAGATCTGAATTTCTTAACACTAGTTTGAAAGAATCATCAATAATCCTAAACTCAAGGATCTCTGATCTTTGTGTCAAAGACCTGCTAATATCTTGTAATGTTGATGTTTTGTGAATCTTCACTTACAAGTCATGAAGGATCAATAGTTTACTAGAATAGTTTGTATATATCTCTTTCTTTTTTTGTCTTATTTTTTTTTGTTTTTAGATATACATGATAGTAGCATGTATTTTGACATACACATGCATGGGGTGCAACTCACTACAACTTTGATTTCATTCTTGTGGTTGAACATGATGTGGAGTTACCCATATTCATATGTGAGCATAGTAAAGTTATGTTCAATTCATTGTAATGTCTTTCCAATTCCCATCCTCCCCTCCCTTCTTCACTGCCCTTTGTTTAATCCAATGAGCTTTTATACTTCCTTTCCCTGCCCTCCCTTGCTTTGGCTTAGCATCCACATATCAGAGAGAACATTCAGCCTTTGGTTTGGGGGGATTGGCTTATTTCACTTAACATGATATGTTCTAGAACCAGCAAATGCTATAATTTCATTTTTATGGTTGAAAATATTCCATTGTGTATATATACCACATTTTCTTTGTCCATTCATCTGTTGAAGGGCACCTAGGTTGAAGGTTCCATAGCTTGGCTATTGTGAATTGAACTGCTATAAACATTGATGTGGTTGCATCACTATAGTATTCAACTTTTAAGTATTTTTTGTCCAAGTCTGTAGCCAAAAACCAAAAATAAAATAAAATAAAATTCATAGATTATAAATTTAAATAATCAAAAATTAAAAATAATCTAAAATAAAATAAAGGAGAAAATATGAACAAAATTCTCCCTTGGGATTCTAGAATAGAAGTGAAGGTGTTTTTCATGTAGCTCTGGAAATGCTAATGTTTAGTCTCAGAAATGAGCTATTCCTACCTTCAGTGGAGTTATGGTAGTATATTGCAATATGCTTCCTACCATATGGAGTTATAGTAATGTGTTAGAATGCTGGAGAAATAAGAACGTGTTTTCAAAACTCTAGTCCATCATTTATGTCCTTGAACAAATTATTTTACTTCTGAAAATAGTAAATAGAGAGTTACTTCTCTCTAACAATGGTGATATTAATGTACATATTCATAAATGTTTTACAAACTAAGTTAGACATATGAATGAAATTAATACCCAAAATTCTTAGTATGTAGTTTAAAATTCTTGGTATTTTGGTTTCTGCCAACCTCTTTAAACATATATTTCTGTAGATTTATTCTTGTTCACACCATGCCTCCCCCTTTACTCAAAGCAAACTTAAAGATTTTTTTTTCAGTTTCCTGAGCATAATGGATTTTTCTCTGTCTCTTAGTTCATGCTGTTTTCACTGTCTAAATAGCTCCTCTAAGCAAATTATTCCTGGTGAATTCTTGTTTCCCTCTCGTTTGTATAATTTTTTCATATCCCATAAACACAAAGGGCAGTCCTTTGTTTCCCTACTTAGGCACATGTATGCATTAAACAATCCAATTGTTAAATCTGTTAAATATACTGATGTATGCATTCATTCCTTCTGATAGCAAGTTCTACCAGAGATTACATATAATTAGAGTGTGCATTTATAACCCCTAATACATAAGGAGTGTATAATAAACATCTTATGTGAAATTATGACTTTGTAGATTGATTTTAGCATGTTCTGTTTCTTTATATATCAATCTGTATCTGTCTTATTTCCAGCATGGACAAATAATATGACACTATTTCAGAGAGACAATTTTCTATTTCATTCTATCTCTCTTTCTATTTTCACTATATAGTTTTTGGCTATATGTAATTTCAATTATTAATATAAAGATTTTTGCTTATTAAAATTTATCTTAATTTTTAGACATATACATATAACATTAACTTAAATTTGAACTGAGGTTACTTAAAGCAAAATTAAAATAAAAAATGCAGTGTAACTTAGAACATAAATAAACTGAAACCTAACTTGAAAGTGTAACAGACATCATAGTTTCAGTGAGTCCTACATAGACAGGTGTCAGCAAACTACAGGCAGTCAACTCATCACACTCTGATCAAATAAAGCAGACTCCTAGCTGTAGTCAATCTGGTGGATTCTCTACTTTGCTCTGTATTCAGTCTGTTAAAGCTCACAATTCTTACTGTTAGATAGGGTTCCTTGAATCTCTCTGGATTCCAAGTGCTGTCCAGTTTGTAAATCATTATTTGCCAAAACAAATTCTGCTAAATTTCGTTCACCTAAAATTTTTATTTTAAAATTTTTAGTCAAAAAATATGCACAGTTAACAAAAACCATGATTCTCTGACAAGAGTTCCATGCCCATCCCAGCATCACCAAAATAAAAATAAAAATAAAATAAAAATAGCTCTACAGCCATTCTACATCTTTTTTTTCTTATTCTCATATTGAGAAGATTTTGCTACTGCAATTTAATTTCTTATTTTTTTTCTTAATCTGGGATCTTTTGCATTCTTCTCAGAGAAGTTATTCTTGGAATCCTTGCCCACTTTCTGTGCTTGTTCGAATCAACTGCTTTCTGAACATTTTATCAATATTTAAATTTTTTAAAAATTGTAATCATTTATTTAGTCCACAGCTTCAGCTTTTGGGGTGTGTGTACATTTTTTCTTTTGTTTTTAAATATTTTAATTGGTGCATTATAATTATACATAGTACTGGGATTCCTAATGCTATGTACATACATGAACATAGCATAATTTTCTCAATCTCAACCCTACTATCTTCCTTTTCCCTCCCTTTCTCACTCACCTGATCTGTTTTATTTATGCTACTAATTTTCCTTCAATTATTATTATTATTATTATTTTAACTAATGCATTATAATTATATATATGTGTGTATATATTATTTTCTTTTGAAATATCGATGAGTTGTACCTTTGTACCTAGATGAATGTATGTATGGGTGTTTTTCACTCTGCTAGGTACTTGATGTGCCCTTTCATTGTAAATGTGCATGTATTTCCTCTGTTATAGAAGTGATCAGCATTTACTAATCATAGCCACTTATGAGCATGTGTAGAACCTGGTGGAAAAAAAGAAATACAATTCCTTAGCAAAAAAACTAAATATTTGCTCAAAATTTTAATCATGTTCATGTCTTCTTTTGGACTGTTGAGTACCAATAGTTTATATGAAAATTCCATTCTTGTTTGCTCTTTTCAGACTGTTGGTTTCTATGTATGCCTGTTAAATTTTATTACTGAATCCTATCTTAGAATATGAAATGATATCAATTTTCTCTTTTATTTTATATGTATAAACACACATGTATATATGTAGGATAGAGATTGATTCCACGTTAGAAAGACTCATGAGAGAATAAGGACTCATAAGAGAAATAAAACCTCACAAACTTTATTGTCAGTATCTATGAAGATAGTTTTGTTTTGTTTTGTTTTGTTATGTTTTGTTTTGTTTTGAGGACCATCAATTGGGAGAATATGGCAGTTTTTATGCTAGTGCAAATCCAGTCATCCTAGAGATTATTTTCTTATACAGTATCTCTATTTTATATGTTTAGACTTGAGTCATAAAATTTTGTTGTGCCCCAGGGTCTGAGGGTTTAGGAAAAAGTTAAGGTGTGTTGAAGACAAAACGTCAGTTATTACCCAGCACTGGAGATTAGATTTCTGCCACTTAAGGTTTGTTGTTCTTGCTGCTGCTGCTACTGCTGTTAGTTCTATTTGTTTGATGGCTTTCTTGGACAGAAATCATAGTCTGGGTTTTGTAAATGTGCAGCCATGGAAGTGTTTGTTCATTTAACTTCCTGACCAAATGATGATTGGTCATAGTCTCTAAATGCCTCTAGCAGTGTCTTCTGCCCTTTTCCAAGTCTTTACTGTGTATGTCATGGCCTACCTTCTTCATTCATGCAGTTTACAAATCTGTCACAGCCCTCACTTGATGCTTGTGCAGGATATCAAGTCAGTCAGCAGCGAGGAGATTGGTGCCCTCTCAGATCCTTCTTGGATACATGTACAAGTCAACATATGTGTTCATCCTTCTAGATTCTCAGGAATGTGATAAAGATTTTCAGTGTTTCCTTTGAACTTCTCATTCTCTAGATCTTCTTTTTATGTTTTTGTCCAAATCTTTTTTGAATCAACTGGTATCACAGTCTTAGGCAGATGTGATGAGAAACAATTACCACTGGTTACTTTTGACAAATACCCTGGATATAGGGATTTTCCTTTGGAATTGGATGCCAGTTAGTAAAATAATAGTATCCTGGTAATTGGACCAAGTGCTATGAGAGAGACTGTAATAGTGACAGTGATCTGTGGTAGGATTCTTTGAAAAGTTACAAATGTAGTCTGTTTCTTCCAGGGTATGCAAGACTTCTTGTTTTCTTTTCTTTTTTTTTTTTTTTAAATATTTTTTTATAGTTGTTGATACATTTTTATTTTTCTTTATATGTGGTGCTGAGAATCGAACCCAGTGCCTCACACATGCTAGGCAAGCGCTCTGCCACTGAGCCACAACCCCAGCCCAAGACTTCTTGTTTTCAAAACAACCACAGAGATACAGAGAAGGGAATGAAAATAGGCCAAGTATAAGTGCCAAACAAATGACCAGTTCCCAAGACGGAATGCCTATGGATGGGCCCTCAGGTCTCACTTTCAGATATTTATGGCTAATGCAAAAAAAACAGAAAAATTAATACAAAGGTTGTGCATACCACACCTATGAGAGGATCTCAATCTAGATTAATCTAGGACACTTTCACAAGAAGCACTATTCCCTAAAAAGTACCATATGTAAGAGTTGAAGAGAAATATATCTCAACTGATGCATAAAACCCAGCATAGGAATACAAGAAATATGAAAAAACAAGGTCACATGTTACCTCTTAAATTTTGTAATTCACCAGCAACTGACCCCAAATATATTCAAATGGATGAAATATCAGATAAGAATCCAAAAGAATGATAATAAAATGATCAATAAATTCCCAGAAAACATAGAAAAATAACTGAATGAATTAAAAGAGTCAGTGCATGATGCATACCAGAAAATCAATAAGGAAATAGGGATATTAAAAGAGAATCAAACAGAAATTTTAGACATGAAAGACACAATGAATCAAATAAAGTGTTCATATGAAAGTCTCTCTAATAGAGTAAACTATTCTGAGACAGAACTCAGAGTTGGAAGACAAAGTGGCCAGCCTTGAACACTCAGACAGTATTATTAAAGAAAAGAATAAAAGTAACCATGATCAGGTACAATATTAAGAGACCAAATTTAAAAATCACTGGGATTTAGGAAAGTTGTGAGATGTAGGTTAATGAAATGAATAAGCAATTTAGCAAAATAATAACAGAAAAAGAAATCAAACCTTGAGAATGATATAAACATCCAGATACAGGATACATTCAAAACCCCAAATAAACAAGATCAAAAAATAATCTCTTCATGACACATTATATAATTGCAGTACCTAATCTACAGAAAAAGGATAGAATTTTAAAAAGCCTCAAGAAAAAACATCAGGTCACATTTAGAGGCAAGCCAATCAGAATTACTTCCAATTTTCTAGCACAAAATCTAACATCTAGTAGTGCATGGATGATGTGTTCTAATGAAGATTGCTATATTCAGCAAAGCTACCTTTCAAAATTTAAAAGAAATTTTTTAAAAGCCTTCCAAAATAAGCAGAAACTAAAAGAACTCCTCAATACTAAACTGGCACTACAGAATATACTTAAACAGATATACTATAAAGAAGAAATCAAAAATAAACTCCACAGTTCATGATGAACAAATCTCATTTGAAGAGTATCTAAAAATGTGAGAATCAGGACCAAATTAAACATTAGAAATAAATCAAAAGGACAGAAATTTATAAATATGTCTCTGTAATAACATTAAATGTAACTGGTCTCAATTCTCCAAAGAAAAGACATAGACTGGCAGATGAATCAAAAATAAACAAGAACCAACTATATGCTATTTGTAAGAGACTTACCTGATAGGTAAAGAGAGTCACAGGCTGAAAGTAAAAGGTTTGAAATTGATGCATAATGTGAATGGAACACAAAAACAAGGAGGAGCTGCTCTCATGTCTGGCCAAGCAGACATCAAACCAAAATTATGATTCAGAGACAAGAAGTTCACTTCATAGTGGTAAAGGCAAAAATTCAACAAGAAGCTAAAATGATAGTAAATATTTACATTCCAAATGTGGGTACAAGTAATTACATAAAAGATACACTATATGAATTAACGTCTCAGAACCCACTGCAATAATACTGGGTGATTTCAACACCTCTCTCACCAATAATAAGTCATTCAGACATAAACTCAGTAAAGACTCTTTGGATCTGAAAGATACAACAACTCAAATGGACTTCATAGATATCTATAGAATATTTCATCTAACAATAACTGAATATAATTTGTCTCAGTGATTCATGGAACCATCTCCAAAACAGACCATATTTTAAGCACAAAGCAACTCTTAGCAATTTTTTTTTCAAAAATGATATAATTCCTTGAATCTTAGCAAATCATAAAAACAAAATCATAAATCAACATTAAGATATCCTTCAGAAACTATATAAACACTTGGATATATAAAATATACTTTTGAATGATTAATAGATGTTAGAAGAAATCATGGGCGAAATTTTTAAAAATCTTAGTCTTAAACAAGAACAGTGATACAAGATGCCAGAACCTATAGGAAGCTATGAAGGCAGTTCTAAAGGAAAGTTTATAGCAGTGAGTGCCTACATCAGAAAATCAGAAAGATCTCAACAAATTTAACGATTTATCTCAAAGCCCTTGAAAATAAGAGAAAGCCAATTCTAAAACCAGTAGAATTAAGGAAATAATTAAGATTAGAGCTGAAATCAATAAATTGAGAATAAAAAAGGATCAATGAAATAAAGAGGTGGTCCTTTGGAAAAATAAACAAGAAAGATAAGCTTCTGGACAAAATAAATAAAAGAAAAAGCAAGAAAACCCCAATTAATAAAATTAGAGATTAAAAAGAACAGATCTAAATAGGCAACACAAAGTCAGAGGATTATTAGAGACTATTTTGAAAATGTATTCTCCGATAAATTGGAAAACCTAGAAGAAACTAGTAGTTTTCTAGACACGTGTGACCTGCCAAAATTGTCTCAAGAGGATGCAAAAAATCTAAACATATCAATAACTAGAAATGATATAGAAGGAGTAATAAAAAGTTTTCTAACAAATAAAAGCCCAGAACCAGATGAATTCTCAGCTGGACTCTACCAAATTTGTAAAGAACTGTTTCCAGTGCTCTTCAAATTATTCCATGAAATAGAAAGCACTGGAACACTTCCAAATTCATTATATGAAGCCAGTGTCACATTAGTACCAAAATTAGATAAGAGCATATCTTGAAAGTAAAGAACATTTCAATATCCCTGATGAACTTAGATGCAAATATCCCTAATAGGATATTTGGAAACAATATCGAACAACATATGAAGGAGACTGTGCATCATTACCAATTTGGTTTTGTCCCAGGGATGCAAGGATGGTTTAACCTATGTAGATCAATAAATGTAAATCATCATATGAAGAGAATTAAGGATAAAAATAAATTAGTTATTTTAATAGATGCAGTGAAAACCATTGACAAAAGTCAGAACCTATTCATGATAAAAACCCTGAAAAAACTGCAGATAAACAAACCTACCTCAACATCATGAAATTTATATATATACATATATATGTATATATGAAGCCCATAATAAATGGGGGAAAATAATGAAAGCATTTCCCTTAAAATCTGGAAGAGGAAAAAGATGTCCACTCTCATCACTCTTATTTAATATAGTACTAGAAATTCTAGCCAGAACACTTAGGCAAGAGAAGAAAACCATAATAAAAATAGGAAAGAAAGAAGTCAAAATATTAGTGTGTGCAGATGATACAATCCTATATTTATGACATACAAAAATCTCCACCACAGACTACTAGAGCTGATAAACTAATTCAAGAAAGTAGTAGGTTACAAAATCAACCTACAAAAATCAATAGTTTAATTATGTATCAACAATGAATCTGCTTAGAAAAAAATAGGTAAATAATCCCACTTACAATAGCTTAAAAAAAAAAAACTTAGAATAAATCTAACTATGGAGGTAAAAGACCTCTACAGTGAAAACTATAGAACATTAAAGAAAGAAACTGAAGACACAAGGACAGAATTAATATTGTTAAAATGATGTACCACAAACAGCAGTATACTGATTCAATGCAATCACCACCAAAATACCAATGATATTCTTTATAGAATTAGAAAAAAGTCATAAAATTCATTTGGAAGAATCAAAGACAAGAAAAGCCAAAGTACTTTTAGACCAAAAGAGCTGGAGGCATCAAAATACCTGACTTCAAATTATTCTACTTAGCCATAGTAACAAAATTTGTGAAGTACTGGCACAGAAACAGAAATATAGATCAAAGGTAGAATAGAAGACAGAGAGGCAAACCCACACAGATATATAGTCGTGTGATCCTTGGCAAAGATGTCAAAAACATATTGCAGAAAAGACTGTTTTTTAACAAAGATTCTGGGAAAACTGATTGTCTATATGTAGAAGAATGAAACTAGATCCTTAACTCTTACCATGCACAAAAATCAACTCGAAATGGATCAAAGATGTAGGAGTTAGACTATAAACTATATAACTCCTAGAAGAACATGTGGGGTGAAAACTCTAGGATAGGCGTAGGCAACAACTTTCACAATAGAATGCCTAAACCTCAGTAAGTAATGTCAAGATTTAATAAATGGAATGGCATCAAATTCAACAGCTTCTGCACAACAAAAGAAACAAGAATGTGAAGAGACACTCCACAGAAGTGAATGAAGTCTTTACTAAGCATTTTTCTGACAAAGGATTAGTATCTAGAATATATACAGAACTTAAAAAATACACCATAAAGCAGATTACCCAATTAATAAATATACAAATGAATTAAACAGACACTTCTCAAAAGAAGAACTACAAATGGCCAACAAATATATGAAAAATGTTCAACATCATTAGCAATTAAGAAAATGCAAAACAAAACTACATAGATTTCATTTCATACCAGTCAGAATGGCAGTCATCAAGAATACAAACAATAATAAATTCTGGAGAGAATGTGAAACAAAAGGAACACTTTTATACTGTTGGTGAGGTTGTAAGTTAGTACAACTATTATGGAAATCAGTACAGACATTCCTCAAAAGAATAGGAATGGGTGGAATATGATGGTCATAATAACCCTAACTTTATGTATGACTGCATATATGTTGTGATTCTATACAACTTACAACTAGAGAATTGATATGTTATCCTCTATCTATGTACAATGAATCAATTTACACTGTTAACATGTAAGCCTAAATAAACAAACAAAAAAAAATTTTTTTAAATTTTAAAAAAAAGAAAAAAGAAAAAATAACTAAAATTAAGCATTAAAAAAAAAAAAAAGGCGGGGGTCTGGGTATGTGGCTAAGTGGTTAAGCACCCTTGAGTTCAATCCCCAGTACAAAAAAAAAAAAAAAAAAGATGATATGATATACCATTTACACTCTATTTGTTGAATATATGAATGAATACAGAAAGAAAGAAAGAAAGAAAGAAAGAAAGAAAGAAAGAAAGAAAGAAAGAAAGAAAGAAAGAATAGGAATGGAATCACTGTATGATCCAACTATGTTACCTCTCCGTATTAATACTAAAAAATTAAAGTCATCATACTACAGTGATATGTGCATACCCATGTTTATAGCAGTACAATTCACAGTAGCTAAACTATGGAACCAGCCTATGTGTGTATCCATAGATAAATGAATAAAGAAAATGGAGCATATATACAAATGGAGTTTTATTCAAAAAAGAAAAGTGAAATTATGTCATTAGTAAGAAAATGGATGGAACTTGAGAATATTATGTTATTATATTATGCTAAGCTAAATAAGTCAAACGCAGAAGATCGAGGCTCATATGTTTTCATTCATAGGTGAAATCTAGAAAGAAAAAGAGAAAGAAAGGTGGGAGGAATCTTATGAAAATTAAAATGGAAGGGAGATCAGTAGAACAGAGGAAAGAGACCAGGAGGAGGGAGGAGGAAAGGAAAGGGAAAATACTGGGGAATGATATTGGCCAAATTATATCATTGTATTGTGTGCCTATATGAATACATAATGGCAAATCCCACCATATGTATAACTATAAAGCATAAATTAAAATGGGGAAAATTGTTTCTAGTGCGACAGATGATAAATGTAGTATTTATTGCTGATTTTTACATTTATTTTTCACTAAGTATTTATCACTTGCCTAGTTAATAGGTAAAATAAGTTAGGTTATTTATATGTACAATAAATCCTAAGAGCATTCTCAGAAAGATTTTGCCAGCCTGAAAGCATACTCTGCTTCAAATAGTGATATGACATGCAGAGGTACCCATCTCTGCAAAGCCATCTTTGTGAGTCACAGCAAATCAAATTGACCAAATAATTCATTTTTGTCTAATTATGTTAAGTAATGTACATCCACATTTAGTATGATATTTTTTGGTAATGCCCTACATAATTCTACCTTATATTCTCTTTCTCTTCATTTTGTAGCAGTTGTCATATTTTTTTCTGAGGCAAAGAGTAGTAGAAAAGATCCAATCAATGAATTTCTAAGAGAGGTGAAGGTGCAAAAGAATTTGAATTTAGGGAGGCCATGGAGGGGGACAAACAATGGAAGCTTCTGTAGAGATGTCAAGAAATTACTTTCCAAATGCTGTGCAATTTTCTGTTAATTCTAAGAGACCTGAAGTTTTCAGAAAGTCCTATATTTAATTTTTTTTCTACAGAGGTAAGCCATGAGTATCAGATGCATAGTTTTCAATATATCTCAGAATCCACCCTTAATTTCCAAACTATGTAATTCTAAAATAGCCTGTGAACTCCTCAACATATGTTGCTTCAGTTATAAAATGAGAATTGAATTAAGAACTTTGGCTCATAAATTATTATATGAATAAATAAAGGTTGATCAGACACTTGACATATATTGAGTATATGGAAGTTACATTTTCAACTGCAGAGATAAATAGTAGATTCTTTATGCCATCAACAAATTGGGTGTAGAGCAATGTGTATATCTGTAACCTCTTGCTATGACACTATTTTGAGTTCATTTATTTAATATGAAGATTTTACCTGCCCATATTCTTTAAAGTAAAATTTCTTGAGCCCATTTTTAAAATTCTTTTAAAGAGATTTGCAAGTAATGTCTGAAACAATTTGCTTTTGTCAACACACAACTCATTTTCAGAGTTGAATCTTCATCAGTCATCTTATGTTCTTAATTAAAAGTGACTTGAAATGGCACTGAACTATGGCACCAATGGACAAATTTAGGCCATTTTGCAGGCCAGTTCATTTAATCTTTTTAAAAGTATAATATATTTTTAAATGTTAAAATGAAACACTAAGATTAAAAATGTAACATAGAGAAACAAATACTCAAAATGATAAAAATCACTTTAAGGTCATACTTCTCTAATAGTCTTTTTCAAAACTCTAGTTAAAAAAATTTAATTTATTATTCCCATTTCATTGCTTATCTACTTTCTAAATTACTGAGCTACTTAATTGTTTCTGATGCTCATCCTACTCAACTCGTGACACAAAGTAACTTTATTTATGCATTGCCGTTTGTTATTTATTTAGCATTTGGTGTACATCATTTAGTTGTTCATATCTATTCTATCTTATTTATCTGTAGAGTTTCATTTTCTGCTGATTATTGTTTTTTCTCCCTCACTTAAATGTTATTACTTTTTAAAATTGAATGCAAAAATGTTAACAATTTTAATGATTTTTATTAGGGAAGCCTTTAGAAAAACGAGCAGTGGTTTGAATCTAAAATGAAGGAAGAATGTAGGAAGAAACTAGGATATTATATCTCAAAGTTTAGCATTATTTTCTGTTCTAAGATTTTTCCTCAAAATACCAGGAAGATAGATTAATTTTAATACTGATATTGTTGTTTTACTGAAAGATAAGTTCTGATATTTTCGATTATATTCTTAAACTTTTAGGGAATCTCCTTGGTGATTCTTGTGTAAATGAGAGACAATCCATTCTCACAAATGTATTTACCTGAGTGCTTTTGTGTATTGGGGTTGGTGCTGTTGCTGCCAGGGGTAGCTGAATATGGATATATTATTAGCTGGTATGGATATATTATTCTTGAGTTTTTGTTTTCCTTATAGAATCGTTTCTTCATGAGATTTTTATTGGATAAGGAGTTACTTGGTCTGAGTGTATTATAATATGGGATAAGCATATATCTTTAGGTGTTTATCTGTTTTCCATTTTGTGTGAGTTTGTGTTTATTATATAGACATGTTCCTTTTGTATTTGCCTGCTCTAATAAAATTTGTTGTAGGTTCAAACTCTTCTTTTTCAGACATATTTCTCACACCTTTTCTCTACTTTTTAGTTCTAGCTCTCATCATTTCTCACCTGCCTTATTACTACAGAAGCCCCATGATGGGCTGTCTCTTGCTCTGTGAGCATGTTTCACTTCTGTCTTCGTAGATAGTACCCCTGACACAGATAAAACTCACAGTTGCTCCACCAACTTCCCTATCTCCCCACCAGCTTTAAGTGGAAAGTGTTACTTAAAGCTGTTAACAAGAATATCTCATAAGAGTTGAAAAAGAATAGCACCAACAACCGCCAAGGCACATTTTTGAGGTTATGAATGGAGGCCAGTGTATAGAATGTACTTACTGACCTGGAAATGGCATATTGTAGGATGAGTTCAAAATGTAAACCGAATTCTGATCATGTAGGACTTTATAGACCAGAATTACTATTAGAATTTTAATTCTTTATTCTATGAATTATAATTGGAGGGTTTAAAGTAGAAAAGTGATGTGACCTGACTTTAACTTTAAGAAAAGCATTGTGGCAGGTCTGAATAGAATAAATAAAAGAGGTTCATATAGAGGGAGGGAGAGCAATTATGAGGCCATGGAAACAGGTTAGATAGAAATGCTGACTGCTTGGACTAGGTTGCTACTGAGGAAATAGAGCAAAGTAAGCAAATTTGGAATATATTTTGCTGTTAGATCTGACAGACTGCTGACAGTTTATATATAATAGATAAGGAAAAAAGGAAATATCAAGGAAGACTCTGAAGTATGTTGTTTCCACCCAATTGACTGGGTGATAGAATTATGTACAGTAGTGGTAATAGCTGGAATTTCAATTAATTAAGAGGAAAGAGAGTCAGAAGTTTGGTTTTTAAAAATGCTAAGTTTGCTCTATTTCTTAGATCACCAAATAAAGGGTCAGGTAGATAATATAATTTTGAAACCAAAGAAGGTCTCATTACTCTGGAAAATATTTGGGGAATCATCAACACAGAGAAAACATTTGATGCCTAATTTTCCCTTGTGACACTTCATAGTAAATATCATTATCTGGCACTGTGTTATATATTATCTATTTGTTATCTATCTTCCATAAATATTTAAGAACCATGAAACAAAATCCTCTTCTGTTTTCTTTTCACTACTATGTTCTTGAACTATTATATAATAGTTCAAGAACATAGTGAAACTATTATATAATATTATATAATCTATAATAATTATTCAGTAATCAGTATATGAATAAAATAAACGAGTCAATGATTATTTCTATCTGCCCATTTTTTCTGTTCTGCCCTTGATAAAAGAAATTTCCCATGACAAATAATCCATAATAGATATTTAGAAGATATATGTTGAATTAATATAATTTTTACTGGTCTACAACCATACTTAGCAGGGTTTGTTTCTTATCATCTTTATGATACCGTCATTTTATATCTGTCCAAATTGTTTCAGCATCATTATTTAACGCTAAACTTCATCATTATTTTGGCGGAACTAGTTCCACATGCATTCTTGTTATCACTATAGTGCAAGCTTTTACTACTTTTCATATTTTTTGGTGCTAAAAATCATTTTCTCTTTGGAAAAATTATTACCAGTAATAGTCTTTTACAACACTGTATGTGTTTAAGGGAGCATTTTCTAATTTTCAAGTTCAAAATAATGGAAGTACTCGATTTGATGACTCAGTTTGTTATGTCTCAAATAGAATTATTTCAAAAAAGAAAGAAAACATGGATACAACTTATTCACTTCCTTTTTTTGTTTTTAATGATGTAAAAGGAAATATAGTATTAAATTTACTACTACTAATAAAATGAATTTGTTTGTAGTACTAGGGATAGGGCAAGTATTGCCATGCTGGGCAAGTATCGCCATGCCTGGCAAACACGTAGATTGACTAGAAGCTTAGATGAGTAATACAGCACTTGTTTAGCATGTGGAAGGCCCTGGATTTGATCCTCAGCACTGAGAAGAAGGAAAAGCAAAGAGAGAGAAAGAGAGAGAGAGAGAAATGAAACAAAAAAGGATATTGGAACTTGACTCTTTAGTGTCATGAGCAACTTCTTTGCTGTTTAGGTACAAGTAGTCCCCTTATTCACAATCTTGCTGTCTGCTGTTTCAGATACCTCTAGTCAACCCCAGTCTGAAACTATTAAATAGAAAATTTCAGAAACAGATATTTCATAAGTCTTAAATTCCATGCTGTTCCCAGTAGCATTTTGAAATCTTGCAAATCATTCCTTTACCAGCGTATTCACAGTGTATACACTACCAACCCTCAATCATTTAGTACCTGTCTTCATTATTGGGTCACTGTTGTCAGTATTGCTGTACTTATATTCAGATAACCCTTATTTTTTTTTTTTTTTTTTTTTTGGTACTGGGGATTGAGCTCAGGGGCACTCGACCACTGAGCCACATCCCCAGCCCTATTTTGTGTTTTATGTAGAGACAGGGTCTCACTGAGTTGCTTAGTGCCTCGCTGTTGCTGAGGCTGGCTTTGAACTCGCAATTCTCCTGTCTCAGCCTCCCTAAGTGCTGGGATTACAAGCGTGAGCCACCGCGCCCGGCTCAGATAACCCTTATTTTATTTAATAATGGCTTAAAAATAGTGATGAAAAGGAAATATCAGGACATAAAACATCAAAAGTCAGATTAGCTTTAACTTTGGTACAATGTGGCAACATTGCAGGGACTATAGGAACAAACATAGTACAGATAGAATTCAGTATCCAATTTCAGGTATCCATTGGGGATCTTGGAATGTGTTCCCCACAGATAAGAGGTGACTATCATAATAGTTTCCAAATACTGGAAGAATATGTCCTCCAATTTTTGTGATGTTCAAAATGTAAGGACTCTTAATGTAATATTCATATGGTATTCATTAAAAGTATGAACTTCCTTTCTACCACAGATGTGAAAACTAGGGGATCAAAATGAAAAAATCATTGCAATTTTATGTGATAATAATGAAAAAGTTTTATGGAGAATTTACATTTTGGATCTTATTTTGAAATTTTTATTTTTGTTTATTATTTGACTTCTCACCATAATCTTATGATATAAATGTGTACAATATTGTTTCATTGTTTTAATGAGGAGATTTTAAGTTTGAGTAACATTACTGAGATCACCCAGTTGATTAGGAAAAAGGCAGAATTCAAAGTCAGTACCAGTAGAGTTCAGGAAAGATTAATCAAATGAATTCTTCATGCCTCCTTAGGTTGTATTTAAAAATTACCAATTTTTCTTTACCAAAGATCTTTAATTTTATGTTGTAATAAGTGTCATATACTACAATTTTGCTACTTATAATACTAAGAAATGACTTCCTCCTTGAATTGTGACATGGAACTTGTGCTCTATTTGGAAGTCTGTCATAAGCAAAACTACAGATTGAACAAACACATATTTCATGCATTGAGTAACCAACTAGTTGCTACTGTAATCTTGAAAGAAGGGAAAGCTAAATGTGTACCTTACATATCCTCAGGTTCCTGCCTAGGGACAAACTCCTATAGTAGAGCAGAAGAAGGAAAAAAAGGGAGCCTAGGAAGATCAGCAAACTCTGAGAAAAAGAGAAAGAGATTGGAGCTCCAAGTGCCTGATACATGAGGATTTTCAGAGCAGGATACTGAAGGAAGGAACTCTGGACATGGTATATACCATATATCTGCATAGAAAGTCACTAAGAGTCCTCATTGGTGGAGACCAGGTTACACTGGCACCTAGCAAGATGTGATGAGGCATAGAAGAAGTGTTCTGGTGCAAATATGAGAATTAGAGAGATCCCAGAGCTTGTGCTAAGCTTTTGGTCCGAGTTCCAAACCAAACAAATGGCAAAACCTCCCTGAGCATATTGAACATTCAATCCAGAACCCAAGAAGGTCATATCTTGCTAGACTAAGGTTAACATCACAGGATGAAGTTTGAAACCAAAGGAGTTTTGCCTTACCAAAACTAAAATTAAGTTTGAAGGTAGTAAAATGTGCTACAAAGTTTTGATTATATATAAAGAAATCACTAGACAGGAAAAAAACATTTTTAAATCAAATATTGTAAATTTTAGCATAAATATTTTTGTGGGATATAATTGAGGAGGTTCTGAGATAATGATTTATAGTATTAAATGTATATATTGGAAAGGAGATAATTTAAAAGTCAATAAGTCATACCCTTAAGAGTATAGATGAAACAACAAATTAACTCCTCAAAAATCTGAATAATCATAACAATAAAAATGTAAATAAATGCAGTTATAAAAAAATACACAATAAAAGCTAAATTTAAAAAAAAGGCAAATAATCACTGTAAAAAGTAAAAACTGCACAATCTGTACAGGTACTAGAGATATTACAATATTAATAAAGAAATATATTAAAAATTTTATTCCAGAACATTTGATATTCAAAAGGTTTTTGAAGAACATGGAATGATAAATTGCATACAGTAGAAATAATGTGAACATGTATTTTCTAAAATTTTTAAATATATTAAAATTGAATTAATAATAAATAATCATACTCAATATAAACCTTGATGTTCAAATTGATTAAAGTTCAAATCGTATCCAAAATTAAAGAATAAATGATACTAATAAAATATCATATTTTGGAAAGGAGATGAAGAGCACAATCACTTTTATGACTTTAGCATTAACATGATTCAAAAAAATTCACATGTATGAAATTTAAAGTCACAATCATATATATATATATATATATATATATACGTGTGTGTGTGTGTATATATATATATATATATATGCACACATACATAGACACAAAAATCTAGTCAAATAGTGTTAGACCACATTCTGCAATGTATAAAATATATTTTTGGAGGGTACTGGGGATTGCACTCACAGGCATACTGAGCCACATCCTCAGTCCTATTTTGTATTTTATTTAGAGACAAAGTCTCACTGAGTTACTTAGCACCTCACTTTTGATGAGGGTGGCTTTGAATGCACGGTCCTCCTGCCTCAGCTTCCCAAGCTGCTGGGATAGTTTATAATTTTTTTTTATGACCATACAAGTTTTATTACTGGTAGACAAGTTTGTTTTACTGTTTAAAAATTAAAGTTACCGATCACCATGTTAACAGAATAAAAGAGGAAAAAAGAATATGTGACAATAGGAGAAAAAAAAATTTTAGATACATATTTCACCACATACCATGATGAAACTGTCAATAAATTAGGAAAATGTTACTTCTTAAAGCAGTCTATGAAAACCTACCTAATGATAAAATACCATATGCCTTGATTGTATGATCAGACACAACATTAGGATGACGACACTGACCACTGCTAGTAAACTTCGTAATGATTGTTAGTGCAATAAAGCAAGAAAAAGAAATAAAAGCATATAATTTTGAAGCAAGAAAATTATTATTTTCAACAAATATATTGTTTAAATGGAAAAATTTAATATTTAAGAGAAAACTGTGACTTTAAAATGGGATTTTAGAAACGGGCCACAAGATCAATTTTCAAAAATTACTTCTGTGTCCATACACTAATACAAAAAAAAATGAGAAGATTAATTTTAAAATAAAAATTTAATATACCAAGAACAAGCATAATAACAGACACTAAGAACACTGAACCATAAAACTGAAAATATTTTTAAAGAATATTTAATTTTCAATGTTCGTTAATTGCTATAAATTAATTCCCTATATATTAATTATTTTAATTTAACAACTTATTTTAAATCTGGATAGGCTTTCTTGTAAATTGTTAAGATGATTATAAGGTTAATTTGAAAATGTAAAAATTACTTAGGCTATCTAAGTAAACTTGAAAAAGAAAAATACAGATGGAGCACTCACACTATCTAATTTGAAGAACTAATCATTAAATAAGATAAATGGCATTGACATAAGTATGACAAAGCTTCAATAGAACAAGCTAGTGTCAAGATATAGACACTTGCATATATGTCCAATTGATCTTTAACAAAGACACAAAGAGGACTCAAAAGGGAAAGAAATGGCCATTTTCACAAATGGACCTAGAAGAAGCCAAAAGAAAAAAAAAAAAGTGATAAAAAAGCAATGTCAATTTTAACTTCACATCTACTTTGACATTAATTTGAGATCAATCATATTGTGCAATATGGTGCACATTTATATCATAGGATTATGGTGAGAGTTCAAATAATAAATATGAATAAAAATTTCAAAATAAGGTAACTTTGAATAAACATATTTAAAGGTATATTTTTACATGTTTATAGACTTTACTCCATCTGGTAAAGATTGTGTTGATCAAAATCAATGCCAGGAAAATGAAATTCAAGTTCAAACTGGAAGATTATTTTCATAATACATGCAGTTAATAAAGAAAGAATGAGAAGAATAAAGAACTCCTACAAATCATTGAGAAAAAAAAATCCATTCAAATGAATAAACTTTTAAAGACAATTAACAGGAAAAGATATCAAATGTGAGTAAGTTTATGAAATTTGCTTGTGGAGAAATATCAGGAAAAAGCACATGGAGACTATAAAATTTGTTAATTAGGTTTTTGTCTCTGTTACCAAAATACCCAGTGTGTATAATTTAGAGGAAGAAAAGTTTATTTTCAGCTTGTAGTTTCAGAGGTTCAGTTTTTTTTTTTTGTTTTTTTTTTTTTTAAGGTGGTTTCATTGCTTCAGGTGCAAAGTGAAGCAGAATATCATGGCCTAAGGATAGACTAGCTAGCTGGAGGTGGCCAGGAAGCAGAGTGAGCAAGGGAGAAACCAAGGGGACATGATACAATTCCCAAAGACTCACTCCCAGCCCCACTAGTTTAGTTACCACTCAGCAAAAAGACCTAACAAATTAAGAATAAGTTTAGGCTTTCCTAATCCAATTATCTCACCGCTGAGTATTTCTGCATGAATATGGGAGCTTTGGGAGCATACCTCATATTAAAATCACTACATGAGGGAAATGCAAATATACTATTTTAGATACCTAATTCAGGGTAAAGAGATTAATTTTTAGTATCATGTAGAACAACTGAAATTCCCATGCATCACTGGAAACATCTCTTTGGGAAACTGTCTCTTTGGGAAACTGCTTGGAATTAATTATTTTATTGATTTGAGCATGAACCTAACTAATGACACTTCAATTTCATTCCAAGAAAGAAAAATGAAAATATATATCCTATTAACAAATGTATACAAGAATGTTGTGATAGCATTATTTATGACAGCAATGACTGGAAACACTTTCAGGGTTCACCAGAAGAAGCTGATTATATTATATCCATACAATGGGAAGCTGCTCCGCTATAAAAAAAGTTAGACTACACAGATATAACATTTTTAAATGTTGAAAACACTATGTTGAGCAAAAGAAACTAATTCTAAATGGGTATGTAACATGTAATACCATTTATATAATATTCAGAAACAATCAAAATTAATCCACAGGGATAAACTTTAGGACAATTTTCACATATGGAAGGTTAGAGTAATTTTAAGATGGGTAAGCAAAATTTCCAGCCTAATAGAAGTACACCACACGTTGATAAGAATATTAATTATGCATGTGAAAACATTTGTAAAAACTCCTTGAGCTGCATAGCCACAATGTATACATTTCAATACATGTACACTATACTTCAGTTTAAAATGGAAGATTTTAAGTCATTAGAAAACTACTTCTATGCTATAATTTAAAACAGAGCAAAAAAATCAAGACAAAAACTTTTGTTTGGATTCATTTATTCATTGTAAGTATTTCCTAGTGGTACATATGTGAAATAATTACTTTTATAATGCTTGTTATCCAATGGTATACTCTTTAACAAATAAATTAAATTTTCTATTAAAAAGATGGAATGCAGAGGAAATATGAGCAGAATCAAACCTTAAGGAAAATATTTCCCTTGATGCCAGCATTTTATGAATTACAGGATTATGAAGACAAGCTACTTAGTTAATAATCAGTTTTCAGTGTTGCTGTTTTATTTCATTGTTCCTGGAAGAAATTATGCTGTGAAAGAATTTTAAATATATAATTGCAGAAAATGCCCATGTTCTTATGGATATAGAATTATTATTTGATTTATAAAGAAGTATAATTAATTTCAATTAATATTCTATTGAGATTATAATTAATTTTAAAATAATATATTTTATTGGATAATATTTTTCTAAAATCTGATTGTATAATATTTTACTTGTAAAATATGTAGTTTATTAAGGAAGCACAGGCCATGCTTTTAGTGAATATAAAGATATTTGATGATAATCAGGTAAAAGCTTAGAAATACACATTTTTCTGTTTTTATTGTAGAAACTGATACACTCATCATATGCTGGGAAATGTAAAGAACCTAAAACTAAAATATTTCAGCTTAAAAATCATATACTTTTCTTTAGTATGAATTATGTATTCCTTATTTCCTATGCTCTTCCCCACCTCTCTTTTATTTTTTTCTTTTTAAGAAATGTCATTTAAAATTAAGATCCTGAGTAGTAATTTGCTTCTCAGGCTTTTAGCAGTGATAACCCTATATTAGGAGCTAAAAGGATATTTTGTTAGGCTATAAACATGCAAAGTCTTGATGTACATTGGAGATAAAAATTGCCATTTAGGTGAACATTGGATGTGTTTGTCCTTAAATAAACATTTCTATTTCTTAGATGGGAGACTAAAAACAAATGTAAAGTCAAATTTCTCATGTTATGCTGCAGATTTCCTTTGTACTGATATTTTAAAAAAAGAAAACTTTCACATATTTGACTCTGGTTTTGCATATAAACATGATGCCTTTTATAATTAAAACAAGTTGTTATTTCAAATATTTTAATGAAAACCATACTTTGCTTTTAAATCTTGATTTTATAAAAATTAAAATTTTAAGTAAATGTTTATTGTTAATAAAATGTCCCATTTGTTTTCCATACAACATATAAAAGCTTTTCTCTGTAGTACCTGATGGAATTGTTTCAGAGAAAGGTCACTATGTACATGAGGTGGTTGCTGAGAATTCACTTACTCTGAGGAAGATCTGGGGGCTAGTGCCTTACCAGTAACGGTCACTATTTGGGGAGGTGATATCTCATTTGTGAACACCTCTTATAATTGATATATCTTTCATATTTCATGAATAAGTATTATCCTAGCAAGGAGAATTGGCTCAAGAAATTGTGTAAAATAAATGACTGTCATTACCACGTATGCTGCACAATTGAAAGAAACAATTTGTAAAATAAAAAACACTGACTTATCACCTTGTAGTTACCTTAATTAAATATACCTATCCTTAATTTTATACTTTGATTGAATAGTTCGTTTTTTTCAAAAAAATGATGTTATTTTATTTCTTTACTCGATATCCCAGAAAAAAGAAATGATGGATAAATCAATAATTTGATTTTCAAAGAAAGAACCATCTTATTGATTAGTAGTAGATCTTTAACTTTTCTTGATATAAATTAGAACATTTTGAGGGGATATTGAATATCTACCTTTCTTACTGAGGAATTCTTTTCCCTGCCATTCCTGTGGTCATGGTCTATTTATACCTGTTCAACAGTCAGGACAATGTAATTCCTCTTATCGAAAAGAACAATAAAAGAAGTCATAATTCTGTAAAATTCCACAGTGAAGTTACACTTTGAAAAATTTGAACATTATTCATTTTTTAATTTAAAGGTTTTACTATTTCTGTACAGGGTGGGGGAGGGATTTGGGGAAGGAATGCTTTTTAGAAAAAAAATTATTTTTAAGAGGAAAGGTCAGCTTAAATGTTACAAGTAATACAAAATATGCCATACAGTAAGCATAATATTTACCACTGAACTTTATTTATACCAGAATCTCAAGACAACATGAAGTGCTTTCATTTTGAACATGAAAGTACATTGCAAACTCAAGAAAGCTTTTGGTTATTCTGTAGGGGGCAGCAAAATATAAACAAAATAAATATTGGAGGTCTACTGACAGGAACCATTTAGCAGCTGGTTTGTACTAAGAGCAAGTGGGTGGAATTTACCTGAATTGCTGCAGTATTATCATCATGGCTAATTAAAATTCTTTACGTTAGCAACAGGGGTTGCTTGTATTCCCTTTTATCTAATCTCTTCTTTTATATACACAACTACTGAAGCTGAACAAAACCAGTGAGATAAAATTAACACACAAATTGTTTTTCCTCCCTTTGGGCAGGAAAAATCCTGTTTACAAGGAAAATAATATTATACATAAATATTTATGAAAAACAACAGAGTCAAAATCATTGAGTTTTTGTGTAAATTAGCAAAAAATAACATGAGGTAGGATGTTTGATACATTTATTAATGGCTCCACAATATCCTTTAGAAAGCCTTATTTAGAAAATAGAAACATGTTCTTTCAATAATTAATTTAGGTTGTGCCAGGTGAGAGAAACTGAAGAATTTTTTAAACTAATATTGTGAATTTATTAAAGTTTACTGCCCATCCTATAATACTTTCATTTTAGTATAAAAAGAGTTTCATTAGGAAGAAATCAAGAAAGCAAAGAGTTATAGTAACCTCATTAGGATTCTAGCGAGTGAATTTAATCTAGACTGAGGTATAAGTGGAAGGACTTTAGGTAAAGGGCAACATTTTTCACTTAATGAGATGTCTACATCAACCTACAAAATTATGGGTTTTCAAGACTCCTGAATTCATTATCTTTCAGGATTAAATTTTCAGTCTTTTGTAAAAAAAAAAAAAATTTACATAAAAAGCTACTGGGTTGTTTACTTATATTCCTTGGTTTTACATTCCAGCTATTGATTTTGTCCCAGACATCATCAAACAAATAATATATGTGTTAATACAACACATTGAACATTATAAAACTTAAGTATGCAGTAAATTAAGTAGATGATATATTAAAGAAACATCATGATTTGTAACAAGAAAGGGATGTATACTTAGGATATTAAAATGAAAGTGAGATGAAGCCAGGTGTGGTGGTGTATGCCTATAGTCCTGCTATTGGGGAGACTGAGGCAGAGGATCACATACGCTGGAGTTCAAGGTAAGCCTGGGTGACATAAGGAGACTACATCTCACACACACACACACACACACACACACACACACACAGAAATTGAAATGAGGGATTAGTAAATGAGTAAAACTAAAATAATAGCAAACATGTAATTACAATTACATTTGTATCTTTATTTGAAACTATTTGTGTGTATGTGTATATATCTTAGTTTTTCTTTCTATATTTTCCATCTAATTTATTTGCTTTCTATTGGTTTCTGCATAGTCAAAAATCTTTTTCTCCTAACACATTATATGAGGAATTTAATCCATTATCTACTATATGGTTAAGTTCAAAATGTTTCTTTTCTTTCCTTAATATTACAAGAAAGTGAAAGATTGAAAGATGGAGACTCATTAAGAAAGAGGATTGACTCTCATTAATTCTTTCTTCTATTATTTAAGACATTATCTAGATACAACTGTAATTCTCATCCTGTAAGTTCTTCAACATCTCAATATGATTTATCAATGTTTTAATGACCTTTTTAAATAAGAGAACAAATTGTGGGTAATGTAGATAAAATTCAAGGAAAGCATCCCCTTATTTGAAAAATAGTGTACACAATTTTGTAAAAACTGTTGTTCAAGGAAAAGAAAACCTCCTATCATTAACTGAAGTAGAATTTTCCCAGGTGATACTCATGTTTCAGTATATAGGAATGATTGTAATAAAATTATAAGACCATTTGGTATATGTAATGGTTTAGAGGTGAGATATCTCTTAAAAGCTCATGTGTGACAAAATGCAAGAAAGCTTTTTTTAAGTTATACATGGACACAGTGTCTTTATTTTGTTTATTTTTATGTGGTGCTGAGGATCGAACCCAGTGCCTCACATGTACGAGGCAAGCACTCTGCCACAGAGCCACAACCTCAGCACAGAATATAAGAAAGTTTAGAGGTGAAATGGTTGAGTTATAAGAACCTTAACCTAATTAGTGCTTTAATCCCCTAATAAGGATTAACTGTGTGGTAAATGTAGAGAGGTAGGGTATGGCTGGAGAAGGTGGAACCCTAGAGGCATGCATTTGAAGTTTATATTTTGTCCATGAGGGGAGCTGTGTCCTCCCCAAACCTCTCTTTCCTGGCACCATGTTTCCAGCTGCTTTCCTCTGCCAAAGTCTTCTGCCATGATGTGCTGCTTCACTTTGGGTCCCGAGGAATGGAGTCAGCTATCTACAGACTGAGACCTCTGAACTGTGAGCCCCCAAATATTATTTTCCTCCTCTAAAATTGTTCTTGTCATGTCTTTTGGTCACAGTAGTGAAAAAGCTCACTAAAACAATATATTCAAAATGGAATTTAACATGAAATCAGAAGAGCTCTGTTAAGTGAAGAGAAATAAATTTACTTTGAAAATAGTTATAGTTCTTATATTTCCAGGTTACAAATTTTTAATTTTATTTTATTGCAAACTTGCTTTTAAGTATCTATTAATATAAGGTATACCACAATTTAAAAAGCAGGTTTGTTTGACATTTTTGGGTTCAATAGTCAGAAACTGGTTGCTAAAAGTGATAATGTGTAAGTAGACTCTTGTCAAAATGAGAAAAATAAAGTCAAATGTCATATATCCTTCACTTTATATATGTCTAATCTCTGAAGCTGAGGATATGTAGATAACTTGTGATAAAATTATTTTAAGAAAATACTCTCTGGCTTTCTAACATCATTGTCCTAATTTAGGAATCAATCAGATTTGTATACTAAGAGATTCATTCTTTCATCCAAAATCATATTCTTTCTACTTACTCAGTCCTAAAAGTATGCATGCTAAAAATAACATGTAAATAAAAATACATCTCTCTCTTTCTCTCTCTCTCTTTCTCTCTCTCTCTGTGTATGTGTGTGTGTGTGTATGTGTGTATGTTTGTATTTTATTTCTGAATACCTAAAGTTCAAAGCTGATACTGGTCTCCAGTTGACTCAAAAGTCAGATACCAAATGGTATTGTCTCAAAATCATGGCATCAGACATATGAAAATATATGACTTTTGATTATGGAACTTATGACAACATTTTCACAGACTTCCTTTGATACCTACTTCTCCTACTCTCAGAATGCTTGTTATTAAAATAATATCCATTTTTAAATTTCCTCTTGTCATCTGATTTTCCCAGAGTTTAAATAATTTATGTATGATAATCTGGGTGGTTATTTTTATATTTCTTTATACCTGAAATAAAGCATCATACCATTTGACTTCCAGACTCATGTTATTTCTTCTAGAAAGCACTTAAGAACTAATTTTTTTTCAAGAAGTAATAAAATTGCTTATATTCTCACACATGGGTCTCAGAAGAGGCTTAGATAATTCTGAGACATTCATAATGAACATGTTTTTTAGAATATACTAAATATTTTTGAATATGTAAAAACATATTGAATAATTTGCCTTTTACTTATATAAATACTGCTAAAGCACCCTCTTGATGAACATGTATTATGAGTCATTTCTTAGTGGCAGCTGGCAGTGATGTGTTAGGTTGCATGAAACAATCTGCATCTTTTATCTATTGAACACATAGCTTTTAAACATGAATTGTTTGGCTTAAAATAAGGATGCAGTAGATCAAATAATCATATGATAATTATAGTAGTATCTCTTTTACATATAAATTGCACACATAGAATGGTGTTTTTTGTTTTTGTTTTTGTTTTTTTTTTGGTACTAAGGATTGAATTCAGGGGTACTCGACCACTGAGCCACATCCCCAGCCCTATTTTGTGTTTTTTTTATGTAAAGACAGGGTCTCACTGAGTTGCTTAGTGCCCGCCATTGCTGTGGCTGGCTTTGAACCTGTGATTCTCCTGTCTCAGCCTCCCAAAGTGCTGGGATTACAAGTGTGAGCCACTGTGCCTGGCTTAGAATGGTGTTTTAAAGAGTACTTCAGATACTTGTTTTAAAAGATAGAAAGTGAGAACCATATAGAGACAGAAAGTTACTTAGGATTACATAGCCATCTACTTCCACAGTCAGAACCACACCTTGAGTCCCTTATCCCAGTATAGCGCTTTTGCTACTGCACGTAGCATATTGCAACTCACATGAGCAGGGTCATAGACCAATGCTTGACTATTTGAGGCTAAACATGAGCTGAATAATTATGCTGGATAAAATGGAATCATACAGATCATCACTCATATTTCTCATCTGTCACTTGTCAGTGTGTTATTCTTCCGTCACTCAGGATCTCTCATTCTCTGATCTTGTCCTCATTTTCTTAACTGTAAGATAAGGAATAGCAACAGCATCTACCTGATAACTATGTGAAGGTTTCAAAACAGTGCCCTTCACTTGGCAAATATGGTAGGAACTTTTATTATTATTATTCCATTAGTACTTTTTCTATTGTTAGTTGAATCTACATAATACTTGAAGTAATTACCCACTTTAATGAAAACAACAAACACTAGCACTTTATTTTTAAGTATAGATCTAGAAAATCCCATTTCTTTCTCTGTATGCATTCTCTTCACTATAGGTATTTATCAGTATGTATGTGTAGTTATATAATATAAGCCTACATCAAAAGTTAAATTTGTTGTGAAGGTTTTGTGTGTGTGTGTGTGTGTGTGTGTGTGTGATTGCTGTTTCTTCTGTTATGTCTGTTTTGTTTTTCCCTAAAATAAGTTGACTCGCTATTGTACAGTTTCTCATGAAGATACTGGAATCATTAGTTTAAAATATCTTCAGGATATGTACTGTCTTTTGAACTGTCACTCTGTGACAGACAATGCTTTCTTGCAGGGTATCCCTTGTGTAACAATGGTTTCAGATGAAAAATTTCTACGAGAGGCCACTCAGTGATCATGTACAAACATTAGAGGTTGGAAAGTCAGATGAATGTCACTTATTCTATTTTCAGGTCTTCTTCCATCATTGGCTAATTTAAATTTCTTTATCTCTGGTCCCCAGAGATTGTGAAACTCCAGTTGAATTATGTGGTGTCAAAAATCACTAAATCTGTCAAGAATTCAAATTCCTTGCACTTCAATATTAAATTTTACTTGTCATTTATAAAAATACTGAAGACAATTTCCACAACTGGGGATGTAAATGTCAAAAAATTCCAGATTTACCACTGTTAACATTAGATTAATGAATGTCAATCAAAAAACTTATATCAGGTCATTTCTCTCTATGAAATGCCATCTATAAATAAAAACAGTCACCACACTATGTGATTACTCTTGTGAATATTTGCATCTGAGAAAGGGTCTACTCTTTAAGAGAACAATTGAGAAGATAGTTCAAACTTCTAGCAACTTTCTAGCAGCAATGTAAAAATTATTAGCTAAAAAGATAATAATTTATATAAGAATATAGCATCATTCCAAACATTTTCTATAATCAAGATCTAAAATATGACAGAAAATTAAAATTTCTATGTTTAGATTCAGAATTCCCACTTCTGTCTTCCAATGTCTCTTATTCCTATTCTCTAACACACCTTTCTTCCTACCTAATAAAAAATAGACAAACTATCACCTCTGGCTCCATTAATTTTTTTTTTCAATCAGAATGTTTGTCTAGTAAAACATGTATTTTTTTAAGTCATGGCATAACAGTATTGTTTTTTGACCTCAGCCATAATTCAAGGGTGCTACTTATTTCATGTGTTTTTTATAATCATATCTCCTCCAATCCTCAGGAGTGCTGACCTAAATGTTTCCTTCTAGATTCAGATTCTGAAATCAGTGCTACTTAAATTGTTTGGTAGATCAGAGTAGGTCCTTGACCTCTGCCAACTTTCACAGACAGGGCAGAAAGTCACAGCAGCTCTAAGGAAACTCACATAGCCACTTGACAGATGAATTTTATGAGGATTAAATTTAATTTAATTTAATTGAAAATTAGATGGTTTGCTTTTTCAGTGTGCTTTTTCGTTTAATTTTTCTAATATTTATTTTTGTTGTATTTTGCATAAGTATCAGTTTGTACCACACTAGTTATTTTTAAGTGTAACTATAAAGTTCTTCACCACAGATGGTTTGGAAACTATTTTAGTTCATCTTCATCTCACCAACTCTCACACAAAACCATTGGACATTTAAAAATCTTCATTATATCTATTTTATCTTAAGATGCCACTAGTGATAGTTGCTTTGTTTGTTTCATACTTAAGTACAGGTCTGAAGGTCAAAACTACACTGAAGTACATCACTAAAGTAGGTTAGATTATATATTTTCTTAGACTAAAGATCATTGAGCCAGTAAATAAAGCTTCAGTTCTCACCATTCTGATTACTAAAAAGACTATTCAATTTATATGTCCCAAGGCCAGAGAAAAATAAGCCAAAGATAACTGAAATTGAGAGAAACTACATTTGCTCATAATGCGCAGAGCTGCATCTAGTTCGGGGCTACTGTTCCAGACCTCCTTGTATTGATGCAGTAATTCTAACCTTTCATTTTAAGTGAGAGCATGGAATAAGGGTATCTTAAAACCCTAACCAATCAGACTAAGATGACTAATAGCATATCCATCTACCCAGTCTAAAAATAAGAGGTTTTCGAGCTACCCTCCAGTTCTCCTTTCCATTCCTAGCCACAAACAGATCTTCATATCCAATCCACTGTATAAATGTTTATTTCTCTTATATCTGCCCTTTTCTTCAGCTTTAGCTCAGGCTCATCATATCTCACTTACAACATTGTCATATGTCCAACTCAAACCATTATTTCCACCTTGTGCACTTTCATCAGAATACAAATGTTGCCACCTGGGATTCTCTAGCATTATGAAGTCTACTAAAATCACTGATTTTTGATTCTTTAAAGAGCACCAAAGATAATTGCATCAAAGGTTGCAAAAGTCAGAACAAGACACTAGCATATTTTTGGAAACTTTTAAATATATTTTTGTGTCAACATGGTATCAAGACTTATACTCTAATAATATGACATCAGTGACTGCTTTAAATCACATACTAAATGATAGATTGAGTAGTACCAAATGCTTTGTGAACCTTTATTTTGAATTGCTGAGGGAAGCAGAATTCATTGACAGTTACAGCTTTGTAATTATCCTTGAGAAGTAGTTTCACTATAGAAAGAGTTTCAATCTCTTTCTTTCCCTATTTA
>CM053406.1:51292210-51313284 GCA_028644305.1 Xerus rutilus
TTTTTTCAACTTCCCCAGCACCAGCTACTAGCACTTTCAAGTGCTACCTGTACTTCACAGACACAATACACCATGCTCATTTCTGGAGCATTCTTTGGTATATTTTTCACTCTTTAGTTTACTTTGAATTTGCTAAACATTTTGCATGGATTTAATTAAAAGGAATTATTTTATTGATAAATTCATATCTCTCATTTCAATTTTCATTATGAAACATTTCTTGACATTTTACAGTTTGACTGATATGATGGCACAATTCTGATAGAGTTTCTAGTTGCATGATACACTTAGAAATGAGCAAGAGGGATGTTATGGTTTAGATAGGAGATATCCCCCAAAAGCTCATGTGTGAGAGAAACAATGCAAGAAATTTTAAAGTGAAATTTTGAGTTTTGAGAGCCTTAACCTAATCAAGCACATTAATCTGCTGATAATTATTAACTGGGTGGTAACTGTAGACAGGTAAGTAATGGCTGGATGAAGTAGGTCACTGGGGGTATGCCTTTGGGGTATATATTTTGTCCCTTATGAGCCTAGCTTAATCTCTTTCTACTTCCCGTCCTAAGTTACTTTCCTTTACTACATCCTTCCATCCTGATACTCTGTCTCATTTCAGGCACAGAGCAATGGACTCAGCCATTTACTGACTGTGACCTCTGAAATCATGAATGCCAAATAAACTTTTCCTCCTCTAAAATTTTTCTTTCCATGTCTTTTGGTCACAAGAGTGAAAATATTGACTAAAACAAGAAACATTTGCTCCGTTCTTATAACTTTAAAAAGTTCTAAATATTAGAAAACACACAACCCTGTACATATACAGAGCAACTTGGGGTCTGACACTTGACACTAGCACGTCATGACCTAGAACTTAAACACTAACCCACATGGAGTGATTAAAACAAAGTTAGCTTTAATTTTCTAAGTCCTGGGTTTTATAAATGAAAAACTGATAAACTCAAATATTATGCAAATTTTAAGTCTGGCTTTATAAAATGACACATATTACTCATATGGAGAGGATTACAAGAGTTGGGGTACTTAGTTGCAAACAAATTTAATTAACTTGTTGAATACTGCCTCTTAGATGTGAATACAACAGATTAGTGCACAATAAAGTATTGATGTTTAATTTTCTAATAAAGCAAAACATGAATTTTATTACATTTTAGTAATCCAATCCCAGGATTTAGAAGAGTGTCTAAATTAACTATGTCAAAAAGACATGTATAGCAACTGAGGAATGCTTTTCAGTGCTAAACAATGAACATTGCTATTAAAATTTCAATACAGGTTAGACATAAGAAGTGTGAAAAAAGATACTACATTAGCATCTTGAAGACCATTAAATATTATAATTTATTTTTCCAAATATTTAATTGACTAATAGAAATTCTACATATTCAGGGCTGAGGGTATAACTCAGTGGTAGAGCGCTTACCTAATGCACACAAGCATCTGGGTTAAATCCACAGTATCAAAAAAAATGAACTTTTGATGCTTACAATGTGATAGTTTCAAAAAACATCTTTATGGTTTAGACATGAAGTAATCTCAAAGCTCATGTGTGAAACAGTGCCAGAATGTTCAGAAGTGAAGTTACTAGATTTTGAGAGCTGAAGCCTCATCAATGGATTAATCCACTGATAAGAATTAACTTGGTGGTAACTATAGGAAAGTAAGGTATAGCTAGAAGAAATAGGCTACTGGTGCAGGTATGTCTTTGGTGTTCATATTTTATCCTTAGTGAGCAAAGATATCCCTTTCTCTCTCTCTCTCTCTCTCTCTCTTTCTCTCTGTCTGATGGTTGCCATGCCTTGTGATGATTCCCTCCATTATGACCTTCCACTATGATGTTCTGCCTCACCTTGGACCCAAAACTCTAAAGTAGGTTGACCATGGACAGAACCTCTGAAGTGATGGGTCAAAAGAAACTCTTTCTCTTCTAAGCTGTTCTTGTCAGGTACTTTGGTCACAGTGACACAAATTTGATTAAAACATATATGCAGTATATAATAATTACCACAATCAAATGAACATATCCATCACTACCTATAACCGTGTGTGTGTGCATGCAGGCACATACGTTACACATAAAATATGTTCTTCTATAAAATTTTAAGTAGACAACACAGTATTATTAGCTACAGTCACCAGGTTGTACATTTACAGAAACTATCTTTTAAAACTGACCAATCTCTTCATGTTACCTAACTTCCACCACTAGCACCAACCATTACTCTGTTTCTTGAGTTTGACCCTTAGATTCCACATAGAACTGAGATCAAGTGGAATTTGTCTTATTATGTGTGTTGTATTGTACTTAGCATAATGTCCTCCAGTTCATTCATTTTATGTCACAAACATTAAAACTTTCTTTTGTATGGCTGAAGAATTTTCAACTTCTATATACCAACATATACATATAAATAGGTGACATTTTCTTCATCCACTTATCTGCTGATAGATAATTTGGTTGTTACTATATCTTAGCTACTGTTATCATAACTTATGCAACAGTTAACATGGGGGTACAGATAACTGTTTGAGATACTGATTTTGGTTCTTTTAGATATCTACCTAGAAGTGAAATTGTTGGATCACATAGTACTTCTATTTTAAATTTATATGAGGAATCTCTATAATGTTTTCCGTAACAACCATACCAATTTATATTCTCTACAATTATGTGTAAGCATTCTCTTTTATCTACATCCTGGCCAAATCCTGTTTTGCTTGTCTTTTTTATTTTTGTTTTGCAGTACTTGGGATGGAACCAGGGAACTGCAAAAGTTAGGCAAGTGATCTGACACTGAGCTACATCCTCTTGCTTTTCTTTTGGATAAGATACTCCATATATGTATAATATGTCAAAATACATTCTACTGTCATGGATGACTAATAAGAACAAATTTTAAAAATTCAAAAATATATGGGTTGAAGTAATAAATCATTGAGGTTTTGAAGTGCATTTCCCTGATGATTACTATGTTGAGCATCTTTTTAGGTATCTTATAGCCCTATGTTTTAATCTGCTCTTTTGACTATATGACCAAAAGAACTGTCAGGAACAATTGTGGAGGAGGCAAAGTTTCAGAAGTCTCAGTTCATAGATGGCTGCCTCCATTCTTTAGGGCCTGAGGTATGGCAGAACATCATGGTAGAACTCTATAATGGAGGAAAGTGACTCAGGACTGTACCTGAAAGGAGAGAGAGAGAGAGAGAGGGAGAGGGAGACGGAAAGGGAGAGGGAAAGGGAGGCAGGGAGAGAGAGAGAGAGAGAGAGAGAGAGAGAGAGAGAGAGAGAGAGAGAACATACAAAATTGTACACCAAAGCTATACCCACAATGATCCACTTCCCCACACCCAATTTACCTATAGTTACTATCCAGTTAAATCCCTATCAGGAAATTAATCCACTGATTAGATTAAGACTCTCATAACCCAATCATTTCACCTTTACATTTTCTTGCATTGTTTCACACATGAACTTGGGGGGACACCTAATATCTAACCATAACACCATTTGTATATCTTCTTTGGGAAAATATCTATTCATTTATAATTAGATTATTTATTACTTTTTTGTGCTTGATTATTTTGTGTTCCATATATACATAAAAGAAATTAAATCCTTATCAGATATATGATTTGCAGATATTCTCTAAGTTATCTTCACTTTGTTATCTTTGCTATGTAGAATCTTTTTATTTGATATAATCTCATTTGTTTGAAGTTGATTTTATTGCATATGATTTGGTGGTAAATTAAAAAAGAGAACTATTTCTAAGACCACCATCAAGGACTTTTTATTTTTAAAGGAACTTTTCTTTTAAAAAAAATAGTGTAATTATAGCTATACATAATAGTGGGGCTCATACTAACTTATTCATAAATGCATATAACATAATTTCTTTCTATCTAATCTCCAGTCCTTTTTCTCCCCTCCATCCTCTCCTTTTCTACTTCCTCTACTTTACTGGTTTTTCTTCTATTTATTCATTTTTTAAAAATTGATGCATTGAAGTTACAAATAAATGTGAAATTGATTGTGATAGATTCATATATGACCATAGCATAATTTGGTCAATTTCATTCCTCAGTTCCTCCCCTTTACCATCCTTCTTTTGATGTATTTCTTAAATTCTATAGTTATTTTTTCTATTTTCATGAGTCCCCCATACACACATTTTTAAAAATTCCTTATTCATATATTTTCTTCATTTGAGAGAAAACATTCAAACATTTAATTTCTGATTTTGGCTTGTTTCAGTTAGCATGATGTTCTCCAGTTCCGTGAATTTACTGGCAAATGTCATAATTTTGTTCTTATTTTTTAAAAAAATTTTTAGATGTTGATGGACCTTTATTTTATTCATTTATTTATATACAGTGCTGAGAATTGAACCCAATGCGTCACACATGCTAGGCAAGCTGCTCTACCACTGAGCCACAAACCCATCACTGTTGTTCTTCTTTATGGTTGAGTAAAACTTCATTGTATATGTGAATACCATTGTCTTTATCCATTCATCTGTTGATGGACACCAAGAATGATTCCATAACTTTGCTATTATGAACTTCCCTGTTATAAACATTGCTATGCATGTATCACTATGATATGCTGATTTCATTTTTTCTGGATTAACATCAAAGAGTGGAAGAGCTGGATTTGATGGTGGTTCCATTCCTAGTCTTTTGAGGATTCTCCATATTTTTCATAGTGATTATACTGATTTGTACTCACACCAACAATAGAGAACTGTACTTTTTTCCCTACATCTTCACCACCATTTAAAGTTATTTGCATTCTTTTTGATGGCCTTTATAACCAGAATGAGATGAAATCTCTATGTAGTTTTGATTTGTATTTCCTTGATTGGTAGGGATATTGAACATTCTTCAGTGTTTGTTGGCCATTGTGTTTCTTCTTTAGAGAAATGTTTAGTTCACTTGCCAATTTATTGATTGGGTTGTATGTTTGTTTGTTTGTTTTTGATGATAAATTTTTTTGCATTCCTTATATATTCTGGAATATTAATTTCCCATTGGAAGAGTAGCTGGTAAAGATTTTCTCTCATTCTGTGGTCTTTCTCTTCATGCACTTAATTATTTTCTTTGCTGTGCAGAAACTTTTTTAACTTGAAGTTATCCCACTTATTGTTTTTAGTTTTATTTCCTGAGCTTTAGGAGTCTGCTAAAAAAGGAAGTGTCTATACCAATAATTTGGAGTGTTACTGTTTTTGATATCTCCTAATTAAAAAAAAATTGTTCTTGAAATCCAATTACAATTGATTTAATTCAAATCCAAATATTAAATTGAATTTGAGAATTAAATTAGTAATGTAAAGGAAATTATTACCAAATGCTAATGAGAAATGGAAAAAGATGAACTTAATAGGAATGAAATTTACATTTATAAATAGAGGCTGTAAACACACTCTAATTCTCTTCTTTAAAAAGAAATTTTAAAATTTTCTTCTCAATCCATTATTGTATTTACTCATCATTAGTTCAATAGCTATTACAGAATAAAATGGAAATGTATTTGGTCAATTTAATAGTAAGATTTAAATTGATTAAAAATATCTCAACATTACATGACCCATAAAATCATAAGCTAATTTGAGATAAGAATCTTGAGAAAAGGACATGATTGGTTGATGACATGGACTGACCATTAATATTACATAATTGTTCCATTAGTAAATGTTTTATAATACATTTTCTACAGACATATATTTATATGAAATTAAAGATATGAATTTCAATAAGTCTTTTCCTTACTCATTCTCTCAGATAATTTCTTAATTGTCATGTAGATTTAAAATTGTTATTTAAATTATGTCTTCATCATTGTGTTTTGGCATCTAGCTTCATATTTGTGTAGTATTTTCTGAATCATACTCAATACTTTTTAAAAATAATTTGCTTAAAAATTAGATATCTTTTCTTTTTTTATTGTAAAACTAAATACTTGTAGAGTTGAACATTTTTTCCAACAATTTAGGATTTTTTAAATAACATAATTTTTCAAACATAAGAATTGCTATAGTTATGTATGACCTTATTTTAAAGAACACTTTGCTAGGGTTTCATATTTCCTGTGAAAAACATGATTATTGATTGAAATAATACTATAAATTAATTATAGTAGAATAAGTATTACATGCTGTGTGTGTTGTGCAAAAACATTTTAATATTTTCCTAATTAATCATAGATATGTGTAACTAAAACAGCTTATATACACACACATATGCACCTGCACACACAGTATAGTCAAGAAGAAAATCAGTGTACAGTTAATACTTAATAAAAATGAATTTGAAAATAATAATTATATCACCTTCAACTTTTTCATTAGATTAATTATAATCCCCAATGAACCTCCCTATTATTGTTCTTTAAGTTGTGTTTTTTACTATTGGAGAAGAACCTACTCACATTTCTGTAGTTTACCAAGAGAGAAAACTGTTCATTTTGCACTTTTGAAAATGCAAACTAAATTATGCTAAAGGAGATATAAAATTGTGTCATCTACATGTAAATTGGTTTTGGAACCTGAGGGAGGGATGAATTTTGTATATATTATGTTAAGATCCTATCATAGTATCTAATGGATTAGATTTTATTAAGTGCAATAAAACCAACATGATTTTTCTGCAGAAACTAAATTGAACCAAACTACATAATTAATTACCGAAACTCGTTAATTTCTTCACAATACAGTACAGTTATAAAAATAGTAAAAGTGTAATGTTTTATGAACATTAGAGTATACACTCTCATCTAATGAAGTCTTTAACCCTCTAGCTACTACATAAATGAAGGTTTTAAAATTCTATTATACCTTAAAACCCTTTTAAACTTGAAATAGCTAATGAAACAAGATTGTTCTTACTGTTTTTTGTCTAATCAGAAAGGTCATTGACATTGATAATTACTTGAAATTGACTCAATTTTAGAAGCACTTGAAATAATAACTATAAAAAATTCTGCAGATACAGGAGCAACTAATTCCCTATTTGTTTTTAATTACATATTTGTGACTAGACAGATAATTAGTTAATAAAAAATTTAAACACATAACTATAAAAACTAAAATATTATAATTTTTTTAGAACCTTGCAAGGCCCTTAGCAACTTAGTAAGACCCAGTCTCAAAATAAAAAATAAAAAGGGTGGAGATATGGTTTGGTGATAAAGCACATCTGGGTTCAATCTCCAGTACAAAACCAAAAGGAAAATTCCACTTTATACCCCATATCCTTACCTAACTTATATGATAGTCTCTGAAATTTGTGCACATAAATGAATAAATCCTAAATTTTCTCAATATGAACAATCTAAATGTTGGACAGAATACTTAGGATATTATGTAGAAAACTATTATACTCCTAAATACAAAATTTATCTAATTCTAAGTTGTGTGAATATTAATTCATTTATAGGAAGACTATTCCTGCCTTACTGTCTTCTTTCACCAAACTTCCAGAAACTTCTAGAAAAAGTATTAAGAGATGGATCATAGCCAAGTATTTTAATGTATTCTATTCTCTTCTGTGACCTTTGTCAGTATTATTTTGCTACACGTTTCTCGGGATTTTTCCTTTTGGTTTTGTACTGGAGATTAAACCCAGGTATGCTTTACCATTGAACCATATCTGCACCCTTGTTGTTTTTTATTTTGAAAATGGTCTTACTAAGTTGCTAAGGGCCCTGCTAAATTGCTGAAGCTGACCTCAAACTTGTGATCCTCCTGATTCACACTCTCGAGTCACTGGGATTACAGGTGGTATTACTGTGCCCGGCTCATATATCTTTTTAAAAATAATCTTACTTACCACATGTTCTTTAATATCTCATACACAGGAAAAGCCTACAAACACCCTCAAATGAACACAATGATTTGGAATTTCAAAACAGAGTACAAAATCTCTATACAAATCTTGTTAATTTTGGCCATATTCCTTCATTTACTCTTTGATATTCTTTTATTGCCTTGATCCCTGATTTTCTTCTATTACAAACTTTATTTGGAGGTTTTAACATGTATTAATGATGAAATCTATGAATGAATAACTTTAATAACAAACTCATTGATTGATTTTCCATGAGTTTTATATCAGCTGAAATCTTAACTGAATCCCCCAAAGTCAATTCTCATCTTGGGGATCATTATTTATAAATGTCCTTTTTTAGAATTTAATTTAATTAATAAACTTGTACAGCCTTTCTTATAAACCAGATAGCTATATCAGGCATGCAATAGTAATAAAGACACACCATATATTTGTTAAAATCACAGACTCAATCTCCCTTTCATCCCAGCAGGAAAAGTAGTCTGTCATGGACTACACATTTCTAGTGACTTGTGTGCTTACTTGGAGTTATTATTTAGTGAACTCTAGATTCTATATGGTTTGAATACAATAATATCAAGATATACATCCCAAACCCTATTTTTATTTTTTTATTTTGAGACAAGTTATAAGTCACCAAAGATGGTCTTGATATTGTGATTCTCCTGCCTCAGCCTTCTGAGTCTCTGTAGAGAGAATTGAATAAGGGAAGCAACTCTTTGATTTAACAGATGCCTTTTGATGACATAAGTACCATGGCCTATATATCTACAATAAGGAATAATTCTTTTATTTTTTTACTCCAAATCACCTACCACAATAAGAATAAATTCCCTTTTTATTTATTGTATCCAAGCACAGTAATAAAAAAATATATAATGCATTGTTTAGTTACACACTATCATAATCCAGGATGCTCAGAGTTTCCCACAATTCATTTGTTTGGCTTGATTCACCGACATCCTTAATCACAAGCCTCTAAATACCATAGATTTCAAAGAGATTAGATATAGAGTAGTTTCAAAAAAGACAAGGATAAAAACCTGATAAAGTATAATTGATGAGAATTACCATTGATGAGAAACACTTTTAATGGACCACTTATTTGGATATTTGTTGTATCTCCATTCTTACTTCCAGCTGCCTTAATCCCCTGGAATTGAGTTCCAGTGAATAGCCCAATTTGGGTAATTGATGATGATGATTATGTGAATTAGTCATGATGATAACACAGAAGACATGTTCTTCACACCTGACTCAATACTATAAATCCAGTTCTTAATGTGCCCTTAGAACATCTGTCGCTGAACAAATCAACACTTATTTACTACTGCTGATGGAATCCAAGGTGTTTAGAAAAATGTTCATCAGTTAAGAAAAAAACTACATAAGAGTTGGGGATTTGACTGAGTGTAATAGTTCTTGCCTAGCATTTTTGAGTCCTTGGGCTCAATTCCTAGCACTGCAAAACAAAAGAAGACAGAACAAAAAACCTGTGCCCAGTGAAGATCAATTGAGCATATTCTGCCCCCAATACAGCTTCTATTGTGTAAACTATACATTTCCTATAAATATTATGGCTTACTCTGAAGTGGAATATCTGTAATTCCAGAATGCCAAAATACACAAAAATTCATCTCACTTGAAAGCTGTCTGGTTTCAGTTTATTCTTTGTAAAAGTTAGTTGCAGTCACATTTGACACATTCAAAGTGGCATAGTAAAGGATGAAAAGAGTAAGAAACTTGTCTCTCACAATCTGCCATTTATTTATTTACTTTTTATTTTCATCATTCACATATGGCACTATCAAAATTAATAGGTATCCTCATGAACAATTTTAGCAAATCGAGTAATGTTTGTGTTACCTTTAGTCTTACAGACTCCACTCATTTCAAAAGATATTATTTCTTACCCCTTTCAGTGGTGTGGTTTCATATATTGGTAATAAAGTAAAGTTTTTTATCATGTGATGCACTCTTTTCTTGGATCCTCTAATCCACAATATTTGCATGTTTTTAAATTTGTGTGCAATAATGATCATTCTGTGATGTCGAATTCTATGTTTTTTGACAAATATATGTTACCTTGTATGCACTGGGAATCCCACAATATCTCACAGTATAGTTTTACCATCAAAGAAATCAAAGAGTTGCTTCCCTTATTCAATTCTCTCACTTCTACCCTGAACTCCAGAGAATATATGATCTTTTATCATTGCTCAAGTTGGGCTTTTTCAGAATGTTATGTAATTGGAATCAAATAATATCAAGCTTTTTAAGACTGGTTATTTGACTTAAAAATATTAGACACTATTAAGATTATTTGACTTAAAAAAATAGACACTTTTAAGATTCATCCATGTCTTTTATGGCTTGATAGCCCATAATTTTGCAAGCAGAATAACATTATATTTTATGGATTTACTATAGTTTGTTAATGAGTTCAGCTATCTAAAGTCATTTTGGTGTTTAGAAGATTATTTTTTGATTAAGAATGAAACTGCTATAAGTAATCATGTCTGAGTTTTTATTTTGATATATCAGATCTGTTGACTAAATCCCTAGGAGGGCAAATGCTGGATAATACAGTATGGATATTTGTACCTTTCAAAAGTAACTGCATATTTTGGTGTTCACATTAGCAATGAATGAGAGTCTATTCAGTATTATATGCAGTATTTAATATCTTTAGGATTCTTGGATTTTAGCCACTTATCAGGTATGCAGTAATATCTAATTTTATTTTAATTTAAAATTTCCTAGTGACAAATCATGTTGAATATCTTTTCCTATGCTTGTATGCCACCTATATATCTTCTTGATCAAAGAATCTATTCAGATATTTTACCTATTTTGGGTTATTTATATTTTTTTGCTTTTGTTTTAAAAATTCTTTCTAAACTCCTGATAAAAGTTCTTTATCAGATATGTGTTTTGCAAATACTGAATCATAATATGAGACTTTGTCTTTTCATTCTCTTGGAAAAGTTTTGCACAGATAAATTTTTACACTTAATATCAAACATTATTTCTGTCATCATATTTGATATTTTATTAAAAGTGTGAATACATAGTAAACTATATTTTCAAATGTGTTTCTCCTAAAAGTTTTATAATTTCACATTTTACTTTTAGGTATTACCAACATGGTGTCAATTTTGTGAAATTTTAGGTTTTGTTTCTAGATTCATTCACCTTAAAAGGGGCATAAACTTATCTCAGCACCAGGATTTGAAAGACAATCTTTTTCTGCCATTTATCCATTATCAAAGATCAGCTGAATCTCCTTGTACATGTCTATTTCTGGGCTTTTTGATCTGTTCAACTGATCTATGTGTTCAACTTTCACCAAGGGAATACAGTCGTGATTACTATATACTTATAATTTGAAATCAGATAGTATCAGTCTAACTTTATTCTCCACTATTTTATCATTCATTCTGAGATTGTTTTTTTCTTATAAACTTTAGAAATCAGCTTTTGTCATTTATAAAATAATCATTTTTTAAATATTCTGTGAACACTTTGGCATCTATGTTCATGAGAGTTGTTGGTCTCATGAACTAAATTTGGTGGTTGTTGTAGATTTTTTTGCTTATTATCTGTTTATCTGATTGGACTATTAAAGTGATGCCAATCTCATAGAAATGACACGGAAAATGTTTATTTTCTTCCTTTGCTTATATTGTCTTACCTTTTCTGAAAGTTGGTAATGTTTTTTCTTGCATATTTGCTGGCAATAATACCAGAATGTTGTCTCTTTTCTTCTTGTTGTACATGGATAGAAGTTATATCTTTTCACAGAACTAGCTTTTAGTTTCATTTACTTTCTCTTTTGTCTCCAATTTTATTGATAGCTTCTCTAATTTTTAATATTTAGTTTTCTTGCTTTCTGTAGACTGAAAGTTTTCTTCTTTCTGTAATCTCATATGGTACAACTTAGATTGCTGATCTTAACCTTTTATTCTTTTAAATTTATATAGTGCTATAAGTTGTCCTTCATATATTCCTTTCCCTGTACTTCAGACATTTTGTTAAGTTCTATTTTCATTTTCATTTTGAATTACCTCAAGATATATTTAATTCCTCTTGAGATTTCTCCATTGATCCATATAATATTTAGAATATATTGTTTAGTCTCCAAATATCTGACTGAGTATTTTCTAGTTATCTTTCTATTGCTGATTTCATGTTTAATTCCATTGTGATCTGAAAACATATTTTATGTGATTCCTATTCTTGGAATTTGTATAGGTTTCTTTTGTGACCCAGAATTAGGTTTATTTTGCTGAATGTCTCATGTAAATTTCAAAAGAATGTGCCTCTGCTCTTGTATTCTATAAATGTTAACCATATCAAATTGGTTGACAGGACATTTATCAGGATAGGTGAATTGACTTCTTCACCTTTATATGAAGTCTCCCAAGTCAGAACAGCCTCCTTTTTCTAAAATCTTTTGTTATTTTAGAAATATTATTGTCCCACTCAAAATTCATCCATAGAAGTCTGAATACCCATGGCGATGATATTAGGGAAAAGGGCTTTGGAGGGTTGTTTAGATCAGAATGCAGAGCCCTTATGATTCAGATTAGAATGCTTATAAACAAAGACCTCAGGGAGGTAGTTAGTTCCTTTCACCACATAGGGGCATATTGAGAATGTGCCACTTAGAACCAGAAAACAGATTCTCAATAGACAATGAATATTCTGGTGACTTGGTCTTAGACTAACTTGCATGCAGAACTGTGGTAAATAGATTCCTATCATTTTTAAGTTACTAAGTTTATAATATTTTGTTATTATAATACCTGAATAGAATATACAACTGTTTTGTTTGAAATTAATGTAAATGCTCTAGATTTGCTTTGATTGGCATTAACATGGTATATCTTTTTTAACTCCTTTATTTTAAACCTAATCCATATTTCTTGTAGTTAACACATAACTAGTTCTTTTTTGTTATACATATCTGTATTTTAAATGGCACAGTTAGAACAATTTGAGCAATTTAAGCTTCCATTTATATAGTTGTTTTAAGATCTGCCATGATCCTAATTTTTTTTATCATTACATCTGTTCTTTGTGTCTTGTTTTCCTCTTTTTCAGGCTTTGTTGGTGTTAATTGACCATTTTATATGATCCAATATTATCTCCTCAATTAACATAGCCATTAGACTTTTAAAGAAGTCGACAATTGACCTAGAGATGCATTATACATTTTAACTAATCCTCAACTAACAATGTGTTTTATAAAAGGTTATTTCTAATTCCACATTTCTTTCCCTTAGGTTATTGCTATAATGAATGCCATGTATCAATACCATCCAATACCTTGTTGTTTAATCCCTTTAAAAATAGTTTTTAAGTGAATTAGTGTTTTAGTCTGCTTTTCTTCACTGTGACCAATATGCTTGATGGAAAAAATCTTAGAGGACAAAAAGTTTATTTTGGCTCACAATTTCAAATTCTCAGTCCATAGATAACTGACTTCATAGCTCTGGGCCCAAGATGAGGAAAACCATCATGGCAGAAGAATGTGGCAGAGGAAAGAAGCTCAGGACATGGCAACAAGAAAGCAGAGAGAGATCTACTGGGGCAAATATAAATTATAAAGCCACGCCCACCATGACCTTCTTCCTCCAACCATACCCTACCTACCTAGAGTTACCTCCAGTTAGTCTGTGTCAGTGGACTAATCCAATGATTATCTTACTACTCACATTATATAATCATTTTACCTCTGAACTTTCTTGCATTTTCTCACATAAGAGTTTTGGGGGATATTTTATATATAAACTATAACAATTAGAATAAAACTGAAATATTTTACTCCACATTTATTTAATCCTTTGATGTTCTTCCTTTATTTTACTACCTAAATACATTTTAACATTTTTTTGGGGGGTACTGGGGATTGAACTCAGGGGTACTCCGACCACTGAGCCACATCCCCAGCGCTATTTTGTGTTTTATGTAGAGACAGGGTCTCACTGAGTTGCTTAGCACCTCGCCATTGCTGAGGCTGGCTTTGAACTCGTGATTCTCCTGTCTCAGCCTCCCTAAGTGCTGGGATTACAGGCTTGAGCCACAGTGCCCGGCTTCATTTTAACATTTTTTGCATGGTGAGCCCATTCAGTATTTTGTGTGTGTGTGTGTGTGTGTGTGTGTGTGTGTGTGTGTGAGAGTCTACATTTCTTCTTTTCTTTTGGAGGATAATTTCTCTGTACATAGAATTGTAGGATGGTGATTTGTTCTTTCAATACTCTCAGGATTTCACATCACTCTTTTCTTGCTTATGGGGTTTCTTTTACTTATACCGTTATAAGTAATCCCTATCCCTTTGGCTTAGTTCAACGTTTTCTCTTTGTTGTATTTTCTGATATTTGAATGTGATATAATTTTTTTATGTTGTTGTTGTTTGGTTGGTTTTGTGTTTTGTTTTATTTTTGTATTTATATTGGTGTTCACTAAGCTTCTTGAATCTGTTGTTTAATGCCTGAAATTGATTTTGAAAAGCCTTTATTATCTCAAGTTTTTATTTAAAATAGTTGTTCTTCTAGCCAGGCACGGTGGCGCAAGCCTGTAATCCCAGCACTTAGGGAGGCTGAGACAGGAGAATCGCGAGTTCAAAGCCAGCCTCCACAACCATGAGGTGCTAAGCAACTGAGTGAGACCCTGTCTCTATATAAAACACAAAATAGGGCTGGGGATGTGGCTCAGTGGTTGAGTGCCCCTCAGTTCAATCTCCAGTATCAAAAAAAAAATAGTTGTTCTCCATTTTTTCTTTTATCTATTTCTCTGTTTCCATTATTCCAAGTACGCATGTTATACCTTTTGAAATTGTCCCAGTTATTCTTCTCTTTCTCTCTTTTCTTCTCTTTTTTAGTACTGGAGATTGAATACAGCGGTACCCCACTACTGAGCTACATTCCCAGACATCATTTTTTTTTTTTATAATTTTTTTGGGTATTGCTAAGTTTCCCAGGCTGTTCTAGAGCTTGTGTTCTTCCTACCTCAGTCTCCCAAGTAGCTGAGATTACAGGTGTGCATCACTGTGCTTGGCTTGTCCTACCACTTTTGAAAGGTTGCTTTTCTCATTACATTTCAGTTTTGAACGTTTCTACCAGTCTATTTAAGTGTCTATAGATTTTTAAACCATCAAATTAATTGCTTGACTATTTCTGGTCTACTTATAAGCCTGTCTACAACATTTTTCATTTCTACTATGATGTTTTTCCCCATAATTTCTGTTTGATTCTTTTTAAAAGTTTTTGTATCTGTGCTAAATTTTCCATATGTTGCAACATGTTAACTTTTCTCCATAAGATCCATTAACATATTAATCAAAATTATTTTAAATTTCTTGTCTGATAATTTCAAAACACCAGTGGTATGAATCTAGCTTTTTTCCTCTTTATACTATGCTTTTCTTCTTGAATGCCTTGTGATTATTTTGGTGAAACCTGGACTTCTATATGAAACAATAAAAACTGAGATAAACTGACTTTTACCATGGGATTTTATATTAATCTGGCTAGGATATAGACATGCTTGTAGCCTTGATATAAATATTAGGTACCAGGGGTTCAAATCTCTCTAGGGTTATTGTTTTGTCTCCATTTTTTTGAGGCTTCTTTTAGAACTCCTCCTTAGACAGAGTCTGTGCCTTGCTCTTCTTTCAGCTGTAATCAAGTTTATGGGAATCTTATATGGTTAAGAGGTAAATTGTTTGTGAGGGGAAGCATTCTATAAACTGATGATTAAACCTCCATCTGTGACCCAAAGCTGTTTTCCTAGACCTTCCAGGAGTGTTTACTACCTCATTTTCCTTACTGTTATCTAGGACAAGAATGATGTTGTGATGAGAATGAGATGTCTCTTCTCCAGGTGGGATATGGATCATGTACAGTCTTCTTTGGGCAGGAGAAGACTTTGAGCCTATTTCAAAATTGTCACTCTTCCCTTTTCTCTGTCAACACCCTGGGGGAATCTTCTAACTTTTCATCATGAGAACCTGAAAGAGTTTTTGGAAATACAGTCCACTAAATTGTCCCAGTCTCATTAACTATGGCACTGCTGGAGATTCTCATTCTCAAGCTCGTCTACCCATAAACTCCAGTAATTCATCAAGATTACCATTTAAAAGTTCCCAACAATTCATAGTTCTAACAGCTCTTGCTTGAAGGAACCAGAATTGTATTGAGACTCTTGAATTTAAAAAAATCTCTTCAGATCTCAAGGTGATGTTTTACCTTGATACCTCAACTATCTGATTAGTTTTTTTCTTAGTTTCACATTTAATTATCTTTTACTTAATAATGAAATGAAAAAATAATAATACAATCTATATACATATATTTATTGCAAATACTTAAAATTCTTATGTAAAATTATTTTTCTATGTTTGTGAAAAAATATGACTTATTAAATCATGTTGATACCAACTTCCCTGTACATATCCTCAATCTCAATGTTAGCAATTCCTTTAAAAGGGCAAAAGGCACAAAGTTTAGCATTTACCAAACCAGTCTGTAGAAAACTTATAGCCAGTGGGGAAAAATAACTTGTGGAAAATAAGTCAATTTTATTTTAAAATAAAAATGAACCTCCAAACTATTTCTCTTATTGCATTTTTCAAATTTATCTAAGTGTCTTTAGAGTAACTTGTTATTGAAATAATTTGTGCTTTAAATGGTGAGGTCCTATGTTGAATATACCATATATAAGAAATTCAGTCTTCCATTTTCACTTTTTACATGGATATTAAAATATATATTATCTAAAACATATTACTGGAAAGCTATTTTTAAAATTGATTTTTAATATTTGTATCAAATGTAAAGCATTAAAAAGAAATAACCAAGACTCCATGAAGCTATCCAAGGAAAGTCATTGTTCACTCATTTAGCTTTCTTTTAAACAATAATAAAAATCATGTCTGAGATCTTTGCCAAACTAAAACTGGCAGTTTCCAGTCCACTTTCATATAATTAACTAATCCATGTTTCATAAATTGTTTTAAATATTCAATGTTTTAATAACTCATTACAGCATCCAATAGGAGAAGTTCCCTGAAGCTGATAATCAATATAGTTTGACAACTTCATATTGTTCATGTCTGTACATTGGTAGCAGTGAATTTTGAAATTTGGAATCAATCTATGGAGATGGGCCTAATTTATATAAAATAGTAAATTTTGTTTCAAATTTGTAGATGTGTTCTCTGAGGTTGTTTATATTATAAAGTAAGAAAGTCCTGTGAAAATACTAAAATAATCTAGTTGGTAAATTCATTTCTTTCAAAATTAATTCTCTTAGAAATAAAGATTATTAATGCTGAGAATATTTTACATATAAACTATAATCAAATAATTTCATAAATTTGGGATTGTGGGCACAGATTTCTTGCTGTAAGAAAAAAGTTATGAATAAGCAAGAAAGATGTCTCATATTGACCTGTTTTCCTTGATTGGAGTCAGAAATATCAATGTAATGTAATCAACCCTAGGTGCCCTACAACAGATGAATGATAAAGAAAATGTGGTGTATACACACAATGAAATATCGCTCAGCCATAAAGAAGAGCAAAATTATGGCATTTGCAAGTAAATGGATGGAACTGGAGAGTATCATGCTAAAAGAAACCAAAGGCCGAATGTTCTTTCTGATATATGGATGTTAACCTACAAAAAGGGATGGTATGGAGGGAAAGAAAAGAAGTTCCTTGGATTAGACAAAGGGGAATGAAGGGAGGGTAAGGGTGGTGGAAATAAAAAGGACAGTAGAATGAATTGGACATAACTTTCCTATGTTCATATATGAGTGCATGACCAGTGTAACTCCACATTATGTACAACCACAAGAATGGGATAGTTATACTCCATGTATGTATTATATGTCAAAGTACATTCTACTGTCCTGTATATCTAAAAAGAAAAAAGAAAAAAAGAGAAAAGTATGCAACATTTTGATGAGATAATATTTTAGAAATGGAGAAAATTGTTCATCTTTGAAATGACAAGTTCTACATTGTACACAAATGGCATGTATAATTGAGCCTTTTAATTGCTTTTCCATGTTTTTGTTTTCTCATAAATTCTATATATTTCTTTTGTAATCATATATTTATGTTAAATATCACATGTAGGTGACATCTATTTCAAACTTATATGCTTTTCACAGTATCTATTAAACTGAATAATATGATTTAAAAAAGCGACTGGCCATTAGAAACCTTTTACCCCACCCTTTGTTTTTTATCTCTCCTTAAATGTGTAGCCCCTTTCTTCATGCTTTTGATTGCAACAGTTTGAATCAGTAGTTCTCTCTCTTTATATATTATCATGGTTCATGTATTCAGTAATTTCTGTAAATCTATGCTTCTGGTAGGTGATTATCATGTAATTTCAGTAGCCAGTTTCCATAAAGAGATGACAATTTACACTAAAGAGAAAATAAATATCACTGTAAACTCATGTTTAATAAATATGCAGATCAACTGATTCAGAATAAATATAGATATTGTTACATACATTGTTTAATATATGCACTCACATTTCCTTGTGTAAAGGGCTAACAGGGATCAGAATCAATGAGAGTTCCAGCATACCCAATACCTGGATCTTGGAATCCAGATAGCATTTTATATCAAACAAACCAGAAGTTTTCTGGGAAATGTCTGATTTTAGTGCAAGCAGAAGAAAGTATATGAGATAATCATGGAACTTCAATTCCACAATGTTAATGGAATTATTTTTTTAAAAAAAGCATTCCAAAGTGTAGTGATGCTTACCTGTAGCTGAAAGAACTACCAGTGATGAAAGCTGACACAATTTGGGCAACAAATGAATAACAGAAGTGTTAGATTTTTAACCAGAAAAATAAATATTCATGAATTCATACTAACAGAAATAAATAAAAAAACAAGGGAGATGGACAACATTTTGGAAAATTTACAAATATATATATATATATATATATATATATATATATATATATATATATATCTTCCTTCAAGAATACTAATTCTCGAGAACACTCTGGATTTTGCAACCCTCTTTCAAAAAACAGATGAATACTTGCACATTATTTAAGGAGCAAACAATAAATATTCTAAGACTTTCATGCAGAGATCTCTGTAGAAACTTTAATTTTGTTATTGCAAAAATATTTTAAAAAATTCATAGAAAATGTATGAATGAATACACATGGCAATGTTGCAGTATAACTTTATTTAAAAAAAAAGTATGTTGAGTGCTATCTGGTAAATGAGGTACCTTTGAATAGAGCATAAAAAAAGGAAAAATGACGTTATAGTGGAGAAACTTATAAAATACTACTTTAACAAAGTGATTTAGGATAGCATCAACAATAAGAAGACATGTAGATATTATATCTCCCCAAACAGATGCAATGAGAAGAGCACTTCACCTTTATGATACTCTTCCCCCAAACTCATAACTCTGGATTACTCACGAGAAAACATCAGAAAAATCCAAAATGAGGCACATTTTTCAAAATGTTTGACCTTAGTTCTTCAAAATTATCAGTGTTCTGAGTAAAAAGATATTAGTATCTCCTAGTAGTTTATCTTGAATAAATTTATATCTGAGGATAAGGATTGAAATTTATAAGGGAAAGTACTCAAATAGGTATTTGAATTTATCACATAAATTAAAAACTTAGAAACATAAAAATATTGAAATCAAAGAAGAAGGAATAGGATATGTGTCCCAACACTTGAACTAGGGAATATCTGCAAATAGCTTCATGCTAGTACTCACAACTCTTCGTGTTTGCTTTTTGGATACTCTGAATGGTCATCAATTGGTGCTTGAGGATGTTAGACTGATGAATGAAAGTTATAGGAAATGTATGACTTGAAAACTATAAATAATCATCATGTATGAACACCATTACTTTGTATGCATAATTAGAAGGCAGCAGCATAAAGTGCAAATGAAAACCTCTTCTTTTTCTCTCCTTATATGAAATATCAATTAAATATTCCCTTTGCTCAGTTTCAAGTAGACATACTAGGCGGAACATTTGGAATATCCCAGGTATTTACCTAGAGTGAACATAAATCTATGTAAAATTTTAGGATGGAAACAAAAGATGACTGCTCTTTGGGGAGCTGATTAAAGCAAGAGTGGTGCTTTTCATTAGCTGCTTTTTAAGATCATCCTGCCAGGTTGATGCTTTCATCAGATTATTCTTGATAACTAACAATATGAATAATTATTCACAGAGACAAAAATCTATCAAAGATTGTCAAAGTGGTTCCTTAGATTGCCCAACATTATTAGATAAGGTGAAAACCAGACCAGAGTCAGGACAGTCCAAACATAATGAAAAGACATAGTACATTGTGATAATGTTTTAATTTAAATTTCTTCCTTAGAGTCTAATCAGGCAAATTTTCCATTATCTCTATTTAAGGGTTTTCTATGGGTGTATTAAATTTGCTTATGTACTATGAATCTAGTGGAATAGGGCTTGGACTTGCAAAATTTGAAAGTACATTAATGTACTGCAGTGCTAATATGATAATTCCTTAGTGGAAAACTGCAAGATTTAAGAATTTAGTCACCCATGTGACCACAAAAGGGTGGCTCATACAACCAATTAAATTCAAGGTACAACCCAATCTGTGAAATCTTTGCCAACTACATGTACAGAAGAAGCTAGGACCATATAACTAGGAATAGCACTTGAACTGTGAAAGATAAATTATTATTTCTTACTAACAGTGACACTATACTGGAAGCCCAGAGACTAATGGAACTTCATGGGTTTGGACCAAGTCACATTGCCTATTTAAGAATACTGTTGGCTTCTATTCACAAACTCATCTGAAGGAAATGTGAATTTGAATGGGACTTTGAGCAGAATCAGGCATTAAATGATTCACAAAGGTTTATGGCCCAGGCATTTCCATGGGGATCTTAAAATCTCACTGCTTAAATGATTTTAAAGATGACTGCAACTAGAAAGCACACCAGGACCTTTTTGGAAGAAATGGAATAAAGCTACTAATCAGAGAACACTGACCCCAAAGCTGCCTGATGCTGTCATTCATTATAGCCCTTTGAAAAACAATTACCAGTTTTTTATTGGACATTTTAGAAAATTCCCCCACCATAGCAGTTCATAAAATAATCCTGAGACAGGTACTACTTCAAATACAGAAGGAGCAGCTCAACAGAACT
>CM053406.1:51313784-51389755 GCA_028644305.1 Xerus rutilus
CTACTAATAAAAAAAACAATGTGAAATCATGATATTACTTGGATATATCACATCCTTCATCCCAAACTTCCAAAAACCGAAGTCCCTGTACATTACAGTGGACAATTAAAATATTCAATGCTTAAGTGAATGGTGAAAAATGTTTGAAGATGCTATATAAGTTGATTAAAATCTATAGCTTTGCAATAAATGAGAGAGGAAATAGGGTGCTTTGGGAATTCCAGTGAAATTTTTCTCAGATGACAAAATTGAAATGAGGCATGGAGAATGTTGCTGTGCACAATTTTTTTTTTATATATTTCCAATCTCACTTTTTAAAAATCTCACCTTCTCTGACCTGGATGCACTGATTATAATCATCTTAGTGTTAATTGAATACAATCCATTTACTAAGTAAAATAGGTAGCCCTATAACTATCTTTACCTGCTAAATACTAATACATCTTTTTGGTGATCTGATGTTACTGCATATACTAATGTACTGACAGACCAGTCCAGTCAGCTCAAGTCAACAGCAACAACAAAACAAAATAACAGGACTGTGGTGTGGGAGGGTATGGGTTAAATAGATACTAAAAGTAAAATTGCAAGAAACCACTGCAAAAGTGAAAGGGCTTACAGGTGAGCTGCCACCCCATGACAGCATGCAATAATGTTATTTTCAAGAATATGTCTCATAGCAAGAAAATAATAATCTCTCTCTCAGACCTGTATGAACAGATGGTTAATGTTGGTATAGTCATCTCAGCTCTTTTATATACAGAAGGGACCTGATTTGTAGCTCAGCATAAGGACACCACCCAGATAATCTGAAGGAAAAGATGGGATTCAGCATCTCTTCATGATTAAATGGACCAATAGTTGGCTCAAGCTACAACTTGACTTACAAATTGTGAAATTTTTCATTATTTTGGTTCATTTTCATGTATCCTATGAGAATTACTATCACTGAATTGTATAGGTAGGAAGTTGCTCTGCAGCTAAACATTTATTCACTGTGGCAGTGAATCATAGGGACAGTCAGCTAAGATGGATAGATACCTGGGTATAAATGGGAAGCAGAACGCTGCTGTACTTGCTCAATATATCAGAACTTGATTCACATTTTCAAATACATAAAATGTGAAAGTGGAAAGAATATCTATAAGGAAAGCTGTAACAGAAATTGCATAGCCCTCAAGGGAATAGACCGAAGAGTTGTGTGGTGGCCCTATAACACTAATGGTTATCCTTTGAAGTTTCTGATAGGCCACTTGTAGGAAACCTCAGGCACAGCCAACCTCAGCTATACTTAAGGCTAGGGTAGCCGGGATTGACTCTTACATGAAGTACACAATGGTGTCATGTGCTCAGGATGCATTTGAACTATACACAGAATAGGATTATACAATGCTAACATATTAATGGGCCTATTGTACCAAAAGTTTAGACCTAGTCTCAGATGACTATGTCCAGCAAAACTTACATTACTTGAGATTATCCATCATAATTAAAGACTTGTTTAATCAAGTAGGGACACTTCTTGGTGGGGAAGTAATTTTGATATTAAACAAACAAATATTTATCAGGTGTCTATTATGTGCTCTGCATTGCGGTAGATGTTAGAATGACAGACACATTGTAGAAGAAGCTGTGATGCCCCTCCAGCATCTCCAGGGCAATCAACAACCCCCTGGCATGCAATAGCTCCTTTCAAGATACTAGCTATAGTTCCAAGACAGCTTAGGAGGGTAGCAAAAACCACGAGTATGTGCTACCAAACTGACAGAACTCCATAGCTGTTAACACCTGTTGAGGGCTGCACCCTCATCCAGGAGGGACTACTGGATATTTGGATCATGTAGAATCTAATAGGGTGACAGAGTTTATTTGCAGCTAATATGAGAATGTGCTGTCTTTACTCCAGGGAATGTCTGGATATCTGGGTTTTGACTCTAGACTGAGATAAATGCAGTGCAATTTGCGTGGGATATGCAGTTTAAAGTCTTGGCTTTTTTGCTGGTAACTCTATTGGACTAGCTGGCCTGACAACTCCATATTGACTACTGAAAGACCTACTGAGAGTTTTTGCTGGTTCCTCTAAGTCAAGATTCCTGACACATATTTTGGTGATTCAAGTTAGAAACTCAGCATAGTCCAGGTATGCAAAGATTGGACCTGCATACAGCTCGTATTACAGGATGCCTCTCATACCTTACCTCTGAAATTGTCTGCATTCTCTCCCTGCCATGTATCCTTTGCCTTTAAGTGACAAGCTTAAATTAATATAATCTATCGAGTCTGGTAAGATCTTTCAAATATCCAAACCAGAAAAAAAAAACCAATAAAGATGTATCTATAGATTGATAATGGGGCGACTGAGCCTATCAGGGCACATGTACAATGAAGCCACTAAACATCATGGCCTTCTTCGTGTTCTCTAATGACATGGCAACAGCTCTTCTTGTGGTTAGGACAGAATAAATAAATCATCAACAGAGTCTATCCCTATGGAGGGAGCAGGAGTGTTTCACAGTGATGATAGGGCGCTGATGTCACTATACTGCACTATAATGCCTGTGGAACAATTACATGCATAGATCTATGCAAAGTTTTCTGAATAATATCCTCTTGTGATATCTCCTGTTATTGAAAATTGATGGCATTATGAAATGTATACTTTATATATAAAATTCAAGAAACGTGGTGTAAATATATAGAATTAAACAGAAGCATAGATTTATTAATGGAATTAGGAAATAAACCAGTATAAAAAGATCTAGTAGCTTAAAATTTACTCATAATATATACACAAACAAAAAAATAAACAAGCATCTTTTGTGAAAAATAAGAATTGTTCTCAAAAAAACACAATGACAATGAAAATTGCAAAAAAATTTCAAACAAGGTACAGCTAAAACCCTTTAAAATATTTTCAAACCCATTTAATCAAAACAGCAACAAATAATCATAAAATCATAAAAGGATCATGACATACCAGAAAGTCCATTGTACAATACAAAAGAGGAAGAATGGCCCTTTGTGATGCCTCTATTCACCTTTTGTTCTCCTGTATCTTTCCACAGAGTCCTCCTATGGCCATGGTAAAGGAAGCTCAGTGTATCCCGGGTCAGATCATAAAACTGAATTATCATATACAAGGTATGATTGAGTATGAAAATAAGCAGCATAAAAGTAAGGTGTGATATAATTATGTTACTCGTTTGCTTTATGAGCAAATTAATCACGTGCTTATAATATCTAAATATAGATTCAGATTGTGTAGATTTGGAATGTGACCTCAGATTCTGCATTTCTGAGAACTCCTAAATAATTCTGCTCTCTTCATCCATTGAAGATAGATTTGAGTATTACGCTGTCAAAGGGTTCTCTTACTGAAGTTAATAGATCAGAAGTTTCTCCTAAATAGACACCAATACCTAACTTGACTTACATAATAAAAATCTTAAAAATTATCTTGTAGATCTAATAAACAAACATAGTATGTCACTCTTCTCCATGTCATTGCTTACATATCCAGGTTCATATGCAGTGTTCCTTACCTCATAAAATTTCCAGAACCAGTCTATTTACAAAGCGATTGGTATCTGGAATGAAAAGGAAGAAAAAAATCTGTTATAATCCTCTGAATTCATAGCATACATTCTCCTACTCTCCCTTAGTGATATTTATGGTCATTGTGGAAAAGGAAGCCTCTAACTTTTTTAGACTACTAGAACCCTATTTATATAGCATTTAATCTCTAAGGACCCAAAAGTATCACAGCACAGGATTCAGAGTGATGGCCAGGAATGTAGGTGATAAATGTATTTTTATTTGAATTGACTTCACAGAAGGTCCACTGGGTCCCAGAACTCATCATGTAGTTATTTCCCTAGCTCCTGGGTCTATGATTAGAATTGCTATCCTCAGCAACTGCAACAATTCCCACAACGCCTTTCAGGCCCATGAAGAAAGAACTGTCATTGTAGGAAGACCCAACTGAAAGCCATTTCATCCTCTCTTTCCTTGCCAAATAGTGTATCAAAAGCAGTACCAAATCCCTAGGGAAGTGTCAGAGAACAGAGCCACCATCAAGGATTTGAAATAAAGTTCTAAATTGGTATTGCACAAGAAAAGAAAAGCTGCATTTGTCTTATAAAATGACAGTTATAATTATGTCTTCTTAGATGGTGAATTTAATCTGCTATTCTAGATACAATAGGCTTACTAGAACAAAGTAATACAAACTTGGCATACACATGCAGTCAATGATGGGATAAAAGCATTTTTTTTAATTCTGATTTAAGAAAAAGTATAAGCAAGTAACTTTCACTAAGAGCAGTAGAATGTGTTGCTATTTTGTCTCAGGTTTTTGTTGGCTTTTTATTTCAAACTAAAATGAGGATTTTGGTTATGCTGACAGAATAAAACCTGGATGGTATGAATAGCAAATACTCTAAATGCTTTGTTAATATCTATATATATTGGATGGTAAGAGATACATTCTACTAAAGCATATAACTTTGTCACCTTAATAAGGAATCTAGGACTACAAATATATAGGGACATCTATGGCTTATAAATTCAAAGAAAAGTCATTGTCCTGTGAGCACTTTGTCATTAGGAATATGAAATAGCCCTTAAGGGTACGCAGCTATTCTTCTTTCCAACAGTATATATTACTTCATGGGTGGTCCCTGTAACTAGTTCACACACACACACACACTACACACCCTACACACTATAAACACACATAAACACAGAATTCAAAATTCTTAACATCTAATTCACAAGAAGCTAAAAATAATACGTAGATGCCAAAGAGAAGTGGATTTTCATGATATTAATATCTCGTCTGTATTTACCCTGAAGTGTCATAAAGAAAGAAAAAAAAAAAACCTGGGAATCAAATGCTTCAGGCAGTGAATCTAGTTATTCAATGCATTCTAGAAGAAAAATAGTTTGATGTCAGCACCTCCACTTATCCTTCTTGGTCAGCTCTAGTAGTCTGGGTAGATGAGCAAGGATTATTAAAAAGTAAAACTGGAAGATATCTGAAAAAGGGAAGTTTTGAGTAAGAATTTCTTTAGCCAAAACCCAGAAAATATTGTTTTCTATGTAAATGAACTAGAAGGCTTCTATAATCAAAGAGTCTCCTAATAACCAGAATACTGCTCTGTTCAATTATGTTAATGTCAAGCATTCATTTTTCTAAGAGTTTACAATGGTCATTTTGGTGGTTCATGATCAGATTGCCAAGGTGCCAGGGAGGGAGACTAAAGATGAGTTCAACAATGTGACATTCCCCTTATAAAACTAATCTGGTGCCATTGTTTGGAGTGTTCAATTTGCTTGTGAAAGTATCTTTGTCTAAGCTTCAATATGATAACTCACGAGAAAGAAAGGTGCCAGTTTACCTCTTTTGTATTATTTATAATATACTTTATTTTGAGGAGGACTCTTTTGGTTGCCACTTACATTTTGTACATATGTACAAAATAGTATTGATAATCTCATGATACTTTATTTCAAATATATATGATTCCTAGTGTTCATACCATGTTAGCAGATATCTATATATTTTCATCTCACAGCTATTTTTTTAAAATTTCATTTTCAGCATCTCTCCTTTGAGTAGACTAAAAAATGGTTATTGACATCTTATACATTACCTAAAGTTAAAAATCTCTGGAAAGATGTGAGATACATCCCTCTGTGCTACTAATTTCTATGGCTGAATTTCTTTGATTTTTAATTTTTTCTTTCTGTCTTTTGTTGTTTGTTTTTGTTTTTGTTGTTGTTGTTATTATTGATGTTTTGAGTTATTTCTTCTCTCCCCATAAGCAAAATTGTACTCTGAGAAATATAATTCCTGAGAGAAAGCCTGAGAAATTTCACCATTTTTATAATGTGAATTAACTGATTTGAGTACCTTAAAAATATTATTATAATTATAATTGGAGAAGGTCAGTTTCTAAAATGAAAAAAATGTGTGCCAAAAAATTGCAGAAACATTATTAGAAGTAGAGGGAGTAATGATTTATCCACACTTATTCTCTATTTATATTTATATTATTCTCAAAAACTTGTTCTCTGTATTTTCATTCTCAAACTCATCTTCCTCAGAAATGACCAAGCCAGGCACTGGCAGCACATGCCTGTACCCTAAGTCCCTCAAGAGGTTGAAACCCAGGAGTTTTGAGTTTGAAGCCAGCCTGGGCAACTTAGAAAACTGCTGTCTCCAAATAAAAAGTGAAAGGGCCTAGGGATATAGTTCAGTGGTAGAGCATTTGCCTAGCATGTGAGCTCTAGGTTTCATTCCAAGTAATGCAAAATAATAATAACAACAACAATAACAACAACAACTTCAAGCTTACCACGTGTCTTAGGTAATGTCCTCTTACTTCATAGGTCATTGCTTTGATATTACTCAGTTAAAGAAAAATAATTGGCATTAAAGATCAATAAAGCACATTTATATCATCAATAATTGCCAAAGTAACTGTTTTTTTAGAGTGGAGATTACCTATTGAATATAATCTTTTTTTTGCATTTAAGCAAACACATCTTAAAACTTGAACAAGTAATCAATATATCATTGTATTTTCCCTACTAGTCAAAATGTTAAGAAACTAGAAAACTAGGGATGTAGTTGTGTTTGGTGCCAATAATGATTATACCTAATGAGTACTAGATATTTCATTTTCTCTCTGTTTATCTCTGATGATTTAAATAATGGGTTAGCCAAAGAGTATCTATCTCTACAACCAAATATAACTGTCTGCTTAGTTTATAAATAACCACATACATTCATTTACCTATTTACTGCATGCACACCACTATAACAGAGTTTACTAGTTAAAATAGAGACTACATTATCTGCAAAGCTAGCATACTATCTGTATCTCTAAAGAAAAAGCTTATAAATATTCATATTTAATTTGAATATTAAATTTAAAGAAATGAATGCACATCCAGAGTCTTTAGTTTTTACATTAAGGTGCAATCTAGCATTGAGAAATAGATATTCTGGGCCATTGCCTAAAAGCATGAGCAAGAATGGGGAATATACCCTTTTGAAGTAGTTAGTGAGTAACAACGGGAATTGAAGTTGCAACTCAGCATTGGAAACCAGAAAAAAATGTACTGGTGGAAATCCAGGGAACTTTCCATGGATTTTGACAAACAACAGTGGTAAAATTTAATTGATGACAATTTGAATTCTATACAGGACCTTATCTGAACATATCAAAGATCTGAGTGCTTGACCAAAACAAAGCATTTGGGAATAGTGATAGAAAAGAAAATAAAACTTTCACAAGAAGATGAAAAACAAATGTCATTTATGTCCTTTTACCTTTTAAAAATTTTAATTTTAATTTTTGAGTGACAGTATTTGTACATACTTTTGAGTTACTATATGATGTTTTCACTCATGTATACTTTGAGTAATGATCAAATCAGGGTAATTAGTACATCTATCACCTTAAACTTTTATCATTTCTTTATAGTGAGCACATTCAATGTATTCTGTTACCTTTTGAGATATACAATATATTAACTATACTTTACTGTGCTATGGAACACCAGAACTTATTCCTAACTGGAACACTGTACCCACTGGCCACCTCTCCTCACCACTTCCCTTCTACTTTCCTCAGACTCTCATGACCACTGGTGTACTCTCAACTTCCAGGAGATCAGCTTTTCCAGATTTCACAGGTGAATGAGATCATCCAGTATTTGTCTATGTCCAATGTTTCATTTACTGTTTTGCAGGTTCAACCATGCTATGGCACATGACTGAATTCCATGTGTTTTTATGTCCAAATATATTCCATTACATATGTATACCAAAATTTCATTCCCTGTTTGCCCACTGATAGACCTTTATGTGCTGTAATAAACATGAGAGTTCAGATTTCTATTCAGCATGTTGATTTCATTTCCTTTGGGTACATACTCAGAAGTCAGATTGTGGAATTGTGCAATAGTTGTATTTCAGTTTTTTTGTAACCTCCTACTGTTTTCCATAATGACTGTACTCATTATATTCCCCTTAGCAGTGCATTAAAGTTCCCCTTTCTCCATATTCTCAGCATTCTTTTAATTTTGTATTTTTGATAACAGACATTCTAACTGGGGTGAGGTGGTATTTAACTGTGGTTTTGATTTGCATTCCTAATTGTTGGTGATGTTGAGCATTTTTTTCAAGTATCTGGTGATGTTTAGTATGTCTTCTTTTAAGAAATATATATTCAGGTCTTCAGCCAATTTTTATATTGGACTATTTGGTATTTGCTATTAATTTGTTTTTAGTTCTTTATTTCTGTTTTCTAGTATTAGGGTTCCATGTAGCAAAATCATAAATGAAAATCATTTTTTATTGTCTGACTCTATAATAGTATATAGCACTAATAGGGACAGTTACATTTATTATTCATAAATATCATCATTTGGATACAAGGACAACACATCACTAAGAGAAACACAATGAATCTTGTACTGAAAACTGATCCAAGACACTGCCTGTGAACAAGAGTTTTGTTCTGTGTCACAAAGGAAAAACTGTTAGGTTTTTTAATTGTATCTGGAAAGTTGTATTATGTTCAACTTTGAGATTGTCAGAACTTTTTTAATAAAAACAGATTACATATCTGTAAACCAAGAAGCCACAGGGATGCATTATGATAGCAACTGCATTAATTTGCAAATTTTTCTCCTCGTCCCTTTGGATAATATCCATCCTACTTCTGTGGAACAGCTGTCTCACTATTCATTTCCACTGACCTCTTAACAAGCCTATTCTCTATAACAGAACATTGGCTTTTGCAAGGTGACACAAAGTAAAAAACTTGTACAAGGTCCAGAATCATTTAGTGATGTGCCCTACAATATACAGTCCACGTTCTTATTCCTAAAATACAGAGCTAATCTGCTCTCTGCCTTAAGTCAGAATATGTTGCAGTTTTCCCTTCAAATTTATGAATATTGTACTTTTCACTTGGAAATTAGCTCACCAATTTTAGTTTTTTTTTAAATTTTCAATCATGATAGAACTATAAAAATATATTCACAAATGTGACAATGACTTTGTTATTGACTTTGTCAATTCCAACTGTGGAACAAGTCGTTGAATAAACCCTATCATAGGAGTAATTTAAAAATTCTGTCCAGTATCCTAAAATGGGACCTATTTCTTTATCCATTTCATTATTAAGAATCTTGACTTGCCAACTAAGGCTGAAAGATACGTGATAAATACTAAAAATTAAATACAAATTCATCCATTCATTAATTACAAATAAACAGATAAAGAGAAATCTTTATCTTTAAAATGTTAATAGTGTAAAAATAGATATGTAATTAAACAATCACACTGAATGTGAAAAAGACTACAGTTATGCAATACTGCTAACACAGTATGGGAAATGGCTTATAAATCAGCAAGAAGAGTCAAAATGTTTTCCCCTAGAAGTCATGGTGATCTAATTTTCAAAGGATGCATAAAATTGAGATAAGTGGAAAAGTAACAAACATTACAGTCCAAAGCAAACTAATTTTATTGTTAATTTGATAAAGACCAAAAAGCAGGCCATATTGGATTCAGCCTAGTCTTGTAACAGCTAGCAAGCACATTCAATTTCAAAATTTTTCAAAAGCAATGTCTAAAAGATTTATTTCATCAGTTACATATCATGAATTCTAAATTTATTTTTCTACAACAATTTAAGCAAGTTGTTTTTGTTCTGCAAAACAACTCTCATGTAGTTCTTTATGTAGTTTGCACTTCAAGGGCATGAACAAGTTATGCATAAATGTATATATAAATATATACACACATATATGCATATACATGCATACACACATATATAAATTTATACATATAAAATATAATCATGAAATAAGTAATTATTAATTGTATCAAATTGTGTCAATCATGAGGAAGTCCAACTTTAAAGTTGTATGTTAGTTGATAGTATAAATTATTCATAGTATAGCCAGGTGTGGTGACGCATGCCTGTAATCCCAGCACTTTGGGAGGCTGAGACAGGAGAATCACAAGTTCAAACCAGCCTCAGCAACAGCAAGGCACTAAGCAACTCAGTGAGACCATGTTTCTACATAAAACACAAAATAGGGCTGGGGATGTGGTTCAGTGGTTGAGTACCCCTGAGATCAACCACCAGTACCAAAATATATATATATATATATATATATATATATATTCATAATATAGTCAAATGTTTCTTGTTATTATTTTAGAAGCAAATATTATTGGTATTGTTTGAATATTTATTCCATTAATTTGTGAATAATAATATCCTTTATATTTATCATTAATACAACATATAGAACTCTAAAAATGAGTTTGTATTTTTCTCAGAATTACATAATTGAAAACATGTTTTATATATTACATTGTTTTGAACATTAATAAAATAAAGGCTTTTATACAGTACTATATCTAAAAATGAATTAGTATTAAAATGTTCTCTTTAGTTCTTATATAAATCATAAATGCTTGATATATTTGTTTTTCAGAGAAATGTGGCTCTTCATATTTTTGCTGAAATTAGAAATTTCAATTTTCGGGGCTGGGGTTATGGCCCAGTGGTAGCATGCTCGCCTAGCATGCGTGAGGCACTGGGTTTGATCCTCAGCACCACATAAAAATAAAATAAAGATATTCTGTCCACCTACAACTAAAAATAATTATTTAAAAAAAAGAAATTTCAATTTTCTAAATCAACATGAGATCTCATTACAATCTCTGTCAAATTCTTATGAATTGTCTGTTCATCTAGCAGTTTCAAATATGTGTGGAATTTGCAATCATAGGAAATATAGATTATTTTTATTTTACACTAAAATATAAAGGAAATAAAGAAGCATCTGAAGGTATTATAATTAAATGCTTCACCTATTTCATAAATTTTTCTGAATGTCTACTTTAGCTTTATGATTTCAAAACTACTATTAGCAATTGTGAAGAAATTAAATGAATATACTTGATGACAATGTGAATCCCATTGATGTTTCTATACTATTCCTTAGCAGAATACCTGGATCAAAACGAGCACTCAATAAACATTAGATGAAGGTCTAATTAAAGAATGATCATGACTCTCTCTTTATCCATATTATTTAATTCCTCAACAAGCCTCAGATCTCAGGAGCTGCTCTCAATAAATCTTAAATCCCAGGAGAAGTGATTGATTACAGTATTAAGTGACAAATTCTTTTGTCTCTATTAATATATAGAGAGAAAATTAAAATTACCTACTGCTGATAGCATCTTTTCAGATGATTCTATATTACTAAGTAATTGTTCCTGGTTTGAAGGACTACTGCTTTTCCTGTGAATCTCATTGATGTTGTCATCCATCTGCTAATATACATTATTCTTTCTTTAAGTTACAAGTTTAAATCCGTTACAGTTGGATGTAAGGGAAACAACACACTTATAATCCCATCTGTCCTGGAAAACAAGTGCCTTCAGTAAGAAATTAACGTGGAGAAACAAATGTATATTGTGTTTAACCTTTTTCCTGGGGTAACAGTTCTCAGAATAAGGTTTGGCAACTTCTGGGATCCCTGAGATTTCATGAGGCTCTGCAAGGTCAGAACTCTTCACAATACTAGAAGGTGATTTAGCTTTCTCACTTTCATTCTCTCATGAGCACACAGTTGGGTTTTCTGGAGGCTATATGATGTATGAATTCACAACATATTGCATGCTGAAGTAAATAGGAGATTCTAGGTATCCACTATTAAGCCAGATATTAAAACAAATTTGTAAACATATAAAACAATGTCAATATTCTCAAATATTTTGAAAAATATTATCATTTTTTATTAAATAATATTTTAATTTTATTTACATAGAAAAATAGTAATTGTATAAATTTCTGGGGTGCAATGTAATGTCTTGATATGTGTATCTAATGTGGAACAATTAAAGCCAGCAGCTAATTAAAATATATTATCTTGTCATTTTCTGTGGTAAGAATTTGGAAATTTACTTCAAATTTTAGTTTTATTGAAATATACTAAACTTTTTTATTGACTATAGTCACTATTCTGTGCATAAATGACAAAACTTATTTTGCCTCTTTATTTGGAACTTCATGTCCTTTGATCTACAATTCCCCATTTCCCTCTTCTTTCCCAACAATCTCTGGTAACCATGTTTCTACTTTCTACTTCTGTAAGTTCAACTCTTTTAGACTCCAGATGTAAGTGAGATCATGTAATATTTGTTTTTCTATTCCTGGCTCATTTCTTTTTAGCAAAATAACCTTCTGTTTCATCCATATTATAACACATGAAGAATTTTCTTTTTTCTTTCTTTCTTTCTTTCTTTCTTTTTTTTGAGTCTGAATGGTATCCCATTGCTATATATACGATGTTTTCCTTATCCATTCATCTGTTGATGGATGCTTTGATTCTGGACTTGGTTATTGTAAATAATTTTCAGTGGACTTGGGAGTGTACATATGCCTTTGTCAAATTAATTTGCATTGTGTTGGACATATTTTCAAAAAGTGGGATTGTCTTTTGTTAGCATGTCTTAGGTTCATTGTTTCAGAAAAATTAACAAAAGCATATTTTGTAAGATCAATTTTAATTTCTGTCAATAATTAGCAATATATGTATGACACATAAACAAACATGACTTCTTGATAATTTTAATATGTGAAAAAAGTGTGACTAAATAACACATGGTCTCAGAAACCCAAGATTATGTAGCTAAATAGCTTCAACAAACAGCCCATCTCAAATTTATTATTCTGTAAGATTTACATGTACTGTATTATATTCACAAAGACCTTCTCTTCTTCAATATTTATCATGTAATTTAAATTATATTTTTCTTATTGCATACATTGTTAGAGGATAAAGCATACCTAAGTTCCATGTGTAGTTTATCATGCATCAGTTTAACCTTGCTTCTTCAAAGAAGACAATTTGTTAATGAGATAATAATGATTTCTAAACGTGTTTTGTTGACAACAATATAAGGAAAGTCTAAATAATATCTGTAAACTTTTTAAAGAAAGAAATCTCTAGCATGATTATTTCATCATCATCCATGATTTTCTTCATAATTTCTCTTGAGATTATGGGACATGATAGTACGAGAACTTCATCACACAAAAATTTAGCAAGAATTCACACATGCATTTTTTGAAGAGCACCCAGGATAGCAATGTGGTACAAACTTCACTAACAAATGTCATAGAAAACCTTCCCTTTTCATGTTACTATTACATATAATGAGAGGTAGTGATTCTATTTGTATATACATGTTTTTGTATGTGCACATAAATGCATTTACATTTTCATATAATATGCTATTATACTAAAATAATATGAATTGTAAATATACAAACATACTGTTTTATACTGGCTTTATCAGAGAATCTAGCTTTTCACCCTACTCAACTTTCCAAGATTGACAATTTGTCTATTTTTATTTTTTCAGTATTTCAATTGTTATTTTTTCCAAAGAAGAAAGTAGCCCTGCTATTCTTTGAAAATGTATCATTATTTTTCACAATTGGAGACACTTGTGTCACAAGCATCTTAAAGAATTCATTCAAGGTCTTTCATGGAGCCATGCACACAATATTAATTTGCCAGACACTAGAGCTTGAAGCATGTAGTTGACCTCCTTGGGATTTAAGCATAGGACTGCATTCCTCTATGATTGTTATCATGAGATCAAAATCGCCTAAAATAATCTCTTCCAGCTTCAAATTGTTCTATCAGTCAAAAGTATACCTAGGAAGAAAAAACAGACAAACAAAACTCAAATTACTATTCAGGATTGGTTTGAAGCATTAAATTCTTAATGAGTTGATTCACAATAACTTTTATCAAATAGAAATGCACTGCATTTAAAAGTCTAATGCAATTGAATCTTTTAGCAAACAATTTTGTAAACACAGTAGGCTATAAGAAATCTACTTGAGAATTATTTTATTGTCTGTTATATTTCTTTTAAAGACTTTTATTTGTACCAGTATGACAAAGGGCTCATATCCAAAATATATAAGGAACTCTAAAAACTGAATGACAAAAAAATAAATAACTCCATTTCAAAATGGGTAATAGATATAAAAAGATATTTCTCAGAGAAAGACATACTATGAAAAAAAACACTCAACCTCATTATTCATGAGGAAAATGCACATCAAAACCACAATGAGGTATCACCTTGCTCCAGTAAAGAAGGGCTATTACCAAAATGATCGAAAATAGTAGGTGTTGGCAAGGATGTGGAGAAAAGAGAGCAACATGCACACTGTTGGTTTGAATGTGAATTAGTTCAGGATTATGTAAAATTATATACTGATTCCTCAGTAACTTAAAAAGAGAATTACCATATGATAAGCAATCCCACTACTGGATATTTATCCAAAAGGGATTGAAATCAGTATTTCAAAAGGCATCTGCACTCACATGTTCATTGCATCATTCTTCCCAATAAACAAGAAATGGAAACAACCTAAGTATCCATCATTTGATGAATGGTTAAAGAAAATATGCTACATACAATGGATAATATTTGTCCATTAAAAGAATGCTATAATCTGTAGCAACATGGATAGAATTTTAGATCATTATGTTAATTGAAATAAGCCAGGCATAGAAAGACAAGTAACACATGATCTCACTCATCTTCAGAATCTAAAAAAATATTGATCTCATAAAGCCAAAACTAGAATGGTGTTTGCCAGAGACTTGGTAGAGGGGGAATGTGGATATATTGATCAATGTGTATTAAGGTGTATACAGATAAGAGCAAGAAATTCTAGTGTGCTTGCACAATATGGTGAATATAGAAAACAATAATGTCCTGTATGTTTTAAAAACCTAGAAAAAAGAATTTTGAAAGTTTTCAACATGAAGAAATGATGAACATTTGAAGAGATGTATTTAATCTGACTTAAGTATTTGTAATTATATGTACATATTTATACATTACATGATAGCCCAATAATATGCAAAAGTTTTGTTTTATGTATCAATTAAAATAGTTTTAAAATTTTTCAAATGAAAAAATAATATTTATTTAAAATCTTACCACATCATGAGATAATTAATTGATCACTGAAGGCAGTGACTTCATCTAAGATGTTCCTGAAAATTTCCAACTGTGATGAATCATGAATTGGAAACAAGAATTGTTTTGAACTGATCCTCGGGAATAAGCTTGATCTGTGTCACAAAGAAACAACTTTTCCTAAGAGATCATGATAAAGGATGAACCTATGAAGTTAACAAGTAAAAAAACCACTTTTTTCAATGTTCTAGATGTAATGAGCAACAAAATAAGCTGTAAAGGATTCTGATATGTAAGATCGAGAAACTTACATTTTATTTTTATTCCTGCGTGTTATGGTTTGGATATGTGGTGTCTCTCCAAAGCTCATATGTACAATGTAAGAAAATGTATAGGTGTAATGATTGGGTTATGAAAGCCTTAAACTAATTAGTGCTTTCATCCACTAGAATGGATTGATGGAGTGGTAACTGTAGTGAAGTAGAGTGTGGCTGGAGGAGGCAGGTCACTGGGGGCATGTCAGTGAGGTATATATTTTGTCCTTGGTAAGCAGAGTTCTTTCTGCTTTCTGATTGCCAAGTCCTGAACTGTTTTCCTCCTCCACACACTTCTGCTATGATGTTCAACATCATCTTGGGCCCAGAGCAATGGAGATGGCTGTTGATGTACTGAGATTTGTGAAACCATGAGCACCAAAATATACTCTTCCTCCTCTGATTGTTCTTGTCAGGTCCTTTGGTCACAGTGATGAAAGAGCTGACTAAAACACTACGTATAGGAGAAATACAGATAGTAATTTTTAATTTAACTTATGAACTTCAACTGTTTTACACAGAAGTATATCAAAACAAAAAACATATTGTTTTAGTGGCTAAGGTATATCATGTGAGACTATAAAAGTAATTTGCAAATTGACTTAGAATTTACCTTAGGAATTTATAAGCTGAAATTACTTTCTTCTTTTCTATTCTTTACTAGTTATGTAATAAAACTCTACTTTCTCATCTTTAAAGAGCACAATAAACAATGTCTATATTTATAGCTTCTAAGGGTATTATGCATACACATGAATAATATTTTTATATGGAGAGAGAAAAGAGGAGAGATAGAAACTTTTATATAGTAGCATAGTAGCTGTGATATTATAATTATGTATTTTTATTTTTAAGTATTCTGCTAAAACTTGAGATTATAACTGACATTCTGATAAAATTGATAAAAGGTGAATGCAAAACAATTATATAAAATTATTAAATAGTATTTCCACATATATTTAATTATGCATTTGTTGAACTGATGAAGTATTTTATTTTTTATTTATCTGGAACTTGATTAAATGTATATATTTATAGAATAAAAGTATAGTAAGGATACAATGACAAATAATTATAATAAAATTAAAACCAGTATACCACACTCACTTAATAACTATTAATATTCAGTTTCCCAGGAAGCCCCTATGTACTCCTTTTATATCTCATTTCTTGTCTCTCTCTCCAGAGGTAACAATCATTCTGAGTATTATCATTTTCTTGCTTTTCTTCCAGTTTTGCAAAAACTGTATGCTAATGGAATCATATCTTATGCATTCTTCTTTGTCTTCATTAAAAATAATATTTTACTTGTTCATCTATCTTGATGCATGTAGTTATAGTTTACCATTTTTTTAGTCTAGTATGATATTCCATTAAAAATCATAATCTATCATTTTCATTTTTTTTTCTTTTGGGTAATCAGCTTTTAATGTCTGGCCAAATCTCTCTTTTTTTCTCTCATTCTCTTCTTCCTACTCTCATTTACATCTATATACTCACTTATGCCTTTTTATTTTTATTTTTATTTTTTGGTGAAGCTTCTACTTAATTCTTTACCAGTCTCTAGTGGTGGCCAGGTTGGATCTGAGAATGTATTTCTGTAGGTACATATAATCTGAAATTTGATGAAGTTCCTTTACCTTCTTTATATGGTGGGCCTAGACTCTGAATTAATTTATTTCTCTTCATATATTGTTGCTATTATTTATTATTATTATTATTAGTTGAAATCTGTACCTTTGTTCATCCCCAATCTATAGATAACTAAAATATTTCTGCTCTCTTTTATTTTTTATATCCATATTCTTCTTAATAATCATATCATTTACCTTTGATATAAAGAATATTCAAAATGCAACAGAAATTCTCCCCCTCAGGTACTTTTCACCTTTTTAGATATCCTTCTGGTTGTCTCCTATCATCCATAGACAAATTTCCCATTTTCTTCAGTTCTCATTCACTTCTCATTGCACCTTATTACAGACTCATCACAACTGACGCTCCATGGAAATAGCATTGACTAACTCCCAGTGCCTTACCTATTTCTAAAAAAAAAAAAGAGTTCCCTCTTGATTTCTCAGCAGTATTCAATATTGTTGAGGACACTAACATTGTTAATTTTTTTTCTGTTTTGCATCTTTGCTGGAAGTATTCTTAATGTACTGCCTACCTCTTTGCTATAACTTCTGGGTCTCTTTTGGCGCATTATTATCCCCTATCCAGCTTTTAAGCACTTTGTTATTTGTAGTTTTATCTTAGTTTGTCTCTTTTCACATCATAAAACTTTTAGGAGATGACTAGCACCTAAAATTTGTGATTAGCACTTGCCTAGTTAATATCTGGAATAAAATACATCATTGTCTGACTCCTTTCATTCTGAAAGCATCCATAACTTAGATACTCTAAACTGCTCTTATTATAATATCCAATCCATTTCCAAATTTCAGTGTTTCCTATTGACAATACAACAGTCATATCATTTATCAAGCCAGAGATATTAAAGGAGGCATCTATAATACTTTTTCTAGATTTTACAGAATAAGACAGTTACCTCGCCAACTCCTATGTGAACAACCTACGTATCTCTCTTTTTCATGTGTTTTCCCTCATTTAAACCCCATTACTTCACTCTGTATGGTTGTAATCTCAACTCTGGGTTCTCAAATTGCTATCTTAACTGGCTTCCTCATGTGTGCTTGCAGAATTCTAATGTATTCTGTACATTTCTGTCAGGATAATTTCCTTTTTAAAAAATATTTTTAGTTGTACATGGACAGAACATCTTTATTTTTTATGTGGTGCTGAGGATTGAACCCAGTGCCTCACATGTGCTAGATGAGCACTGCACCACTGAGCCACACCTCAGTCCAAAGATAATTTTCGATTAGCTAAATCCATGTATTTCATTCCCTTGCAACAAAATTAGGTCATATGAAAAATTTATTGTTTCTCTTTATCCAAAGATTGTTTCTCTCATGACCTCAGTCTAACTAACCCATTCACCCATATTGCATTACCTTCTTTCTTTTGAGAATAGCACAACTGAATTTCAGGATTTGAAAAGTATTTATATTTGATAATTCTAGATTATTGTGGAAACTCTGTGGAAAATAAAATATATAATTATTATTATATTAAGCAATAAAATATCTACACTCATTTTTATGTGAATTCTTCTACAGTAATGTAATGTAGAATACCATGAATTTTTTTAAAATTATCAAGCAAAGGAACATATATGAGTGGCTCAGCATAAATACACATTTCCAGAGTATAGTTTATATAGTGTACAAACTACAGGACACCTTGCTACTTGGTTTGACCGACAGTTTTAAAAGTTTGTTAATATAGTGAGTATAGATCCCACTTACACTGGTAATATATTTTGTCCACCGATAAATATCAGATCCCAAATACTGACATGCACAAAATGTTATAGCATATCAGTTCATTTTGGAGGTTTTTATGGAGAATTCTTTTTTTTTTTTAATACAATCTAAGTAGTGAGAATAGCAGAGGAAAAACTGTAATTGTTAATGCTTTTTCATGTTTTCTCACAAACTTAAAGAATGGCCCATATCTAATATTTAATTCTAATGCATTCTTGGGAATTAATAAATGCAGGTACCATTGTACAAATTTCTTTGCGCACTTTTAGATCTCAACTCCATAATTAAAAACCTTCATAGCATATCTAAACATAATGCTTACTACCCTTAAAGGTATTAGATACATTCTTTCCCATATTTAATTCTCCTTTAAAAACAATATATTTTTACTCATTTAAATTTTCCACAGTATTACTTCCAGCTTAAATATATCATATCAGAGCCCAGCCTATCTGTGAGGAGCCCAGGCAGTCCCAGAACAGGCCCACTTCAAGCATGGATCCCAAGCTCAGGCCCAGGACCACCTTGCCAACCCACAAGCAGACCAGGCCCAGGCACAGGAGTGCCCACCTTGCTGAGGACCAAGCCCACATGCCACAGTGCTGCATTTCCAAAAAGACCATGCAAAGTCATTGTTTGGCTTGCCCACTTAGCCCCATTTCTAAAAGTGGTCACCACCATCTTGAGAGACCTCCAAGGCCATCTCAGACTACCCCCACTGCTGCCACTATCATCTATAGTTGCAGCAGCCCCTATCTTGGGACACCAGCCCAATACCAAGGTACTTACAGGTTTGATGCTACCTCACTACCAAATATGGACATGATCACTTCCATCTAGGGTCAACTGCCAGGACACAGAAGACCACCACCAAGGTCTCTCCAGGCTTGATTATACCAGAGGTATCCCTGCTAGGGGTGTTAACAGCCAGCACTTGTTGCAGAGGCAGGAAAAACTTTGCACTGGGTCATCTCTTTCTCTCTTTCAACCTGTTAAGAGGCAACTTCTTTTGATTAATCTTTCACTCTTCCTATGATCTAATACTTCTGTAGTCTTACCTCCTACCTCATGAACATCACAGCCTGCAACTCCTCCATTTCTCTCTTTGTCCACCATTAGAACCTGTACACCCTTTTGCAAACTTACTGTTTATATTGCAGATAATTGAATACAATATTCCTGTTTACTGTGATAAAAATATAATCATCTAAATAGGAATTATCTGTTTTATTATTTGCATTGGGTGTTGTTAATATTGACCTCCTCCTTAAAGTTCAGACATTGGCAACCTGCAGGGACACTATAAGATTATAGGATAGAAACTGTAATACTTCAGATCTGCAGTGCTAAAAGGAAAGACACATGGAAAGCATGGAAAGACAAGGGAAGAAAGTGCCCCAAACAAACAAGATGATAGAATAATAGAATCCATTGACAGCACAGTAGATGAGATGTCAGAGAAGAAGTTCAGAATGTACATAATTAAAATGATCTGTAAATCAAATAATGACATAAGAGAGTAAATACAGGCAACAATTGACCACTCCAATAAAGAGATAAAAAAGCAAAAAAAAGAAGCAAAAGATTACTTCAAGAAAGAGAGATTCTGAAAAAATAAACAGAAATCCTTGAAATGAAAGGAACAATAAATCAAATAAAAACTCAGAAGAAAGCATCACCAATAGAGTAGATCACTTGGAAAACAGAATCTTAGACAATGAAGACAAAATATGCATTCTTGAAAATAAAGTAGACCACACAGTGAAGATGGTAAAAAACCATGAACAGAACATCCAAGAATTATTGGATAACTTCAAAAGACCAAATTTAAGAGTTATTGGGATAGAAGAAGGCACAGAAATACAAACCACAAGAATGCACAATCTCTTCAATGAAATAATATCAGAAAATTTCCCAAACATGCAGAATGAATGGGAAAGTCAAATACCAGAGACTTACAGGACACAAAGTGTACAAAATTACAACAGATCTACACCAAGCTACATTATAATAAAAATGCCTATCTTACAGAATAAGGAGATAATTCTAAATGCCACAAGATGAAAGTTTCAGATTGCATGTAGGGGGAAACCAATTTGATCTCAGCAGATTTCTCAACCCAGACCCTCAAAGACAGGAGATCCTGGAACAACCTATACCAAACTTAGAAAGAAAATGGATGCCAACCAAGAATCTTATATCCAACAATATTAAGCTTCAGATTTGATGATGAAATAAAAATCTTCCATGATAAAGAAAAGATAAAAGAATTTAAAGCAAGAAAGCCTATACTACAGAACATTCTCAGCAAAATATTCCATGAGGACGAAATGAAAACCAGTAATGAAAATCTGGAGAGCAATTACACTAAAGGTGAGGCCAATCAAAAGAGAAACCAAATCAAGTAAAAAAACCAAACAAGTCAAAATGACTGGGAATACAAATCATATTTCAATAATAACCCTGAATGTTAATAGCCTAAACTCATCAATCAAAAGACATAGACTGAAAGATTTGATTAAAAGAAAAGATCCAACATTATGCTGCCTTCAAGAGACTCATCTTATTGGAAAAGACATCCACAGACTGAAGGTGAAAGGATGGGAAAAAACATACCACTCACATAAATAGGTAGGGGTTTCCATCCTCACATCAGATAAAATGCACTTCTGACCATAGTTAGACAGACGGGACAAAGAAGAACATTTGTACTGTTTAAGGGAATCATACATCAATAAGACATAACAATCATAAATATTTATGCCCCATACAATGAAGCATCTGCATACATCAAACAAACCCTTCTCAATTTCAAGAATCAAATACACCACAGCACAATAATACTGGGTGACTTTAACACACCTCTCTCACCACTGGATAGATCTTCCAAACAAAAACTAAACAAAAAAATTATAGAACTTAATACAATCAATAATTTAGAATTAACAGACATATGTAAATATTTCATCCATCAACAGGTGAATACACTTTTTTCTCAGTAGCACATGGATTCTTCTCTAAAATAGACAGTATGTTATGTCACAAACCAATTCTTAGCAAATACAAAAAATTATAGATTATACCCTGCATTCTATCAAACCACAATGGAATGAAATTAGAAATCAATGATAAAATAAAAAATAGAAGGCATCAGGGAGAAGATAAAAAATTCTTAGAGGTAAATGAAAATTTTGATACAACATACCAAAATTTCTGGGACACTATGAAGGCAATGCCAAGAGGAAAGTTTATTGCATTGATATCATTCATTAAAAGAAGAAAAAGTCAACAAATAAATGATCTGATATTATCTCAAAGTCCTAGAAGAAGAGAACAAACCAACACCAAAAGTAATAGAAGACAGGAAATAATTAAAATCAGGGCTAAAATCAATGGAATTTAAACAAAAGAAACAATAAAAAAATTGGAAAAACAAAAATCTTGTTCTTTGAAAAAATAAATAAAATTGATAAACCCTTAGCCACCCTAACAAAAAGGAGACCAAAAACTCAAATTACTAAAATTCATGATGAAAAAGGAAATATCACAACAGATAACTCTAAAATACAGAAGATAATTAGAAACTATTTTGAAAATTTGTACTCCAATAAAATATAAAGTATTGAAGACACTGACAAATTTCCAGAGAAATATGAGCTTCTTAAACTGAATTGGGAGGATGCACAATTTAATCAGGTCAATTTCGAGCAATGAAATAGAAGACACCATCAAAAACCTACCAACCAAGAAAAACCCAGGACCAGATGGATTCTCAAGACCTACAAAGAAGAATTAATACCAATATTCCTCAAATTATTCCATGAAATAGAAAAGAAAGGAATTCTTCCAATCTCATTCTATGAGGATAGTATCACCCTAATATCTAAGCCAGACAAGACACATTAAGGAAAGAAAACTTTAGACCAATATCTCTGATGAACTTAGATGCAAAAATTTGCAATAAAATTTTGGCAAATTGCATACAAAAATATATTAAAAAAAGGCTCATCCCAGGAATGCAAGATTGGCTCAACATACAGAAATCAATACATGTAATTCATCACACCAATAGACTTAAAGATAAAAATCATATTATCATCTCAATAGAAGTAGAAAAAGCATTCGTTAAAATACAATACCCTTTCAAATTTAGAACACCAAAAAAACTAGGGATAGTAGGAACATACCTCAGCATTGTAAAAACTATATATGCTAACCCCAATGCCCACATCAATCTAAATGTAAAATAATTGAAAGCATTCCCCCTAAGAACTGAAACAAGACAGGGATGCCCTCTCTCACCACTCCTATTCAACATGGTCCTTGAAACTCTAGCTAGAGCAATTAAATAGATGAAAGAAATTAAAGGGATAGAATAGGAAAATAATTCAACCTATCACTGTTTGTGGATGACATGATTCTGTACTTAGAGGATCCCAAAAGCTCCACCAGAAAATTTCTAGAATTAATAAGTGAATTCAGCAAAGTAGCAGGATATAATATCAACACCCATAAATCAAATGCATTTATATATATCAGTGCATCAGTGATGAATCCTCTGAAAAAGAAATTAGGAAAACTAACCCATTCACAATAGCCTCAAAAAACAAACAAACAAACAAAAAAACATGAGAATCAATTCTAACAAAAGAGATGAAAGACCTATACAATGAGAACTATAGAACACCAAATAAAGACATTAGAGAAGGCCTTAGAATATGGAATGATCTCCCATTCTCTTGGATATGAAGAATTAATATTGTTAAAATGATCATACTACAAAAGTGTTATACAGTTTTAATTCAACTCCAATTAAAATCCCAACAATATTCCTCATAGAAGTAGAAAAAGTACTACTTCATGAAATTCATTTGGAAAAATAGGACACTCAGAATAGCCAAAGCAATCCTTATTAAGGAGAGTGAAGCAGGAGGCATCACAATAACAGAACTTAAACTATACTGCAGAGCTATAATAACAAAAATGGTGTGTTATTGGAACCAAAATAGACATGTAGACCGACCGTACAGAATAGAAGACACAAAGAAAAATCCACTTAAATACGGTTAACTCATAATAGACAAAGGTGCCAAAAACATACAGTGTGGAAAAGAGCCTCTTCAACGAATGGTGCTTGGAAAACTGGAAATCCATATGCAGAAAAATGAAGCTAAACTCCTATTTCTCACCATGCATAAAACTCAACTTAAAGTGGATAAAAGACCTAGGAATTAGACCAGATATCCTTAACCTAATAGAAGAAAAAAAAGTAGGCTCAAATCTTCATTATGTTGGATTAGGTCTGGATTTCCTTAGCCAGATTCCTAAAGTGAAAGGAATAAGTTGAAAATTAATAAGTGGGATGGATTCAAAATAAAAAGCTTTTTCTCAGCAAGGGAACAATCAATAATGTAAAGAGAGTGCTCACAGAGTGGGAGAACATCATTACTACACACACATCACATAAAGTACTAATCTCCAGGATAGATGGATATATATAAAAACTCAAAAAACTTAACACCAAAAAAATATATAACCCAATCAATAAATGGGCTAAAGATCTGAACAGATAATTCTCAGAAGAAGATATACAATTGATCAACAAATTTATGAAAAAATGTTCAACTTCTCTAGTAATTAGAGAAATGAAAATAAAAACAACTCTAGGATTTCATCTCACTCCAGTCAGAATGGCAATTATCAAGAATATAAGCAATAATAAGTGTTGGTGAGAATGTGGAGAAAAAGGCACATTCATACATTTCTGGTGGGACTTCAAATTGGTGTAACCAATCTTAGAAAACTTGGAATGGAGCCACCATTTGACCTGGCTATACCACTCCTTGATGTATACCCAAAGGCCTAAAAACAGCATACTACAGTGACACAGCCACATCAATGTTCATAGCAACTCAATTCACAATAGTTAAACTGTGCAATCAACATATATGCCCTTCAAAAGATGAATGGATAAAGAAACTGTGATACATATACACAATGGAATATTACTCAGCATTAAAAGAGAATAAAATTATGGCACTTGCAGGTAAATGGATGGAATTGGAGAATATCATGCTAAGCAAAGTAAGCCAATCCCCAATATCCAAAGGCTGAATGTTCTCTCTGATAAGGGGATGTTGATCTATAATGGGTTAGGGGCATAGGGTTAATGGAGGAACTTTGGGCAAAGGAGAGGGAGGGAGGGAGAAGGACATGAGAGGCAAGAAAGATAGTGGAATGAGATGAACAGCATTACTCTATGTACATGTGTGACTGTACATAGGTGTGGACTCTACATCATGAACAACCAGAGAAATGAAAACCTGTGCTCTATTTGTGTACAGTAAATCAAAATGCATTCTGCTATCATATACAACTAATTAGAACAAATAAAACTTTAAAAATATATCATATCATTATGGAGATTGGTAAAAAGACTGCTACAACTACCCAGTGTTAAGTTTTGCAGCAAACAGGAAATCTAGAGATCATGTATTTGACAGAAGGGATACTATATATTTGTTGGGGAATCTCAAGGTGTCATGAAACAACTTTTGTTAATTTCTTAATACTTATGGTCCCTCTTTTTATAAGGCAGTTAGGAAAGATGGTTTCACAATTTATCTGTTTTGTTTCAGTAAGAAGAGACAAAATATTAATTGATACTCTGCAGTAATATTTTGTTCTCAAAGCTTTTTCTTAAGATTCAACCATAAATTGTACTCATATTAGCTATAAATGAACAGCATGATCATCTAAATTGCAGACCTAGAAGGCAGCCTCTAATAAGTGATTCCTGTCACAACATAACTCTGTGCCCCTAGATGTGTGGAGGGTGGATAACAGCAAGATGTCCAACAGCTGCTGGGTGCTTAACTGACATGAGATGACACAGGGATGTCAGGCAGAATAAATATTTTAAGGATGTACTCAAATGAAGCATGACTTAATATGTGTGAAAAAGCTTAGGATATAATAAAAGATCTTAAAACTCACAGAAGCCAAATAGAAAAAATCTGACTAGACAACTAAATATTAGTAAGATTTGTAAAGCTGAAGTAGCATTTGTTTGCAGAAGAAAGATTGTTGGCCATTCATCTGTCTTTGCAAGCATATCCATACATACTTTCTTCTTTAAATATATAAAAATCACTTTCTATTCTGAGATATCTTGGAATGCATTTTGTAGACACCTTTACTCTGTTGAAGCCTGGATTATAACAACTAGTTAAATTTGTTTTAGATGAAAATGCCCAATATTCCTGCAAACCACTCTAGAACACTAGTCTTTCAGCACCTTTTTGTGATTAATCTTGTCAATGATAAGATTGTCTTCTTTACCTGACAGTTACAGTTTATCTTTCTAGTAAGTGCATTTTCTCTTTTGGAAAATTGACAAGGAGCACATACACATCCCTTGTAGCTAATGGCTGTTATCAGTCTAGGTTCACAGTTGATAGATTTTTTCTTCTAAATACCCTCAAGGGTGATTTTTATTGTCAGTGCTTACTTTGCTGTCATCCTCTGAATTTGGATATGGTTGATGGAATTATCCTGTGAAGCTGTGAAATTTCCTCATACTATTTTTAAACATGGACAAGATTTTATACTGATAATATTTTCAAAGAAATATATTATGTGTTATTATACCAAATTATTCATGACAGCTATAGAAGCATAGTAAGTCATAAAATAATAGCAAAAAGAAATCTTATGAAGTCATTTTTTTATAGTCTTCAGTATAAGCAGTGCCTCAAGAAAGAAGACAGAGCACATTACGTAAAAGTTCCATTTGCCATGATGTTTCTTAGTTAAATTATTTTTTCCTTGAGTTGAAAATGAAAATAGAGGAGGATACCATCTGAGTCAATGTTTCAATTTAATATAAACTACTTTTTTCTATTACTTTATCAATATATTTCCTTAAGCAAACTTCTATGCACACCAAAGCATCTTTTTTTAATAATGATATTTAAGGATTGAGCTTTATAAATATTTATTCAGAGGTATCTCATAGTATAGAATCTGTGAGTTCCCAGGTAAGAACATAGATCTATTGTATAAGGAATATATTGTTACACCACAGGATAAATAGAGGCAGATGCTGATGAATTGTGCTGAGCACACTGAGGTCTTCACAGTAAAAGTGTTAAGAAATAACCTTGACATTTTTAGACAGATGTATTCATCCTGATGAATTCTCTAGGTTATATATGTTTTTGAAGTGTATCTTGACTATTTTGTGTAAAGTAATGTCAATCCTTGCTTGTGGTATTTCTTAGGTACATGATATTGCCCCATTCACTGAACATATTAAATACCTATGCTCAGAGTCTCTGCTTTGCTGAAATGAAACACCGGTGACCTATATAGTATGATCAGGATTAGGACTCTGAGGTAGTGGTATTGCTGACCTCAGTTCGTTTTAATACTTTGAAAACTATTTTAGGTTCTGATGTGCATGTGAGATTTTAGTCAAGTTTCAATGTATTGTAGAGTAGAACACAGAAACTGATAGGCAATTCCAACAAACAAATTTTTAAAGAAAATTTAAATTTTAGGCAAAAGTGTACTTGATTTCAAATGCATACTTCATAAATGCTTATTATTTTATTAATATTTTAATTTATAAATCAGGATATGCATATACATATTTATAAATAATTTTAGGCCAGAAGGAAATCACTGGACCTGACACACCTAGTTCAACAATATTTGGCAATCATTCCCTTCATACACAAGAAATTCCTCAGCAAGAAAATTACCTGAATTAATAAGCAGTATACTTATTTAAGATTATAAAGAACTGTGGATCTTGACTATATTAAGATAAAATTTCAAGTGTTTATATACCATAAAATAAGATTTTAAAACAAGGACTCATAAATTCAGAATTCATTAAATTCTTGATGGTGGAAAACTTCTGTATAATATGGATTGACAAATGTGTGTTATTTAAACAGTATTTTACAGTGGTGGAATACCTATCTTTTAATTCATGTGACAGATTATTCAAAATGTAAGCTTCACAGATACAAAAAATATGTATTATGAAGAATAAAGATGTCACTACTTAGTCTAATATGTCACCAAGTCTTTCTTTATGCATATTATAAGCATCTATTTTTTACTTACTTAATTACAAATATAAAGTCATCTGTCTTTTGACATAATTATTTGTGTGTTCAATTCCTGAGTCTTTCTTTTTTGTGAAATTTAGTTTGTTTTTGTGATATATTTCAAGGAAATACAAGCTATATCACACATAATTTTAAGGAAATATTAGCGGGTTGTTGAACACACTTCTTAATTCTTCAAACACTTGTGGGCACCTTTCAAATTTCTATATAACAATTGTCCCTCAGTTGTCTCAGCCCTTCAGGTAGGCAAGAGTCACATAGTGAAAAGGAATGTCTTGTGCTGGTTTTAAGTGGATCATAGCCAAGGGGGAGTCTATGCACCCTGGCTAGTTCCTAATCCCTGTGCCCTTTCCTTCCTACTCCGGTGCTAGCTGGAAATTTTGGAAATTTTTAGTTCATTCACCTAGTATCATCTATTATGGCAGGTAACAGAAGCCAGAGGTGATGGTAGCAGGCTCATTGCCTCCTCGAGTGACTTTCTGTACTTTCTATTAAGGAGTGCACGGGAGAAGGGAAGGTAAAGTAATCACTTTCTTTCAAAAAGTATATGCCATATTGAATTATTAATTTTTAAATGATAGGTAAATATTGTGTGCATTTATCATGTATAACATGGTGCTTTGAAACTGATAGTAATTGTAGAATAATTAAATCTTGCTAGTTAACATCCCATTTAACTCACAGTTATTATTTTTGTGGTGAGTATACTTTATGTCCAATTTCAGCATTTTTTAAGAACATAATGCATTTTTAACTATAGTACTGTGTTGTGCAACAGGTATATTGAACTTATTCCTGTTACCTGACTGGAAATAAAATATCCTTTGACCAATATCTGCCCAACTTGCTTCCAGCCTCTGGTGACCACTGTTCTACTTTCTTCTTATCTGAGTATTTAGAAGCCATATATTAGTGAGATCATGCTGCACTTTTCTTTAAGTGCATTTTCCCCTTAATTTAAAGTCCTCCAGGTTTATCCATGTTTGTCACATTTGACAGGATTTCCTTCTTTTTATGGCTTAATAGTATTCTATTGTATGTTAAGTACATTTGTATGAGAAAAACACATCACATTTGTTTAGTTAAAATATTCTAATTGTGTTATTTTGGAAAGGGCACAAAGCTATTTATTATGGCCTTAGAAATGAGAATTTGCATTCTTACTTTTTTCCTATTTTAAGATCTTTTTCATTTTTTTAAATGTTAGTTTTCCAAGACATGAAATTTAACATGTGCCAATTAAATGGACCAAGAAAAATGTGTCTTAAGCAAGAACATAAAGGAAGTCGTAGTGTCTCCATTTGTGTTTGTGTCACTCTGTGCTGATTGATTCAGAATGCAGCTTCAGAAGTCATGGCACACACAAGTGGTGTGTGTGTATATATGTGTGTGTGTGTGTGTGTGTGTGTGTGTGTCCAAAACTTCTGTTCCTAAACTGTGAAATAAATGGATTGGATTCTAGAAATTCTAAAGTCGCCTACATTTTCTAATATTGTATTCTTATGATAGAGCTCTTTACAGAGTCACTACTAAATGCGTATGAAATACTTTGGAGTTTTGAATTTTGTGGCTGTTTTTTTTTTCAACTACTTAATGAAATTCTGTGATGTTATTCCAAGTTCACATACATCCTTATATTGTAATATCTGCAGTTATTACAGGTAAAATCTTAGGTTTTACAAAATGGAGTTAGCTGTTTATGCAAGTTTTTACATTCATTATAATGTTTTAACATCCCTTTTAGTCCTTCCCATCAACTGAAAACTGAGAAGCAGACACAAGTATATGATCCTTAGAGATGAATCTTTTGGTTGGTAAATTAATAAAGACAGTGTTACTAATATCGATAGGCACACACTCATAAAATAGACTTAGGAAACGTAGATATTCTTTTTTCTTTTTTTTTAGTTGGAAGATATTCTTGGCTAATAGTCACCGTTATATTGAGGGGAGCTGAATAGAAGTTAATAAAATCACAGAGTCAGCCCAAGCAGTAGTGATTTTTACAACTTTTATACACCTTTAAAAGTTACATTGCAACTCTGTTCCATTGATCTAAATTTTCTTTGATATGATGATCTGGCTGCAGGGTTAATTGCTTTCCTGTTATCCTCAGAAAGTTATTGTTTTGGTCATCTAGCATTGTGATTGTTGCCTTTTTGAATATGGAATCACTGACATTTATTTCCTCCTAGAAAGTAATTGCATTTATATTTGATTTTTTTGACATGTGAACAGAAATGGAACAAAACAGCAGGATAATGAGCATCCAATTCTAAGTTAATTGTGGCACTGTACACATTTGTATACATGAATTCTGTTTTAACATGTAATTTGATCTGAGCTGAGCTTCACTAAATCTAGACTAAAAGTATCATAGAAAAAAAATTACCTTATATTTATTTATTTAGTGTAAACATCACAATATTGAAGGCCATTGGGCAAATGTCAGAAACAACATTAGAAGATTGAAATAAGGTCATTGAGTAAAATTTAAAATGATTTTATAAAATAAAACATGTAGAAGTATTATCTTAGGAAGGTTTTAGACATGAATAAAGGTTAAGTTCACCATTAAAATTTATATCCAAACACTTGCATCAAAGCAAATAGGCTGTATATAAATGTACTTTATCTAGAAATGAACATTTGATCTCATCAGTTCCTTACCCTGAAAAAATTATTTGCATCTCCAAAATGATGTGGGCTTCAGTATGTCATTTGTGTATGCATAATACCTTTAACCTTTATATGCTGCATAGTTGCCAGTTACATGTTTTTATGTATTCAAATATATGAATAACTCTGATACAATTATATCAAATTAGTTATAACAAAGATTGCATTTATTTCATGAGCTGCTTGATTATATATAAGAACACTAACACACAATTATCAGAGACAAGACACTGCTTTGCTGATAATTTGTGAGACTATGTGATATGGATAAAGGTATAACTCCTGAGAAAAGCCACCTAGGATGCATAACAATTATTATTAGAATCATAGTTTTCTGAGATGCAAATATTTTCATTACTGAAAACAGTAATATTTCCATCACTAGTACAGAAAATAATATAACAGGTGAGAATAACAATTACCCTACAAATACTGACTCTAGGAAAGAGTATTTGAGGGGCAGTGGGTAATAAAATGCTGCAACTATGCACAAAATTTAAGAAGCAGATTGCACTAAGGAGGCTTCAAAATATTCTGTTTCTGTCCATGCTTTGTGGTCATTCTTTAAGCATGGAGTTACAATATCAATCATTGCATACGCAATTCTTTCATATCCTAAAATTTTGCAATTCTCTGAAAATTTGATATCTGAGCATTAATTTGAAAACAACTCTTAAATCATAATAAAGTCTATATAAAATACAAAATACAAGCGAAGAGTATTGAAAGCATCTCATCTAAACACAGATTTAACTATAATTTGTTCATTGCACTTTAAATTAATGTTTAAAGAAATATGATATAGTAACAGCAATTCAATTCATATGTTGGTCTTTAAAGCAAGTAAATGATTATAAGTTCTTTGAAGAAAACAAAAACAATATTACTGGTTTAAAAAAGTTCTATATATGTATGTATATATATATATATATACATATATATATTCAATACTGATCAAATAGCGGAATCTCATCATTGATGATAACTTTCAGAACAGAATATTAAAAAACAATGAAGATGATTTATGTTGAACTGCTAATCTTATGATCAGCTTATTTCTGTTCTAAAATTTTATTTCAGAATCAAGTTCTTTTAAGTTTGAACACAGCAAAATTAAACTTATAAACTTAGAAAATATTTTAGCCTTTTCATTATTCCAGGTGGTATATATAATTTGAAGAATATTTTTGAATTAAATTTTAATAAAATTTTAAATGATATGAACATATCATATGAAGTTTTAACTTACAAGAAATTGAGAACTTATGTTTTATTAAACCTAGTGCACCTCTTATAGAAGTATTACAGAATATTTGCAATAATAACATACAACATGTTCTTGTGAATAAATCTGTAGCTACTAGGATGTCTTTTATACTTCCAACAATAATTGACATATTAAAATGTAGTACAGAACAACTGATAAAACTTATACAACTTTCTTTATTTTCTCAAAAATATACTGAATTCCTTTCTATTTTTATCAACATCTTTATCTGACCAATTGGAACACACAGTGTGCAATAAGTTGTAACAGTATATATATACTGTTCATTGAAAGTGCATATAAAGATGTTTAATATGAAGAATGTAATCTGCTTATAATTTTGTGCAAAGTTAGAAAAATTATGATTGTAACAATTTTTTTTTCTATTTGCCTCAACAAATGTTTTCAGTGAATAGTGTGTACAGTATAACGTTCTTTAGTAATGTATTTTTCCAAAGAAAAATAGGGAAGACAATTAATTTATTCTCCTAGCAATTGTTAAATCATAGTGTAATGAAAACAGAATAAGGGACCAAATGTATTTGCTCACTGAAATGAAATGAGAAAATGGCTTGAAATTAATCTGTATTTGAAATTGTAAAGCTTTCATTTTATAACTCCCCTCTAATATTATGAAGTGAAAACAATTCTAAAAATAATGTATTGGTTATGGAGGTGGTATTCTTATTCTTTTTTGAGACAATTTAATTTATCTCCATTAATTGAGTTCAAGCACTAGCAGATACAAGAAGAGGCAAAATCCTTTATACTGAATTTTTTAGTATATTTTATTATTTCATTGTTGAAAAACTGATTTTATTAACGTTTATAGAGAAGATAAAGTATAGAACCAAATTTCATTTTCAAGCAAGATGTTATATATGATTGAAGCAATGTGGATGCTTATAATTTTGATAGACAGTAGATAAACTCACAGATGTTTTCATTTTCAAACTTGTTTCAGAGAATCTGAAAAATGAGTGAATTAAAAACAGCAAGAGATTCATATATTATACTATGCTTGCATATGCAAAAATAAATTACATACAATCACATTAATTTTCTCCAAATGCTTTAAAACTGATATTTTTATGATTAAGAGTAAATAACAATGGTATATTTAAAGTACTAAATAATTAATTATGAATTGCTTTTCCTGGGCTGGGGATGTAGCTTAGTGGTAATGCACTTGCCTGTTATATGCAAGGCCCTGGGTTTACTCCCCAGCACCACAAAAATATTGTAGCTTTTAATAATATCATAGAAATGCATGTACACATCTGTTTATTAAGACTTCTACTATATATTTCACCTATACCAATGCAGAATTCTGTTAGTTGATTTTTTTGTTTTCAGTGAATAAAAATTGAACAAAATAGTTATAATGAAAACACCCATTAAAATATATTCCCAATCATCCTCTTTTTATAAGTATATAATTAATGTTGAAAACCTAATACCTTTTAAGATAAACTTTAATTTTACTTTTCAATTGTTTTATTGTTTGTATTAATATTTATTCATTGTAACCTAAAATTATATGAATGAAAATTGAATTAAATATTAAATCTCTCTATGCAAACAAAATGATCAATTCACTCTTTCTCTAGAAGTAATGTTACACATATTACTCTGAAACATATTTGTACATCAAATTGTTTTTATGTCTACAAATATTTGTTGTTGCTTTTTTGATGGCCACTTACATTTCCATAAAATGTCCTTATTACTATATTAAAATGATAAAATATAAAAAGTTATTAGTATGAACAATTCTAAAATAAACAATATTTCCATTTTTTTGTTGTGATAAGCCATGCTCTAATGAACTATTTTACATTTATCATTCTATTTACATGTGATCGTTTTTGTGGAAAGAAATCTTAGAATTGGAGATTCTGGCTCAATGATCATGCACATTAAAATTTTGGTTTGATGTTTCTAGTTTCCTCTCTTGAACAGGATATTAATGTTCCCTTATCAGCAACAACATATGGGAGTACCTGCTTCACCACAAGCTGTGCTCTGAAAAATCAGATGAGTGAATTGCATTTCATTTTTGTGTTAATTTACATGATCCTGATTAATGGCATGCTTCAGTATTATATGATATTTTCATTTTTTAAAGTTAAGTGTGTTTTACTGGCTGACTTTCTTAATCATTAATAATGACTGTGAAACAAATGGAATTTATGCTTTCAAGCAAGAAAAATTCTCTTTAACAAGAAAGAGAAAAGGGCAAAATAATTCAATTGTTTTCTGTAAAACCAGTGGGAATCAATGCATGTGGGTCAGAAGGTCACTACTTCAACACACAGCCAATCTGTTCTGAATGTAGATAAAGTGTGTTTGTGTTTCGGTAATTAATTCAATATAGATAACTTTTATGTGTCCTAAAAGAGGCTTTCAACTAGCACATTTATAAACAAATTTGACAGGCTTATTTTTGCTCTAGGCAAGGGCATTTTAAGTAATAGAAGTCATAAGAGAAGGGAAATATCTTAAGTCCACTCATAAATGATGAGAGATTGACTGCAGATTTTACCACAATTGCATGATACCTTGCTGATGCTCTAAAGAGGACATGCACATTACAAAGTTGGTAAAGCACAATTAAATCACTGCATTAAGGCACTTTAATGTAATGGATGGCATGCTGAAATTACAAAGACCCTTGGGAAATTCATCTCTCTATAGTGAGAAATAAAATCACCTTTGTGTTCATATAACATTAGTGATTATTTGAAATTTACCCTGTTTCCCAATTTGTTCAGGAGGCAGATAATATAATATTTTCACATAATAAATAAGTTATGGCATTTCCAGCTTATTTGGAAATCAATAACTATATTAGGAATTAGTAAGTCCTCATTAACCTCAGATTTAAGGATGTTACGTCAATTTTCTGACAATATAAGGTTAAAATTAAAATATTAGAAAATTATTTCAATAGATAAGACAGCTAAGCAAAAATTAATTTTCAAATTATAAATTTCAAGTAATTTTGTCTGTCCTTACAAAAAAAAAATGAGGCAGGAAAATTTAGCTTCTGTTATCCTAAAAGATATTATGTAATTGGGTTGGGGTTTTGGTTCAGTGGTAGAGTGCTCGCCTAGCATGCCTGAGGCACTGGGTTCAATCTTCAGCACCACATAAAACAATAAAATAAAGATATTGTGCCCATCTACAACAAAAAAATAAATATTTAAAAAGAAAAACAAGATACTATATGATTCTACTTCAAAATCTTGTACGTGTGAAAATAACCTTGATTTTTTTCATACATTATATTACAAGTAACATGTTTGAGGAGGATGTTTTAAATAAGGATATAACATGGCTTGAATTTTTAAGGATCCAATAACATAGATATAGACTTACAAAATAGTCACTGCCTGTTGAGTGCATCCAGTATACACACAAATTCTTTTGTTTCTCTGAATTAAATCAGTTTGATGAAACCCTTCAAGGTGAAAATATTTTCCAATATAGTTTTCCTTGGAAATACTTAGCAGCACAGTTGTGCTTCAACTATTACTCTTTTAATGAGTGATAAATATGTTTGAAAAACTCTAGGAAAGTACATTTGCATATTTAAGCCAACATGCGCTTTAATCCCAGCAGAGCATACAACTTTATAGACTATAAACACACCTATACCAGGAGGTTGATGACTCATGAATATGTTGGCCTGTTTAGTTTAAGAAATGCTTGAAGTAAAATGTGCATTTCAAGTTTGAGAATATCACACCACCAATGTTTTACAAACATTTAGTTGAAAAAAAATAAAAGCAAAAGGACACAAAAACCCACCTGTGTCTTCATCTCAAGATTCATTATATTTTTTAAATTTATGATCTGCTGTGCTCACACACTGAGGAGGAAGAACACCACAATCAAGGTAAAAGGTTTTATTTAGAAAAACATAAAAAGTTATTTTTCAACAGATTATGCTTTTAATATGTCAAAACTACACTAAATATGCAAAAACTATTTGTCTGTTTCCATCTACTGAGCTCCTGATCCTAGTACCCTTCTCCAAAGTCAACATCCTCACGAGAGTTTTCTGTATGTCTTCCTACATGCTTGTTTACACATCCTGCTTTCTCTTACTGAGAATAACAGTGCTCACATTGCTTTGTGTTCCCAGTGATGAGGCTTATAGTTTCACCAGGTAGTTTTTTCTCAAAGTGTGTATGTGTGCATGTGCCCATGTACCTACAAGCACACATCTGTGGGTGTTTTCATATTTGGAAGACTTTCAATTTATTATTCTACCTTCCACAGTCCAATATTTTAGCACTTATTTTACCTTCTTTCTTATATTACTTAGAGTTTAGGAACTCTAAGGTTATTATACTATATTTCCGTATCATCATAATGTGCTGCAGTTCAGTAACCATTTCTCCTATGATTTCGCTTTGTGGCCATATATTGTGGCTTCTAAACTTTCTGTGAGTTTTATATCATAGCCTCACTGCTTTTCCATCACTTGGCTAAAATTTCAGCCTCTACAACCTGTTTATTAAGTAATGCTTTCTTAGAATCCTTGTATATTTGAAAATATTTTTCACTGTATAAGGGAATACAAGTGTATAAAGATATAAGTTCATTGGATCATGCCAACAATTCCTGAGGACTCAGTAGGTATTATTGCATTGTTTTCTCACTTTGAATCTAGATATAAAAAAAGGTTGAGATCATTCCAGTATTTTCCTGTTTTCAATGCATCATTTTTAATTGCTCTTTATTTTTCCTTGTAAACACATTCCACAGTAACTTTACTACCATGTCTAGTGTCAGCCTATTAATAATATGTTTTATTTTAATCTCCTGGGATATGATTGTGCTCTTTTACTCTCTAAATTTATGTTTTACCCACAAAGATTTTAAAACTGTGTTTTAAACATGGTTATTCTATTTGTTTCCAGTAATATTTCATATGTGGTACATTTTTGTTAACATTCTATGTCTACATTATTTACTGATAAATTTAAAAACTTCTTTAAAATTTTTAATTTTCCTTTTCTCAGTTTCCTCAGGACTCTTCTACTATGGATATAATTACCCTACAGTTTCTCTTCTCTGTTGTTTGTTCTAATAATTGCTTTCTATCCATAAGTGATCTGCTTTTTCTTCTACATATATTTTCAGAGTTCTGACTTTCATATTTCATTTTTTATCTAATATTTTTATCTTAAATGTATTTTTATTAAATTTTCCTCTTTTGCTCTTGAATCCAAAAATCTAATTTTATTCACTTAGATCCTTGAAAAAAGTTACCTTCTTTTCACAATTTTCATCTTCTCTTCAGCTAGTTTGTCATGTGCTTTTTGTATACTTTGGATTTTATTCTTTTGAATTTTTTTTCAATTATTTAGTTTTCTGAGATTGTTCGTTTGTTTGTTTTTTAACACTCCAATCAATTAAATGCTTAAGTTTTACTCTTAAATGTGCTCTAAGTGATGGAAATAACAGAGGAAATCTTAGGGCTTCTGTCTTCCACTGATTAACTCTGTAACCAATGTCTGTGGTACAATATTTGTAAGAGTTGTGTGAGAGTACTTTTTTGGTAAGGAATTTACCTTTTGCTTTACTTATCTTGACAGATGTCTTAGGTTAGGAAACTGCTACCTATTGAATTGCTCTTCCTATAAACTTACCTTTTTAGCCCTTTTTTTCTGCAATCCTGTGATTAGTGGAGTTCTAAGAGATGACCATAGCTATCAAATAATCTAAACAAGGGATTTCTCTCCTTGTCAATTGGGATCTATCCCTTCAACTGGAAAATTCCATGTGTCTCTGTTATTGCCTATGATGTAACTCCTCTAGTTTCTTTTTTCACACTGGTCAGTGTTCTCTGCTTTTTGTCAGAACTTTCTCATGTGTACAGAGATTTAATTTATAGTTAAATGTTCAAAAGTTTCTTAATTTTACTAAGCTTGTTTCCTGAACATATTTGAGTTTGGTTTCACAGAGAAGACGGAGACAGAGGGTTACCTTCCTGGGAAAATGAATTTTGAACTGAAATATACAGGTATATAAGGATGTTGTTGAAGAAAAGAGGATCGATTAAGTTTATCTTAAAGCACAGAAAGTAAAGCAAGAAAGCTGTTCTGAAGAAATTCATTGTATCTATTTTATTAGACTATGATATTTCAGAAGAATAGTAATTTAAGAGTGATATAGTGATTGGGGGTAAAAAAAGAAGTTAGATTTCTTGGAAGTTAAATGGAGGGAAATGAATTTGATATTAAAAAGTAAAAAAGTCATACATGGAAATATTTTGAAGTTTATTGCTTTTACTGAGGTCTCAGAATAGTTTAGTACAGGTAACATATAATCTGAGGCAAAAGAGTTCCTGAACTGTGAATAAAATATTTGAACAGAAGTGAAAATAACAAGCAAGTCATTAGCTAGCAGATGAAGATCTAGTAGTTTACAAAGCAGACAAAATATACAGTATGAATTTGATATTTTTCCTTTAGTATTAGTAATACTTTTGCTAATTCAAGATTTCTATATAGAAAATAAAACATGACAGATTGGTTAGTCTAAATACTCATAAATATAATTCTAAGTGATCTGTGTACTTTGACCATTTTAATATTAAAGAAACTGTGATTGATTCTAACTGCTGTACTGAAGCCAACAGAGCTGGACACCTCTTGACAAATTCCTAATGAAATAAAAGATCATGATGAAGAATTTAAATCTTTCTCTCATTTTTACACTGAATTTCTTAATATCATTGAAGCAAATGATATGCCTTTAGAATCACAAAAAATTATAGAACTAGACATTTTTAAATCTCAAAATATTTTTTTCTATCTTTGTTGTGGCTTATTAAATGTAAAATAATTCGTTTTATGGTTACATGAAATTCAATTAAATTTTATATCTGCAGTTGTATTTGTATATTCAATCTCTATATTAGTCACTTTAGAAATAAACTCTTAATAAAATAAGACCTTTGCTAAAACTATCAACAGGAGGTGAGGTTGTGGCTCAGTGGTAGAGCAGTTGCCTGGCATGTGTGAGGCCCCGGGTTTGATTCTCAATATAACAAAAAAATAAATAAATAAAATAAAGGTATCATGTCCATCTATTATTAAATTTTTTTAAATATCATCAACTGCAAAGAAACCAAAAGCATAAGCATATGAGCTTTCTTAGCAGAGGGAACAAGTTTATAATTCATGGATATATTATCTTTTGAGTCAGTTATTTAGGTTAAAATTCAAACTTTACTAGTTTCTATTTGAGTTACTGAAATAGCTGTTTACTCTCTTGGACCTTATTAATATCACTAAAATTATATACAATATTTACATCACCTAATCTTTTCCTGATTTCTGTTCCCCTTGATTTAACAAGTCTTCAGCATTGTTTTGGCATGCCAAAGGAACTTCACTAATTTAATGGATATGGTTAGATGAATTTGGACATATTCATACATCTGTGATACTGTCACTACCAGGTAATAAACGTATCTGCCACATCCAAAGATTACACTGTGTTCAATGATTGTGTGTGTGTGTGTGTGTATGTGCATGTGTGTGCATATATGTGTGAATGTTAAGAACACTTAACAAGAGGTCTATCATTTTAACAAGTTTCTAAATGCAGAATATTGTTTGTTATCTGTAGGAGGTCTCTTGCACAACAGATATCTATAATTATAACTGTAATATCATGTCTATAGAAGAATAGTACCATTGCATTAGAACTGTCAGTTAATGTGCTTAATAATATCATTTAAACCCTTACTCCATTTTAGGCAAAGTTTTAGACTCTAGGGATACAACTGAACACCAATACCATAGCTTTCTGCCTTCCTAACTTAAAAATCAGTGAAAGAATAGCAATAAAGTAATCAAATAAATACTGTAATTGCTGAAGAATTTCAGCTAAGTAGCTACAAAGACAACAAACCAGGTAATAAGAGGTGAAGACTGAGAGGAGAGGGGTTAATTTGGAGGTTGTGGTTAAGAACTCTATGAGCAATGGTACTTGAACTGAGATCTGAAAGATTATTAACGTGAACAATGTAAAAATCTTGAAGACAGTTATATCTAGAAAAGCAAAGTTGTTCAGGGAGTGTGAGGGAAGTGTAAAATAAGTGGTGGCAAGAAGGATGAAATTATAACATTGACAGATTTTAATAAAATCCTTGTGGCTGGATGAATAATGAATGTGAGAGTATAGATTAAGATAAGGCTGAAGAGGGGGCATGAGTCAGGTCCTGTAGAGTGACTTTCCAGACCAGAGTAATGATTTCGGAGATATTTTTTCAGTGCAATAGTTAGAAATACATTTTGTTTTAATAAGATCACTGTGGTTCTTCTATGAAAAGGAAAGTGTGAACACAAACTAAATCATTTTCATATGTTTTAGCCAACAGTAATTTTGACTTGGCATATGATAATGTATAAAAGCCATGTGAAATTTTCAGAACTGCCTCCCTCTACCTGTTATTCTCTTTCATCTATCCATTTTGGGCTCTGACACTAATAGGACATCCTGAAGAAATCAAAGAATAGAAAGATTTATCAATCACCTATTACTGCATACATGCAGTATGCAAAAAAGAAAAAAGTTTCTTGCAAAGAAGAAACTCATTTGAAAATTCCAGTGAGAGGCATTTTTCACTCCAGTGTGGGTAGGCTGGGGAGCTTCTACAACTTAAACTTGCCAGGTATCTGTAAGAGGCAAGGTAGGACTAGATCCTTTGTACAGATTGCTGATACTCCGTGGACCAGTGGACTATAAAGACATACTGTATATGGCAATGGTATACATGTAAGAGCATGTAAAAATGTGTGAGACCACTTTTGGCCTTGCTTTAAAATGGACACAGTATCGTTTTCACATACATTTTACAAGCACGAGAAATTCACGTGGCCATGCCTGAAGCTGAGGGATAGGGGAGCACAAGGGAATGCAATCTGCTTTTGAAAGGAGGAAATGCAAAATGGCTTAGCAAAGGAAGTTAATACAAAAGGAAGGAAGAATTGAAGGCAATAACTGGGTCTACCAAGGCTTTCTTTTGAAGGGCTTTATTTTCCAGGGTGGCACAAGAGTAGTAAGAAGACATTCTTGAGGAGTAAGACCTATAATCATCCTGAGGTTCCAATATTGTATCTAATATTGTTTACCATCACTTATATGTTCAAGATTGAGTCAAGAAACCAACATTCATCATTTCATGCCTCTCAGAAAATCTGCATTCCACATTCACTGGTTAAAACACCTTAAGGACTCCATCTATGATTAACAGCAAGCATGGTTTCCCACTTTACAATTTAAATGTAAAACACTAAACTGTCTGTAGTCCTACACTGATATTGACCATACCATTTACACCTCTTCACATCTGTCATTTCCTTTACGAAGAATTATCTTCCAAATAGTAGATATTTAGCACACATTATGAAATTAAAGTACTAAGGAACATAGAATTATTTCACAGAGGAAGCAGAAGTAAACATAAATAACATTGACTTGAACATAATCAGTGTTAACAACTTTAACATTCTGGGATATAATTAAAGCAAATTTAGTAAAACAAATTCATATTATTTTAGTTTTCTTTTACAAAAAGCAAATTCTGAGGAGTGAAGAATTAGGAGAAAACTCTAAGAAATGTGATATAAAATATAATTTAAAACTTTCAGAGTAATAAGGCAACATAAGTGTAACACACTAATTGTAACGAAAACTATTATATGATACAGCTATGTGAGATGACTGAAATTAAAATGAACATAAAAAAATGAAGGGAAAAATAACCAATGACTTATGCATAGTACATATTGCTCTACCAGAACTATCATAAAAGGCTCAGTCATTTCTAACTATTTTGTGTGCTTATGACAATTATTAGTAATACAAAAGTGTAAGTAAGTATAAACATAGATCAAAAAACTCCACTGTTCTGTGGCCATGATGGTATAAAGTACATATTTACCTCTATGTAAAATATCCATTGAAAACTTTATGATTTAAGATTTCCAAGTCACAAACCTTTTCAATATATTGTTATCAAAAAGAAATTAAGGGCTGGAGATGTGGTTTGTGGGTAGAATTCATGCATAGAAACTAAAAGGGAAATAAAAAACCAAATATAATATGATATTGTAAGCTAGAGAAGCCATGTAATTTACAAATTAATAACATTTTTCATAACCATAGATACAAGACAAATTTCTGCGTTGTTTGTTCTAGCTTGTCACTGTTTTTATTGATAATATTGACATTCATGATCTGAATCTACTTTTCATGAGAACTCTGCAGAGCCTATGCCACTGAGTGTGACCATGTAGCAAGAGTGTCCCTAATTGAGAAGCAGACTATAAATCCTGGCTGAAAATCTATATTAGGCTGCCTGGTCTCAAGGTGTTGCATGCATATTTCCTTGGTTCGAGATTCCAGGAAGAAAGTCTATCTTCTGATTGCCCAGTACAGGGAAGACAAGAGCATCCTTGACTGGTCTCTGTGGTTCTTTGTTGTGAGGCAACTTGCAGCTGTGAGACATATCCTTACTCTATTGTTACTGTAGTCCCAAGGGCAGAACTCTTTAGAGTGCTCACTAAAACTAAGTTCAAGAATAAATATCAACATTATTAAAAAATATTGACAAACTAGTACAAACTATCCACAAATTTGACTTGGATCCATGATTTCAATAAAAATCAGCACATTTCAATAAAAATTCAGTGCCTACGTTGTCCAGGCACTGAAGCTATGTTGATACACTTCTCAACAAGGATAGTTTCAGACACTGTAATGCTGTTTTTGTCATATTCTTTTCCTGCAATACACTATAGATTCAAAAGCTTATATAAAGTTGTCTTAATCTTCCTTAGGATCCCAATTTATAGAGCTACTACCCTATCTTGGTTATAAATGTCATTGCTATAAAGAAATAAACATCCGGGCATGGTGGTGCACATTTGTAATCGAGCACTTTGGGTGGCTGAGACAGGAGAATTGTGAGTTCAAAGCCAGCTTCAGCAATGGCGAGGCGCTAAGCAGCTCAGTGAGACCCTGTCTCTACAAAAACACAAAATAGGGCTGGGGATGTGGCTCATTGGTCCAATATCCAAGTTCAGTCCTTGGTACCAAAAAAAGAAAAAGAAAGAAAAAAAGAAATTTGCTTAGCGGAGTAGTCAAGAAAGAGGAAAATTCCCTTAATGAGGAGGTACAACTTTTAAGCAAGGACTTCTTTTGTCCTAATCAACTATTTTTCATGACATAATCCAGAATTCTAAATGTATTTAGAGGGAGTCTGGACATGTATCTTTCCCACTAAAAGTGCAGCAAAACTGAGATTATTGCACAGGCTTATGAATACATTGTTAAATAATGAAAGAGTAATGAACAATTAAAATCAATTCATCTCTACAAATGAATTTTGCCACTCTCACGGTTTGAAATAAATGCTTTCAAAAACGGCATGTCATTTTTCTTTGTTATGTTTAAATTTTTTTTATAATTTGAAAGGGACCCATTGCTTTTTATAGTTACCCAAACTTTATTCTCCCAGCGTAATGGTTTATCAACGGATAAACCCTACCACTTCTCTACATTTACCTAAAATAGTTCTTTTTATTTTCCGAATTGGTCTACAGTTAAAATTACATGTATGTATTTGAATCTGCATAATTTTTGTGAACACAGATATTGTTGGTTTTATGCTCCAAATTTTTTGAGATTTTTGAGAATCTTCCTTAAAGTTATCTTGCATATTGTGGTGTCATTGTTTCAAAAAGCTCTCTAGGAAACTCTATTAAAACAATTAGCTTTCATTCTTGCATGCATTCACGCATTCATTTATTCTAACATAGCCCTTGAAGTATGTGTTATATGAGGAGCACACAGTGTTTATTTGCTTTCGGGTTTAGCAGCATAACTTCCATCAAGAAATTTTCTTAAATTAAAAAAAAAAGCCAGTGCATTAAAAACAGACTGATTGTAAATGAAAAAGAATATACGTTTTCAGAGAAAAAATACATAAAGAAATTTCAGGAGATTAAATTTCTATTTCCTGCTTCAGCTGTTTTGCTAGGTTGTTAATGGCAGAGGGTTTCAAAATGTAATACGGTGGAAGTGATTGCATTTTCAAATAAGAATATCTATACTTTCCTAGAATGCTATATTTGTATGTGTGTACTCATATTTTTTAAGAGGTTAAGAAGATCTTTCTAAAGGACTGTGAACACATAATAACAAAGCTATTCAAAATATTTTCCTTGAAACAAAAGTTACAATTTCACAAATCATATGTTTCATTCCAACCTGTTTTGACTTGACAAATAAACTTTATATCTAAAGACCATTATATGTAGTTGTTTACCTCTTTTAACTCATTTATAACAATAAACTAACTCATCATTTCTTTTGCTTTTGATTGATGTGATATAATCTGAAAAATAGAAAAATCCTAGGTGAAGGCTCTGACTCTATTTCAAAATTAATTCTATCTCATCACATGGCCATGAGTGTGAAATTCCATGTACCATATTCTATATTGTATCTATTGCTTCTGTTCCAGTAATCCTTGACTCTTATAATTTCATTCTGTAGCAAACTAAAAAATAAAAGAGTTGCTTGTCTCCTTTGTCCTTAACTTTTATTTTATCACTTTGTTTTGTACCATTAGCAGTATCCTCCACATTCACAAATTTGATTCCCATTAATATGAAGATAACTCTAAAATTCATAATTGCATTTGAATTCTTCTTTGAGTTCCGGACATATGTATTGCACTCACTCTTTGTTTTCTACTAGATCTCTCAAAATTTTCTTACGTTCTTATCCAAAACCAAAACCAAACTTGTGATCTTTCCTTTAGATAAACCAAGATGTTCTTATGTATTATTTCATAGCCTTCTGTAAGAATGTTCAGTTCCTTCATAGAGAATTACCAGCTGGAATAATACTTGAATATTTTTGATGTTTTTTATTTCCATGAAAATATTATCTCCGTGCCTTCTTTTCATCAATATCATATTTCCTTTTCTGTAGTATAATAGACATTTTAAAATATTTGTTGACTGTTGAGTGAGGCGATTATGGTAGACAAATAGCAGAAATAAGACTAAAAAATGCTTTTGTTATACTAATAGGTCTCCTAAGTAACAATTGCAGTATTTATCATGTGATAAGTAAAATTTTTGCATTCAAAAAAGCACCAAGCTTACACTGCATAAATAATTATACAATTTATTATATGAACATTTATAGATGATGAACAAAACATGAGAGAGACATTTAGATGCATGACATTTATATGCATGTACACCTGCAGATATAAATAGAAATATTTTTGCAACAGGAGCCTTTGGAAGTTTGCCACATATTTAGGAGAGAGTAAGGAGATCTCTGTGATATAGAAAACACTTTGAGAATTTCACCATTATATTTTTTATTATACTTTTTTAAAAAAATGTAATAATTCCCGGTGCATGACATAGGATAAAATGATGTAGTATGTGATTGATTCTTGCTGGTTTAGGTTTTAGTTCTACTGTAGACACATATTTTTCAAAACAGAAAAACAAACAATCTTTGGTAAGAGCATGTCTGTGTCTTTTAAAGACATGGAAAGACAATTCAAATCAATAGGCCCATAAAGCTTTTAAGAGTTTAATTCCCTCATGTGATTAAACTCTATCCTTGAAATGACTTCCTTGGTTTTAGGAAGGAATACGACTCAGCATTCGTATCTATATGGAATACAAGCACAAGTATAAAGTTATCTCTTTACTAAACAATAGGTTATATATTCTAAAGGAATAAATATTCAACCTTAAGAAGAAACATCACTAGATATTTAAGAGTTTATTTCAGATAATTGATAAAACATTTAGAAACACATAGTAAGTTTTATTGCATTATTCTAACAAAATTCCTAGTTGTTTTATTTGGCATTTTAAAGTCCAATTTAAAATTAATTTGCTCAAATTTTAGTGGATGCTTTTTTTTTTAATATTTATTTTTTAGTTGTAGGTGGACAGAATATCTTTATTTTTTATTTTTATGTGGTGCTGAGTATCGAACCCAGTGCCTCCCGCGTGCTAGGCGAGCACGCTACCACTGCGCCACAATCCCAGCCCCTTTAGTGGATTCTTTTTTTTTTTTTTTGTGTTGGATAATTTCTTTTATAATATAGAAAAGAACATTTCCTAAACCTCGAAACCATGGGAAATTGGATAATAAGCAAAACGTGGATTGGAATAAGTTGATCAAACGGGCATTTGAGGGCTTGGCAGAGTCTGGTGGCTCAACTTTGAAAAGTATTGAACGCTTTTTGAAAGGTCAGAAGGATGTGTCTGCACCTTTAGTGGATTCTTAATTGTACTGTTTTCTTTCTTCATCATCTTTCTTTCTTCTTGAAAGCATTTGCCTTTTAAACCATTCCATTTTCCAGAAATTGTGATAAAAAGTTGCTTAGAAAGAAGCTAACTGCCTTACTCATGGCTATATTTGATCTACACATTACTCTCTAGTCATCTTTAAAGTTTAAAGGAATCCTTTGCAAATTATATATTAGCAGCCACTAATGTTTATAGCAGCTCAATTCACAATAGCTAAACTGTGGAACCAACCTAGATGCCCTTCGATAGATGACTGGATAAAGAAACTGTGGTATATATACACAATGGAATATTACTCAGCAATAAGAGAGAATAAAATTATGGCATTTGCAGGTAAATGGATGGAGTTGGAGAATATCATGCTAAGTGAGGTAAGTCAATCTCAGAAAACCAAATGCCGAATGTACTCGTTGATAAGTGGATGCTGATCCATAATGTGGGGAAGGACATGGGAACAATGGTGGATCTCTGTTCACAGGGGCGTAAGGGGGGAGGGGACATGGGGACAGCAAAGGTGGTGGAATATGATGATAATAATAACCCTAACTTTATGTATGACTGCATATATGTTGTATATTCTATACAACTTACAACTAGAGAATTGATATGGTATCCCCTATCTATGTACAATGAATCAATTTGCACTGTTAACATGTAAGCCTAAATAAAACAAATAAAAAATATTTAGGAAGGCTTAATAACTTATTTTTTAAAGTTGCCCATCTTGTAAGATGGCACTGAAAAACATTTCCTTAGGGTGAAAATTATATAGAAAGATTAACTCATTATCCTAATTTCTTTAGATTAACCCCAATTTGATACAATATCTATCTAGGCTTATATTTCCATTCCTCTGAACCTGAAAATATTTTACTGCATATCTATTTGAAATATATTAGTCATATACACATATATACACACATACATATGATGATTTTTCTCAAGTATACTTATAGCTTCACATTATATCAGCCTTTTTCATTGTTTTCTTTGCATTTTTGTTTTTCTCTTTAAAACACTGGAAAGAGCCGGGCGCGGTGGCTCACGCTTGTAATCCCAGCACTTAGGGAGGCTGAGACAGGAGAATCGCGAGTTCAAAGCCAGCCTCAGCAACGGCGAGGCGCTATGCAACTCAGTGAGACCCTGTCTCTACATAAAACACAAAATACGGCTGGGGATGTGGCTCAGTGGTCGAGTGCCCCTGAGTTCAATCCCCGGTACCAAAAAAAAAAATAAAAATAAAATAAAACACTGGAAAAGAGTTGATTGAGGTCAAGTTTTATTGTGTAATATCATTGACATATACTGGAGTTTTTCTAGCTTTAGCATAAGATGTATTATATAATGCAGAATGTTCTTATTGATTGATTTATTTTCAGTCAATAGGTATTTTAAACTAAATTCTATTTTAAGACAATGTGTGAATTGCTAATTTGTGGTATTTGATGAGATTTGCTTTTAGGAAAATTGAGATTCTATGAAGAAGTTAACACATTTAAAATTTGTATTAAAACGCTAGTAGGTTAATTGGTTTTCTATTTTTTTCAGTTATTTAAAAAAACTTGAGAGAGTGAATTTTTAAAGTATAATCCAGTAATTTAGAATAATATGTTCCTATAATATCAGTATAGTCTTGCAAATTATGTTTTCATTGATTCTATTATATCTTCTAATGTGATGCTTTTAATCAAGCTTAAAGGTACATATGAATCCTAGAAATAATAAGGTCAAATCTTAATACAATTCATTCACAAATGGCTATTGAGTTCTTATTTTGTGAAAACCAACATGCTAAATGCACAAATAAATATCCTATTCTTGAGAAATTTTTAATTTAATAAATCAAAAGTTTATTTAAATTTATAATTATTTATCTAAATAAGCTTCCTATCTAATATCCTAAACAAAGTATTGAAAGCACAAGAAAGAAGATATTATTTAATATCTTTTAATATTTACTCCTTTTTTCTTTATCCAACAAATGTCAGACCATGCATTTAAATTTCCTTTGGAAGTTTTGATAGCGTATAAGACTGAAACTACCTTTTCCTGAATCTCATTTTATGAATGGATTCTGATTAGTTCGCCAAGAGAGGAACTTGTGTAGCAATCACAAGAAAGACAAACTTAAGGTCATTTTTTCCTTAAGGTTGTGATGGTAAGATCCTGTAAGAGACAGAAATGGGCCTCAGCTCATCTCTTTCTCCTCTATTTCACACACAACCTTTCTTTACATCTACGGGTCCTACTCACCAATGGCAATCTCTGGATCATCACAAAGTGCTCTGTTGAAGCCTATGGAGGTAGCAGTTTTGTAGATCAAGTGGCCATTTTCATATATCTTTCTATGATCTTTCACCTGATAGGTAACTTTACAAGCATTATTGATTTCTTATATTTTACTATAAATTATAACATTCATTCATGGTATAGCTGCAGATGGAGAGAACTTGATTTTTCTTAGATCCTCCAATTTGAATCTTCCAGACTTTAACCTTGCCTTCATCTCTAAAGTTTGTGTTATATAATGATAACAAATAAATCTTTCATTCTCAAAATACTCATGATAGCTATGCATTCTTGTCAGTAAATATATAGAAATATCTGTTATGATAGAGTGCATACTATGCTGTAATTTATGGTTAAATTTCATATTAAATTTACCTGGTTGGGTAGTCATTATCATTCTTATTATATTGATTAAAAAAACTGGGACTTAGAGAGATTGAAAAATTTTCCCAAGCACAAAGTGATCATAGGCCACAGTGCTAAGAGTAGATCTCTATCCATCTATAATAATAATTCTCTGTGTAAAAGATGTGGAATGGTAAATGGCAAATTAACCTAAAAGCCAGATATTCTGTGTGAGGAGGATGAGTGCCTGACAAAAACTACATCTAATAAAGAATAAAAGTCATTCTGCTACAAAAATTGGGCTATCTCAAAATGCATTAAGCAGATTATCTAAGTAAAACAGCAATTTTTGCTCTATATTTAGCTTATCCAATGTACTAGATGAAGGGAGAACAAAAAGTATTTTCTAAAATGCTTGCTTTTTCAACATTTTGATGGACAATGGGCCCTTAAGTGTTGTGCCATAATCCTCAAAAGAGCAGCATTGTCCATCAATAAATATTTAGAAAACATTTTTACTTCAAGGATGCAGGAGTCTTAAGTTACTGACCTTTGTCCTGATGCAGAATCAAAAGTGTTTCCATACTGTTGTCTCCTTGACTCATCTCAATTATAACAAAACAAAATAAATCTTTAAGACAGAAATGCACTTAGGATAGCTGATTTACTATTGTTCTGAGCTAACAAAAGTCTTTTTCTTTCTTCCTAGCACATTTCAGATGTGATAATAACAAAATAAATCTCTTGGAAACAAACAAATCTCTTCGAGAGCTAGAGAAAAGCTCTTAAAAGAGTCATTTTGAGGTACCCAATTTCCTCTCTTCCACATTTGGATGTTCAGATATGCTTTGAAGAGAAAGACACTTAAAAGAGTCTATGTCAGACACCTTAACTCCTTTTTGGGACACTTTGTGAAAAACAAACCACTTAAATGTGCTGCCTAGTAGCTCATTTTGTATTTATCTCTCTTTCCCATTTCATCTAAGGAATCAAATAGGTTTTAATGGACTCATGCTTAGACTAGCACTTATATGTAATAAAAAGAAATGATTTTGAAGAAAAAAGACATAATATAGTGTTTACCCCTTGAAACTCTTGGAGAGAAACAGACAAATAGGTTTCTTTCCACATGGCTTTCTCATTTTTGTTAAATTTATATTTTACCCATCATCACCTCCACATTGTGATGTTATTGCTGCCCTGCAGAAAACTTAAGCTCATTGTTGTGGAAACCAAAATACTCATCTCTCTTCCTCTACAGCTCTCTCTATTCAAATGTTTCCTCACATTTGCCTAGTAATGACAAGGAGATCCTTGAGTCTCCTCTGTAGGTCCCCTACATCCTAACAGGGTTCTAGAGAAGCCTAACTGTTCTGAACCTCAAGCAGGCATAAACATAAAGCTCGGGTGAAAGTTCCAGTTAAGCCAGAGGACTAAGGAAAAGGGACCTTAACAGCAAAATGCTTTTTTGGCAATACTCATCCTACTGCAGCCAAACATCAACAGAAAAATTACACTTCCTTGTGTGCCTTCCACACCTTGGTGCGTTCAGCAAGGTCTAGCAAGGAGTTATCTTCAACTCTGCTCCCCTTGCCATAGAAGCAGAAGGCAGGGCTCCCTCACAGTACTCTGCGTTGACAGTGCTACCTTTCACAAGGAGCTGGCTTTCCATCCCTCAGACAATGGAGGCAGCAGGCGGTTCTCTGATTCTTCCCCCAGGGTGTTGTCAATGAGGATCAGGAAATATCAGTCTCCACCATCACTCAGAAGCCATGGTATTTAATAAAGCGGGGCAAAAAAGTTAGTCTCCACTCTATTTCAACAGCTGCAACTCTAGTATCACTGGCATCATCTAGGAACCCAGTCTCCACCACACTTTGTACCCGAGAGGCAGAGCAAGGCATTGGAGGGTAGAGCTGGTTGGCACTCTCAGCTTCTCCTCTACCTCTAGTGTCATCTAAACTTACCTGGGAGCTCAGTCAGAAATGGGTGGTGCATTTTCAATTACTGAAAGAAAAGAAAGATGAAGCATAAAATCTATATTCAATAAAATATATTAGAAATTCAGGGGAAATATAGAAAGCTTCAATGAAGGAAAACAATTTGTTATAAGCATGTTGTTAAGAAGGTAAACCAACACAAAATAAAATCAAAGAGTTTATTTGAATAGTTCTAAACCAAAAGTAGTCAGACAGCTTCCTTGAGGCAATAAAAAAAGATGCTTTTATAGAATGGACATGGAACTATAAAGCAAATATTTGATTGGATATGGTAAATCAGTTGCCTTATTTGGTGTTCCTTTCAGAAAGTCCCTAGTTATACAATTGTAAGGATTTTTTTGCTCTTCTTTTCCCCGCTTCAAATTTATTGCATTTAAGATCTTTTTTTTTCTTCTTTAATATAGGCATTTACCAGAAATAGTTTGTAAATTAAGTAGAGTTAAGGTCACATATAAGACCTAATTGCTTTTGTCCTCATATGGATTCTTCAGACCTGGTTTCCATTTAAAGTTGCTTTAACAAAATCGATTCTCAAAGAATGAGCAAAAAATTTTCTGAATAAAGTAAATGATAATGGAAGAAGAATTGGAACTTCAAGAAAGGAAAGAGCAAACTGGGTTAAAAAACTTGATATGTAGGGCAAAAGTTCCTCTGTGGAAGCACAAGCAGATCTGTATCATGTGATGCTCCTTTAGCTCCCATGGTTAAAATTGCACATGTGATTAACTTCCAAATTTTTGATAAATCTGGAAGGATGAAGTGTATGCACTTGAGACATCTAATTCTTTTGACTTTACTATAAACCATTCTCATGCTCCTTATACTGCAGAACTTCTACTCCAACTTTCATTTTCCTGTTCATGAATTTTACACACCTGATCCACTTTCTAAAATGCTATGGCATCTTGCTAAATCCAGTTTAGGCTTTGACTTACAAATCAAAAGTCACATACATAAGAAAGCCCTCTTTGACTTCAACCCCAGTCAAATTACATTCTTTCACTACACCCTTCCTCTTCCTTCATACCATGCAGTAGCATTTGCTATTTTATTTTTGAGCAACTATTTTCTATTTCTCCTCACTTGAATCCACATTAATGGAGGCTGTTTTTCTTACCTTTGTGTTCTCACTGCCAGCCAAGGACCTAGCCCAGAGGAGGAAATGAACAAGGATTTGTTTATCTGATAAAATTGATTTTTCTGAGGATTTTGTTTGAATATGTTTATATTAGAGGCACAACATCTGATGTCTAAATGCTTTTTAAGTGTTTACAAAAATCCTTAAGACTTGGAATCAATGTTATTTACCGAAAAATACATAATAAAATGTATGGCAACATTTAAAGAAATAACTTACCTGAGCTATTCAAAACTAAAAAAAATCATGTCAAAGAAGGTCTGGGGAACTATCTCATAATTTAAAAAAAAAACCTCTAGATTTATGGTGATTAATTACAGTATATAATTCAGATTTAAATTATGAACCAAATTTTTCTTTATATATTATAGAAAATACTGAGGCAATCAACATTTCAAGGTGAATTCAGTATTAACTGATAATAAAAGTATTTATAAAAGGTGGCCTGATGTTCAATTACTGCCAAATTATTTACAAGAAACAAGAAAAATGAACTGTGTGTATATATATGGAGAAAATAACTGTAAAAAAGTAAAAAAGTAATAAAAAGTAGGAAAAATGTTTACAAATGAAAAATCAAGGAAAGCGTATATGAGGGTTCTTTGTATATTCTTTTAACTTTGCAAGTGTGAAACTTTATTGTTTAAAAAAATTATCTACCATCTCAGGAGAATTTTAAGTTCATAGCAAGACTCAGCAATTGAAGGAGGTCCTACGCAACATAGTGAGAACCTGTCTCAAAATAAAAATAAAATACAAAGGTCTGAGGATGTAGCTTGGTAGTTATATACCCATAAGTTCAATCCTGGGTAAAAAGAAAATTATATAAAATGACAGAAAATTTCTCTTGAAATTATCATTCCACTGAGAAAAAGAATAATTAATACTAGTAAGAGAAAAATTATCAGAAAGAATAAATACTACATAGTAAGAGACATATAGAAATTGCTATTAATATAATTTATGACCAATGAACCTATAAATAGAGTATAAATAAAGTTACATTTCATTGTATATTCACAGATAATGGAGTAATTTTATTACACATAACCATGGGCACATCAAGAAGGTACAAATGAGAAGAAATATGTTACATATTGCAAAAATATTGAAATTTATAGAATAATGAATATGGTACTGAGTGGTAAAAGATTAAGACAGGCTTTGTTCAGAATGAGCATCACTATCCTTAGCTTATTAACATCTTCTGAACAATCTCAGTGAGAATTAGTAGAAATTTTTAAAAAATATTATGGGAAAATTACACATCTGTTATTTTCTCAAGTTCAATATTTTAAACAACTCTCACTATGGGTTATAATTTTATTATTACTAATTTCATTCCTTTAATTATACAACTCAAGCTTATGTATAATATTTTAGTTTCTCTTGTTTGTTTCAATGTTTTTTTTTTTACTGCATTATAGTTATACATAACACTGGGGTTTATTTTTACATAATTATACATGGAATATAATTTGCTCCATTTTTAGTCCTCAGTGCCTCCTCTTTTCCTTCCCTCCTTCTGCCCCTATTTCCCTTCTTATACTTTACTAGTCTTTCTTCTATTTATTTATTTAAATTGGTGCTTTATAGACATACATGAAGGTGAAATTCATTGTAATATATTCATATATGTACATAGTGTAATTTGTTGAATTTTGTTTTGCATTTCCAATCCCTCCACCTGTCTCTCTTCCCCTCAATCACATTCTTCTACTCTACTGGTTTTTCTACTATTTTTATTGGATCAACATTCCCCCTTTTTCCTTTATTTTGCTCTAGCTTCTGCATGTGAGAGAAAACATCAGTCCCTTGACTTTCTAAAACTGACTAGTTTCATATACCATGATGTTCTCCAGTTCCATCCATTTACCATAAAATGCAATAATTTCATTCTTCTTTATGGCAGACTAAAACTCCATTGTGTATAGATACCATATTTACTTTTTCCATTCATCTGTTAATGGGTACCTGGCTTGTTTCCATGGCTTAATTATGGCGAATTGTACTTCCGTAAACATTGATGTGCCTATATAATTATAGTATGCTGAGTTTAGTTCTTATGATATATGCCCAAGACAGGGATATCTAGGTCTTATGGAGGGTCTATTCCTTGTCTATTGAGTAATATCTATACTGCCTTCCAAAGTGGTGTTACTAATTTGCAGTCCCACCAACAATATATGAGTATAATGCTTTCCTTACATCCTTGCCAACATTTATTATTTCTCTTCTTGATGATTGCCCTTGTAACTAGAGTGAGATGAAATTCAATATCGTTCTGATTTGCATTTCCCAGATTGACAGGAATGTTGAACATTTTTTTATATATTTATTTGATATTTATATTTCTTCTTTTGAGATGTCTGTTTAGTTCTTTTGCCCATTTATTGACTGACTTATTTATTTTTAATGTGGTTTTTGAGTTATTTATACATAGGAGTAGCTGGCAAAGATTTTCTCCCATTCTGTAGGTCCTCTTTTCATGCATTTAATCATTTTCTTTGCTGTGCATACTTTTAATTTAATGCTGTCCCAGTTATTGATTCTTGGTTCATAGATTCATGGTATTTTGATGGGGATTTCTTGAGCTGTAGGGGTCTTGTTAAGAAAGTCAGTGTCTACAGTAATATGTTGGAGCACTGACCTTATGTATTCTTCTAGCAGTTACAGAGTTTCCACTCTAATTCTTGGGTCTTAGATGCAATTTCATTTGAGTTTTGTGCAGAGTAAAAAATAGGAATCTAGTTTCATTCTTTCATATATGGATATTCAGTTTTCCCAGCACCGTTTGTTAAAAAGGCTATTTTTTTCTCCAACATTGTTGGCACCTATGTCAAGTATTAGATGACTGTAACTATGTGGGTTTGTCTCTGTCTTATCTTCTATTCTATTGATGTTCATATAATTTTGATACCAAGACCTTACTGTATTTTGTTCCAATAGCTTTGTAATATAATTTGAGATCAGGTATTGTGAGGTCTTCAGTATCATTCTTCTTGCTCAGATTGCTTGACTTTTCTAGGTCTTTTATTCTTTCAAGTAAATTTTAAAACCATACTTTTTTTCAGTTCTGTGAAGAACATCTGTGGCATTTTGGTGAGGACTACATTGAATCTGTACAATGCTCTTGGTAATATAGCTGTTTTGACCATATTAGTTTAGCCTATCTGAGAACATGGGAGGTCTTTCCATCTTCTAAGATGTTCTTCAATTTTTTTTTCCAGTGTTCTGTAGTTTTAATTGTAGAGATCTTTTACCTCTGTAGTTAAGTTTATTACCAAGTATATTTTCATCTTCAGGTTATTTTGAACAGTATAGCTTTCCTGATTTCTCCCTCAGCCTATATGTTATTGGAGTACAGGCAAGGTATTGATTTGGGTGTTGATCTTGTATCCTGCTACTTGGCTGAATTTGTTGATAAGCTCTAGCAGTCTTCTGGTAGAGTTCTTTGGTTTTTCCAGATATAGGATGTTGTGATCAGCAAACAAATATAATTTGAAATCTTTCACTATTTGTATTTTAACAATTTCTTATACCTGATTTCTCTGGCTAGAGTTTCAAGATCTATATTGAATAAAATTGGCAAGAGTGGAAATCCTTGACTTGATCCTGATTTTAGAAGAAATTCTTTCAATTATTCTCTATCCACTATGACATTGGCTTTGGGCTTCTAATATATATTTTTTATAATGATGAGATAAGTCATTTACCCCTAATTTCTCCAACCATTGTAGCATGAATGAGTGCTGAATTTTGCCAAAGGCTTTTTTTCTGCATCTACTAATATAATCATATGATTCACGTCCTTGCTTCAATTTATGTGGAAAATTACATTTGTTAATTTTTGTTAATTTTTGTCGAAGTATTTTGCATCCCTAGGGTGAAAATCACTTAATAATTTCCTTGACATATTTTTAAATGTGACTTGCTAATATTTTATTAAGAATTTTTGCGTGTGTTTGCTAAAGATATTTGTGGTTTTCTTCCTTTGATGGATCTTTGGTTTTTGAATCAGGGTTATACTGATTTCATAAAATTAATTTAGAAGTATTCTATCCCTTTCCATTTCATGGAATACTTTAAGAAAGATTGGCATTTGTTCTTCATTTTCTCTTTCTCTTTTTTTTTTTGAGGTGACTTTCTTTTTATTTGTTCCTTTTAGATATACATGACCATAGAGTATATTTTTACATATTATACATATGTGAAGAAGGTTTATTCTAATTAAAATCTCATTCTTGTGGTTGTACATGATATCGAGTTTTACTGATCATGTATTCATATATCATATGAAAGTTATGTATGATTCATTCTACTATTTTTTCTATTTCCATTCCTGGCCCTTCCCTTCGTTTTCTTTGTCTAATTCAATTAACTTCTATTCTTCCCCCGTCCCCACCCTTATGGGGTGTTTGTATTCACATATGAGACAGAACATTCAGCCTTTGTTTTTTGGGGACTGGCTTATTCCACCATATTAGCCTTCCTTTCCATCTATTTACTGGTAAATGACATAATTTCATTCTCCTTTATGGCTGAGTAACATTTCAGTGTGTGTGTGTGTGTGTGTGTGTGTGTGTATGTATGTGTGTGTGTGGTTCCATAGTTTAGCTATTGTGAATTGAGCTGCTATAAATATGGATGTGGCTGCATCAGTATAGTATGCTGATTTTAAGTCCTTTGGGTGTATACTAAGGAGTGGGATAACTGGGTCAGATGGTGTTTCCATTTTAAGAGTTCTGAGGAATCTCCATACTGTTTTCCAGAGTGATTACACTAAATTGCAATCCTACCAGCAATGTATGAGAGTACCTTGCCAATATTTGTTGTTATTTGTATTCTTGATTATTGCCATTCTGACTGGAGTGAGATAGAATCTCAGTATACCTGTAATTTGCATTTCTCCAATTGTTAAGATTTTGAGCATTTTTTCATATATTTGTTGACCATTCATATTTCTTCTTCTGTACAGTATCTATTCAGTTCCTTTGCCTATTTATTTATTGGGTTTTTTGTTTTTATTTGTTGTTGTTTTTGTTAAGTTTTTTTTTGAGTTATTTGTATATCCTAGAGATTAATGCTCTATCTGAGATTCAGGTGGCAAAAGATTTTCTCCCATTCTGTAGGCTCTGTCTTCACATTATGAATTGCTCCTTTTGTTTTGAGAAAGCTGTTTAGTTTGATACCATCCCATTTATAAATTCTTGATTTTATTTCTTGCACTTCTGGAGTCTATTGAGGAAGTGAATTCCTAAATTAACATGATGGAGAGTTGAGCCTACATTTTCTTCAAATAGGCACAGGGTTTCTGATCTGATGCCTAGGTCCTTGCTCCACTTTGAATTGAGTTTTGTGCAGGGTGAGAGATAAGGATTTAACTTCATTCTGCTACATACAGATTTCCAGTTTTCCCAGCACCATTTGTTGAAGAGGCTCTTTTTCTCCAATATATGTTTACGAAACATTTGTCTAGTATGAGAAAACCATATTTAAATGGGTTCGTCTCTGTGTCTTCTATTCTGTTTCACTGGTCTTTATGTTTGTTTTTGTGCCAATTGGTTCTTCTTTATAGATCGGTGGAAATCAATGGAGAGTCTACCTGGTCCTGGGCTTTTCTTTGTTGGAAGCCTTTTAATTGATACCTCAATTTCATTACTTGATATTGGCATGTTTACATTTTCTGTATATTTCTGGTTCAATTTGAGCATATAATACATGTCTAGAAATGTGTTACTGTCTTTAGCATTTTCCAAATTATTGGAGTATTGATTTTCAAAATACTTTCTAATGATCCTGTGGATTTCAGAATTATCTGTGGTGATATCTCTTATCTCTAGTTTTATTGATTTGCATCTTCCCTTTCTGTTAGTGTTGCTAAGGGTTTATCAATCTCGTTTATCTTTCCAAAGAACCAGTTCTTTATTGCATTGATTCTTTGACATTTTTTTGGTCTCCACTTTATTTATATGGGCTCTGATCTTAATTATTTCCTATTTTTTACTGATTTGGAGATTATTTTGTTCTCTTTTCTAGGACATTTTGTTGTTTAAATATAAATTTTATTTATTCTGTTTTGCTAAAAATTACTTTGCTTAAAATCAAGTTGAAAAGAGGAAATATACTTTGCTATGACCTAGACTATCATTTTAAATTTGAAGATTTTGTATGATTTTTGAAAATGAAACAATGATCAAAATTACTAAAATGAAAAGAAAATATATTTTATCACAATGCTTAGGTATATTGTATTTGGACTTTGTAAGCCTGTCAAAAATAGATCACTAAAAGGAGGAAAATGCTATATAACAACAATTATTATATTAACTTGAAAAAGGTGGCCACAGACATAATTTATTCAATTGAAATTTGAGTGAGAACTGACAAAGGCCAAAAATAATTATTTTGTTTTAATAATGAGAATATGTATGAAATTATTTTTGAGAAAAAGAGAGCATGAAAATAGTTACTGACATTAAGTAGAATATTGAGTATTTTAAGAATTCAAAATTCAAAACATGTTCTATTACATCTCTCTAGGGTTTTCCAGAGAAACAAGACATAGATAAGATTTATTATAAGAATTAGGTAATGTGATTTGGGAGGCCAATAAGTCCCATGATATGATATCCATCTGCAGGATGGATAGCCAGGAAACCATTTGTGTAATTTAGTTTCAGTCCTAAGACCTTAGAACTACTGGAGCTGATGGTGTAATTCTCAGCCTGGGGCTAAAGGTTATGCTTCAATGCTATGTGTATGTATTGGTGGTAGCATTAGAATAAGTCTCAGAGTTTAAAAGATTGAGAACTAGAAAATATGATATCCAAAGGCAGAAGAAGATGAGTGTTCAACTCAAGAGGAGACAGGGAGAATTTTCCCTTCATTGGCCATTGCATTCCATTTAGTTGCACAGTGGATTGGATGAAGCTCTTCACTCATCTTTCAATCCAAATACTAGTCTTTTCAGTAAACACATTTATAATCATACCCATAAATAACATTTTTCCATCTATTTGAGCATCCTAGAGCCTTACTTTCTATTGTTTGAATAGAAAAACCCAAAATGCAAGACTTCTGGTTTATGACTATGATGGTGAAAGCCAAAAAGTGTTATCACTCCTTACAATAACAGCAGCAACAAAAATTCTCCAATCCATTGAAAATTCAAACATTTTTTAAATCCATTAGAGGATTGAGATCACAAGTCAATAAATTAACGTGAGATTTAGGTAAAGATGGTTGCCTCCAAGGAAAGACAAATAGGTGCTTATTTATCTGGAGCATAAGACATTGTAGCCTGGTTAAAATAATTCAGGTAAGAATTTTATAAATTGCCAAAGGCCAGGTAAGGGAATATGGAATCACAGGGAGATATAGCCATGAAGGATTTTTATACCCACTGTCAGACTTTCTCACATGGACATTATATGTGCTCACATAAAGATAAATGAGGAAAAATGGTTGTCCAGTCTTTGAGGGAGAAAAAACACCCACCAAACAAAAGGCAAAAAGCCCTTTTTAGATCCTTTTTCTGTTTCTCATGTGAAATGCAAATCTTAAATCACTTAGAGAAAGACAACCAATTCAGTTATTCTTAAAACACCTGTGAAAACACATTATTCCTGGGGCGAAGGAACAGAAAACTATTTTCCCTCCATTTGTAAGATACAAAAAAGAAAAAAAAATATCAAATGAAACAAAGAATCGAAGTGCTGAGATTATTAAGAGTCTAATATCCATGTAATTTAGAATGCTAAAAGAAGTAAGAGAGAAACAGAATAGAGAAATAATGTATTTTTTAAAAAAATTAATGACAGATCATTACAGGTTTAAAAAAATTCAAAAAACACCAACACAAAAATTGTACAACACATGCACACACATACACACAGCCATATCATATTAAAACTGCTTTAAAATAACGACTTTATTATAATAAGAGGAAAAACAATTAATTACATGTGAATAAGAGAAAGGAATAAATAAATTAAAAATTATGCAAGCCAGAACACATTGGAATGGTATTTTTAACATGATGAAAGTAAACTAAATAAAACAAAACTGTGAAACCATTATTCTGTACCTGAATTAACCAAGGTTCTCCAGAGAAACAAAACCAATAGGAGACAGATAGATGAATAAAGATTTATTTTGACATATCTGCTCATGTGAGTACGAACACTAAGAAATCCTATTGTCTTTCATCTGTGAGATGTAGGCATGGGATATAATTACAATTCAAGACCAAAATCCTACAAATCAGGAGAACTGATACCTGAGGGCAGAAGATGGTTGTCTCAATTCAAGCAGAGCTTAACTTTACCCTTCTTCCACATCTGTGTTCATTTGATGTACTCAATGGATTAGATGATGTTCACACATATTGGTATGGGCAATCTTTATTCTGTTTACAATTCAAATTTTAGTCTCTAGCAGAAACACCTTCACAGACACGCTCAAGCATAATATTGTATCAGATATCTGCATCTCTCTTACCCCAGTCAAGTCAACATGTAAGTCCATCCTTTGTCAATTTGCTGCCCATATTCATGACTGAAAATGAAGCCAAATCTCCAAATACAGATGATAATAAGATCACAATTTCACTTAACATATATTTCAGGATAGTACTGAAAACAGTACATTGACCTTAATCACTGAGATGCTAGAAGGGTCTCTTGTATTCTAGTCATACTCTCCATTACTTCCATTGTGTATTAGTATTAAAATTTTTACTTAAAATTTAGAATCATTCATCTCCACCAACACCATAATTTGATTAGAGCCATGAAAAGCCTAAAATGATGGGGAGGCAGCCTTAAGCTCTGTGGGTCAGCTTTCTGTCATTGTGACATAACATCTAAGGAAAACAACTTAAAGAAGGGAACATATATTTTGGTTCAGTTTCAGAGGTTTTAGTCCATGGTAGGTGGCTTCATTGTTCCTAAGCCTGTGGTGAGTCAGAGCAATATGGTGCAGAGGGTGTGGTAAAGCAAAGCTGTTCACTCATGGAAGCCTGGAAGCAAAGAGAGTATGGTGGGAGTGGAGGAGGCAGAGACAACATAAACCCATCCAGGGCATGCCCCCTAGTGACCAACTTCCTCTAATAGGCCCCTTCACCTCCCAATAACACTTTCAAATGTAAATCCTTCAATGCTTTAATCCATTGATGTGATCGGCCCCTCATGATCCAATCACTTCCACTAATCTCCTCTTCTGAGTATTGCTGCATTGGGCATCAAGCCCTCAACACAAGAGACTTTGGGGAACAATTCATAGCTAAACCATAACAACTTCCAATTGTAGGAATCATTGTCAGGCCTGGTGATATGCTTTCTGAAACTAACACCTATAGACTAGCTGAGCATAGTCATGTAAAGGAAGCAAAAAGTTTTCTAGTGGATCTCTAGGGGCAATAGTGAGTAGTGTCACTTTAAATTCTGCTTCTTGATTCCTGGATACTATTTTCTTTTCTTTCTTTTTTTTTTTTTTAATTTTTTGTCTGTACTGAGGATAGAACCCAGGGCCTTCAGCATTCCTGGACATTTTTGATAAACTGAACAAACAGAACAAACAACAATAACAACAACAACAATAAAAAAACTGTATTCTGTACAAGTATATTTCAAAAATAAAGGAAAAAAATAAAGACTCAAGCAATCAACCATAAAGATTAATTGGCAATAGAGCTATGACCATTTATGTTAAAGAAATGTGTTTAGGAAGAAGGAATATGATTCTGAAATAAGAGATGAATTTCCACAAAAAGCAAAGTGCTGGAAATGGAATGTTGATTATCTAAAACAATATATTGTGAGTTTATAGAATTTGTAAATATTAAATGTGTGACAAAGGATGTAAGAGGTAAAATAGGAGTAAGCCACTGTAGGTTTCTTAGTAGAAATATATTAGAAATAATAACAGAGCTTAGTAAGTTTGCAGGATAGAAAATCAACATGCCAAAATCAATTTTATACCTAGGTATTAGTGATGAAAATGCGGCTATTGAACTTGAAAAGTAAATACTTTATACCATAGCACCAAAACAAGGAATTGTATGTGTAAAGTTTTGACATTTAATTTTAAGTAACAATTCCTAAAATGCAGATATACACTTGCTTTATTCTCTTTCTTAGGAATATGTTTATTTTGTATTAAAAATAAGGTTTGGAATAACTCTTTCTGACTTTTTGACAAGGTCATAATAAGTTGAACTTTGCTGAAAACAATAATTGCACATTACGGAATTGGGGATTTTAGTATTTCAGGTGTTTAGAAAAGCCTTAAAAATCTGAAGTTTCACATACTCATTTACATAACACATGGGTTCTAAGACTTTTGAGGTTCACTTATTCCACATACTGAACTCTAAAAGCAGCATGTGTATATTTTTGAGATATCAAATGTATAATCTCAGAGTGGTATTTGAAGTACAAAATGCATTTAATGAACTAAAATGATTCAAGAAGAGCATATTGCACTTACAACACTTATACTCGAGCTATGGGCTTCTAAAGAGAGGTGGGTGTGATGCTGTGAAGAAAAGCAATTCCATTCTCAGTAGGTTATCACAGTGTATTTTCAGAAGTTTCTAATTGAAGGCATGCTTCATTTGCCTTGACTATAAAAAAAAAAAAAGAACCCTACATTTGCCCATGATTATGTCTGTAAATGCCCTCATAAAATGTACTCCAGCAAACACACTCGCACATTTGCTCATGCACACACACAAACATTTTAGAATTTACTCAGAAATGCTTTTATGCAAATTACTTCTTATTCCTAGCAAGGATTTTCTAAAATCTTTAAGGAAATAGATAAAGCAAATATTAATGTAAATTAATTTGCATTCAACCACATCAAATAACTCCTGCATTCTTGATTTATAAAATTTAATTTTAAAATAGAAGAATATAAAAAAGGATTTTCTAAGTTATATACTCCACATCTTGAGTTTTTTGGTTTACATTTTCTTGGAAATGTTGATATCCACAACATACAGGCACACAAGAAAACAGATAATGCAAGTCCATTGTTAATCTTTTCTTTTATTTTGGAATTTTCAAGTATCTGGTTTAGTTCTTATAGAGCAATAAAGGGAGTATCATAGTGTGTTCATATACTTTAAAGATAGAAGAATAAAGGACTAAATTACAAATTGAATATTAGTAGTGCCTTTAAGAATAAAAAACGATATCAGTCACTGGTGACATTCAGGTTTTTCCCTTCTTGCCATAGGAGGCTGAATACTGAACAGTCAAATAACATCCTCCTTGAAACTCATTCTCACATGATGTGCAGTTCCTTAGAATCTCTACCTAACACATGCTATTTTCATGAATTCTAGTCATTTTAAGAGTCAACAATTTATTTTAAATAATGATGCCAAAGAGATATGTCAAAGCTTGAATCTGCTACTTATGTTATTTAATGATGGATCAGTTCCTAGGCCTGTAGGCCTCAGATTCTTCAGTTGCAAAACTTCAGAGTTATTGAACAGAGTAACAAAATATTATGAGATAAATTCTTGGTCTATAGCAATACTTTGTGAATGATAAATATTAACAGTAGTTTTATGTTGGAAATAGTAATTTTTGGAGAGGGAAATAGAGAAAGACAAACAGACAGAGCAAGCAATAGAGAGCATTTTGTTAGGGGATAGGTTTAATGTGCGTGATGCAAAATGTTATAGTTTACATATTCTTAGTCATGCCTTTCAAAATAAAGAAGTGTGCAAGTTCAAGTCCTAAATCTTCAATAACTGAAGGAAAGGAGATAACTTAAGCTCTTTTCAGCTTACCAGAACTAGAGAATATGACGCACATAGCCCCAGAAAAAATGTAAAAAATGAGTTTCCAAATTGAAACCTAAGACAAGGATGGCCTATATTAACCTATAAGTTGTTCACTTTTTTTTCTTCTTTATTCAACAACTATCTACTGACCATCTACCATGGTCTTAATACCATCATTAACAGGCTTTTGAGATAAAGTGCTATGAAAGATAGGAGGATTCTGATCTTATGTAATGCATGCATATGCAGAAATAAATTATGCTACTGAAATTATTTTATTTTTCTACTAAATACTATATTCTGTACAATAAAAAAGTTAATGTAACAATTTCAGATACTAACGAAAGGTATTAAGAAAATGAAGTAAGGCCACGTTTTGGGTGATGAGGATCAACTTCCTTTGGTGTGAGCAAGTTAAGAAATCTCATACTCTTTGTTAAAAAGTCTAAGGATCATTGTGAGTTGAGAGGAAGCCACTCCATATTAAATATATGGAGTCTTAACCCACCAGGGATAACTACAAATTATATAAGAAACTAAAATTGGCATTTCAAGTACAATAAAAATAGGAATAGAAAAATGTCAAAATGAATAAAAGGAAAGGAGTTCAAAAACAACAAAAATAAAAAAAACAGAAGCTTGACCATATTCTGAACTTAAAGATGGGGGTAAGGTGAGCAAAATGCTCAAGAATTGAGGTTTGTGGTTCATTTAACATATGTATTAATTAATGTAGGAATGCTTTTATCCATTCATATAATTAATATAGGTGGCATTGATGGCAATAGTAATTCAAAAGGATAAAGAGGATGGTAAACATTGCTTTAGAGCTAGCTATGCAGTCCAATGGAATAGTTACTAGTAGTATGTGATTGCAAAACTTAAAATTAAATCAAATTAAAATTTTAGTTACTGTTTTACTAGCCACATTTAAAATACTCAGTATAATTATGCTAATGTGTAGTGCATGGAACAACAAAAGCACATTGAATATCTCCAACTTTACAGAAAATTCTATTGGACAGGGATGCTTCTAGTTTAAGTGTCAAAAAGAGTATCCAGTGATCATATTTTGGAATGTTGTGAAACATGGAAGGAAGGCCAAAGTACTGATAAATAATGAAAATATGATACATGTGGTAAGATATTTAGAAAAATATTGAATTCACATCAGGCGAGTTAAATACAATAGTCTACAGATTGCTAACAACAGTAGGAAACTACAAATCATGAAAGAGATAAAATATGAAATGTTTTTCATTGAGAAAAAGGAAAATAATAATTACCTATAGGATTAGATATCTGAAGAATAAACAGAGAATAAATAAGAATAAATAACAAACCTAATAATTATTGGAAACTAAGATCTTTAACATAACTATATTTCTGAATTAGTAGCTCTAATATATTTGTGCAGTTGCAATATTTTTTCTTAGGTTACAGGAATTGTAGATTAGAACTTGAAGGGAACAACTCAAGTGTAAATTTTAATATTAAGATTTTTTAAAATGATTAATTGTAATGGGAAATGAAATTATTTTTGCTTGCTTGTTTGTTTGTTTATTGCTGTACTGGAGATTGAACTAGGGTGTTCTACCACTCAGTTGCATCCCTAGGTTTTTTATGCTTTTAAATTTTGATGCAGTGATTCACTAAGTTGCAATAGTTCATCTCCAATTTCAGGCAATGAAATTGAAGATGCCACCCAAAGCCTACCAACCAAAGAGAGCCCAGGACCAGAAAGATTCTCAGTCGAGTTCTACAAGACCTTCAAAGAAGAATTAACACCAATACTCCTCAAATTATTTCATGAAAGAGAAAACGAGGGAACACTTCAAACTCATTCTATGAGGCTAATATCACCCTGATATCAAACCAGAGACACATCAAGGAAAGAAAACTTCAGACTAATATGCCTGAAGATGCAAAAATTCACAATAAAATTCTAGCAAATCCAATAAAAAATATATTAAAAAGATAGTATACCATGATTAAGTGGGGTTCATCCCAGGGATGGAAGGTTGTTTCAGCACATGGAAACCAATAAACATGATTCATCACATCAATAGACTTAAAGAAAAAATCATTTGATCACCTCAATAGATGCAGAAAAAAAATTTGATGAAATACAGCACATCCTCATGTTCAAAACACTAGAAAAACTAAAGGTAGTAGGAAAATACCTCAACATTGTAGAAACTATATATGCTAAGCCCAAGGCCAACATCATTCTAAATGGAGAAGAATTGAAAGCATTCCCCCTAAAAATTGGAACAAGACAGGGATGCCATTTTTCACCACTTTTATTCAACATAGTCCTTGAAACTCTAGCCAGAGCAATTAGACAGATGAAAAAAAAAAAAGGGATAGAATAGGAGAAGAAGAAATCAAACTCAATACCTGTATATCAAATGCAGTTCTATACATCAGTGATGAATCAACTGAAAGAGGAATTAGAAAAACTATGCCATTTACAATAGCCTCAAAAAAATACTTGGGAAATAATTTATCAAGAGAGATGAAAAACCTCTATAATGAAAACTACAGAACATTAAAGAACACTAAAAATGAGGAAGACCTTAGTAGATGGAAAACATCTCCTATGCTTTTGGATAGGAAGAATTAATATTTTCAAAATGGTCATACTACCAAAACCGTTATACATATTTAATGTGATTCCTATTAAAATACCAGTGAAATTCTTTATAAAACTAGAGAAAGCAATCATGAAATTCGTTTGGAAAAACAATAAACCCAGAATAGCAATTCTCAGCAAGAAGAGTGAAGCAGGAGACATCACAATACCAGACCTTACAAAAACGGCATGGTACTGGCACCAAAATAGACATGTTGATCCATGGTACAGAATAGAAGACACAGAGACAAATTCACATAAATAGTGTTATCTTATACTAGTCAAAGGCACCAAAAACATGCATTGGAGAAAAGATAGCCTATTCAACAAATGGTGCTGGGAAAATTGGAAATCCATATGTAGCAAAATGAAATTAAACCTCTCACCCTGCACAAAAATCAAAGTAGATTAAGGACTTAGGCACTAGAACAGAGACCCTGTGCCTAATAGAAGAAAATGTGGAACTAAACCTCCACCATGTCAGCTTAGGAACTGACTTCATTAACCAGACTCTTAAAGCACAAGAAGTAAAATCAAGAATCAATAAATGAGATGGATTCAAACTAAAAATGTTTCTTCTTAGCAAAGGAAACAATCAATAATGTGATGAGAGAGCCTATAGAATGAGAGAAAACCTTTACCACACACAACTCAGAGAGAGCACTAATCTCCAGGATATGAAAAGAACTCAAAAAATTTAACAACAAAAAAAACAAATAACCCAATCAATAAATGGGCTAAGGAACTGAACAGACACTTCATGGAAGAAGAAATACCTGATCAACAAACATATGAGAAAATGTTCATTATTTCTAGCAATTAAAGAAATGCAAATCAAAAGATTTCATCTCACTCCAATCAGAAAGGCAATTATCAAGAATACAAGGAATAAGTGTTGGCAAGGATGTGGCAGAAAAGGCACATTCATACATTGCTGGTGGAACTGCAAATTGGTGAAACCACTATGGAAAGCAGTATGGAGATCCCTCCAAAAATTTAAAATGGAACTACCATTTGAACTATTTACCCCACTCCTCAGTTTATACCCAAAGGACTTCAAATTAGCGTACTACAGTGACATAGCCACATTGATGTCTATAGCAGCTCAATTCACAAACTAAACTATGGAACCAACCTAGATACCCTTCAACAGATGAATGGATAAAGAATATGTAGTACATATATGCAATGGAATATTACTTAGCCTTAAAGAATGAAATTATCTCATTTGCAGGTACATGGGCGGAGCTGGAGAATATCATGCTAAGTGAAATAATTCAAACTCAACAAACCAAAGGCTGAATGTTTTATCGGATAATTGAATCATGATACATAATGTGGTGGGGGCAGAGGTGTTGAAGGGATTTTGGATTGTGCAGAGGAGAGTGAGAGGAGAGGAGGGGGTGTGAGGATGGGAAGGACAATGGAATGAAATGGACATTATTACCCTATATACATGTATGATTACACTAATAGTGTGACTCTGTACCATTTTCAGCCAGAGGAAGAAGTTGTGCTCCATTTGTGTACGATGTGTCTAAATGCATTCTACTGCCATGTATAACTAACTGGAACAAATTAAAAGAATAAATTTCTTTTAAAAATGTTGGTCTTGAAATTTTGATCCTCAGCCTCTTGAGTCACTGTGATTTCAGTTGTGTACCAACACACCTGGCTTGAAATGGTTTTAAGATACATAATGGATCATAGTATGTATAATATATCTGATGGAAAAGTAAAAGACTATGCTTATGTAGAGACTAATATGTCTAAGATATAGACATATTACACACACACACACAAAAACATGCATACATTCACAGTTTTGAAATATAAACTGGAATATAGTACTTCTTGTAGACCTTAATATATCTTTAGGATATAAATAAGGAATAGTAAAACATCACTATATATCATCTCAAGAAACTCTGCAAGAACTAACAATCAAAAGGAAGTTCACTACTAGTACCAGAACACTGTCATATAATACAGCATTGGAAATGCCGCTTTAGAGATCACTTGGAAATTCTTGGGAAAGAATGATTTCCAATTAAGCTATAGTTCAGCAGAAGCATTGGTGCTACCCCTACTAAAAGCAAGATCTCCTCAATATTATCAAAATTAAGCTTAGAAAAACGTGGTTCTACCCTATTATGATATTATAGGGGGACTTGCCTTACAGAGAAGCCAGTCATAATTAGCAGGCAAAGATGATTAGAGACTGCATATTTGGTGGTATGGGGCCCAGCTTGTTAGGGCTGTCTTTTCTACCCTTTACATTGATCTTCACTGAACTCCAATTTCACTGAAGGAGTTTACCTTACCCTCTCCTCTGGATGCTGTCAGCATTGGTGGTGTTCTCTCCTAAAGAGGAGAGAGGAGGACATGACATCTTTACATCTTTAGCCTCTTCTAAAGCCCACACTACTCCAGCACTGACAATCTGTTACCCAGGCCATGCTGTCTTACCAGCCTTTCCAAACCAGATCAGCATAATTGTGATGAAGATGCTTGGTTTTTATTTTTATTGGAGTATTGGAAAGATTTCAAGCATGAGCCAGGCACAATGGCGCACTCCTGTAATCCCAGAACTTTGGGAGGCTGAGACAGGAGAATCGCAAGTTCAAAGCCAGCCTCAGCAATGGAAAGGCACTAAGCAACTCAGTGAGACCTTGCCTCTACATAAAACACAAAATAGGGCTGGGACGTGGCTCAGTAGTTGAGTAACCCCTGAGTTCAATCCCTAGTACCAAAAAAAAAAAAAAAAAGATTTCAAGCATGTACTAAAGTGACAGAGAAAGAATGGTCAAAACCTCTTTAAAGACTGTTTTTTCCTGTACAGCAGATATCACAATAGTACAACATTTGAATATAGGAAGTTCTATCTGTATATCAAATACATCTCTCATGACCGTTATGTATCTGACTCACCCAGACCTTCAATTCCCCTTTCCATCTGCCCAAAGTCCTCTCAATATTTCTAAGTATGTTATATTCACCCCTGTCCCCTGGAAACTGTTTCTCTTCAGTGAAGATATATTTTTGTCTCTTTGTTCTCTCAGCATCATGACCTGGAATGGAACTTCAGCCTCAAGTAAATGAAGTTCACCTCTGTTCCAACTGGCAGACTCCAGAGGAAGATGGGCTCTAATCTTATGATAAGAAGATGGATGGTAGCACTGTAGTTCAATCTTCCCTCTGAAGAGCCATGTCTGCTTTCTGTGTGGTCACGTAAGAAGAAAATACAAACAGCTCTCCAAGAATAGCTTTTCTCCTCCTTGTCACATTAGTAAAACTTTTTACTAAATGCTAAGAGATTTTGACACATTTTTCTTTTTCTTTTCTTGTCTCACTGAAGAAACTATTTCAGTTACTCTTTGGTATACAAGATGACACTGGTGCCATAAGATTACTTAAAACATTCATGCACATCCTGTGTTTTTCCACACAGATGTGATAGCAACATGACTGAAACGGCCCAGGTGAAATCCAATATTAAATGTTGGTGAATCTTCATGGAACACAGCATCGGGAGCCAATAAGAAGATACCAAAAATGTTGAATAATCACATGACAAATTTATATATATATATTACATTTCATGTTTATATTACAAACTTTGGAGTTACTTTAATGGTAGGGGAATTGATTTTCAGAACAAACTTTTTATACATAATTTTGTTGGCTGCCCTCTGGCATGTTGAAATATGAATGTATCAGATAAAACTAGAAAAATTCCATATTTTAATGCAAAACACTCTATTAAGTAAAGCCTGCCTTTGAAAGATCCTACTAGTTGTTGACTTTATCCATATTTTCCATGTTCTTTAACAATAAAGCATAAGGTGTTCAGCTGAATGCATGATTACCCAACATAAGCAGCATGACTGAACTTCCCTAGTGAGTGAAAGGAGTTGTATAGAAAAGTTTCCTGCACCCTTTGTGAGAAACACACTTATGTGAGGTTTGCACCTTTTTTTGGTCTAACCACATTCCTGCTGGATGGTATATGTATGTGATGAGCAGAACAAGAATTGCCTCCTTGGATTATAAGGAGCTCTCTGAGAACCTCAAGGCAGCTTGGAGAGGGTGCATGTGGACTGTGCAAGTGTCCACAAATGCTGGGCTGTCTAGTTGGCAGTACTTTGCATGAGAGAAAAAATGTACTTTATCTGGCTGAAATCAATATTATTTGTGATTTTCTGTTCAGTAATAGCTTAACGTAATATAATCACATCTTTATCAAGAAGTTAAATATCACAAATAAGACTATGACACAAATGATAAAATTTTGTCCCTGAAAAGATGTAATCCATTTTACAACACTTTTGAAAATATACAGAGTATTATGAGCATTGTGTAGTATAGTTGCCTTCTTGTTTTTCATTACTCATACTTTATTAAAGAGATTTATTTTAGAAAAGTATTTTCTTTCTAATAACCAATCCTCAATAATTACAAGATTTTGTTGTAAATAATTTAAAGAATTTGCTAAGCAATAAAAAAATAAAAATATGAAGTATTTTTACTTTTTAGTAAGATTTTGCTACCATCCCAACTTCACTAGGTGTGCTCTGAACCTGATTATTTTACCTCTATAAGTTTGTTTCCTTGGAAGCAGAATGAAGATAATATTACTTAAATATTATGCTATCATGATAGTAAGGTGTGATATAGAATAATGTTTCCAGTATGTGCCAGGCATCAAGATCATATTTAAAATTAGTAGTAGTATAATAAAAATGATGTAATAAATAAATAAATGATATAAGACTACATTTGAAATGTTCCATGTTTTAAATCATATCTCACATTATTTGAGTTAGATATTTACTTCATGTAAACTTCATGATAGCAAAAAATGGAGAATACATTGATCGGTCTTATTCACCAAAATGACTCCAAAGGTAAATCTTATGTGGGTAGAACATCTCTAATCCAAAATTCAAAATGTTTGGAGCCCCACAAGTGGAAAAGTATCACATCTGACCTTATGTGATGGGTCCCAGCCAAAACACAGGCATACTAAAAAGGTTGTAGAAATTACCTTTAGGTTATGTGAAACATAAATGAGTATTATGTTCATACTTGGGTCCCATTCTTAAAATACCTCATTATGTATGTGTGAAATTCCAAAATCTGAGAAAGTCTGAAGTTCAAAACTGTTCTGGTCCCAATCATTTCCAATAAGGAATATTCAACCTGTATTAAAGGAAAGGAACTGCAAGGGGTTATACAATAAAATATAACTTGGTCTCAATGAGATGAGTTCTTCTGAAAAATTATTCTCATTCCAATTTACTTCAGAATCCCAGCTTAAAATCTAATGGAACAGAGGGCTGGGAAATAGCTCAGTTGGTAGAGTGCTTGCCTCGCATGCACAAGGCCCTGGGTTCAATCTTAAGCACCACACACACACGCACATACATGCAAAATATATATATATAACAAAACAGGACTAATTTGCTAATTCTTGTATATATTAGGAAAATCAGATTTTCTAGGCTTTTCCCCCTAAAGTTGAACTTCAAACGCACTAAATTATTAACCAGAGATAAGCTGTTAACTAGAATTAATATAGCAGTTAGCATCTTCACATATTTCTAAATTTTATCACACAAAATTAATTGACTGACTTGAAAAACAAACTTAATTTACTACATTAGTAATATCTGGAAATGTATTTTCAATTTAACACTAATGAAAATTAGTTTGCCAGGTCATAGAATTTATGAGCACTTTGACTAACCCAGGCAATCATGGCTAGCAACAGTATAACATATGCAACTTAACGATGCAATTTGCCAAAAATGACAAGAAACGGAATCCCTGCTGAACACTCTCAAGTAGGGTACCTATCTTCAGATGCCTTCAGTTTTTATAATGGCTTCCCACATGAAATAACATGGGAAGAAGCAGAGAAGACACAGAAGCAACGTTTGACTTCTTCCAACTGCTTGCGAATTGAAAGCAGCTGTGGACAGTAGGAGGTTGGCCTCTCCTTAAATACAATGTTAGCAACATGGATAATGATATTATCTCTTGCTTTGAAATAGAATTTTAAGAATCATCAAAAGAGAAGTAAAGAGCTTATGAACTTTATCAAGCATTTTCTGTGTGAAGTTAGTTTAAGGATATTTGAATATTTTCAACACTTTGATTTCATTCTATTTATTAGTAATCTTTTTCAAATCACTTTAATCATTATAAATATCAAAGAAATGCAAGCTTCGTTTTCTGCAATTAAGGATTTAGCTATAATTAATGTAGACAGAATTATATTTATAGATAATTACAGGGAACATATGGGTACTATCATGTCTTATGACATTGAAGTTCAGAAATTCAATCCTTTGCAAAATTTTTATCCCTTCAAAAGTAATACCTAACAATTGTCTCTGTTATGATTGTATTCATTGCCTGCATTTGAATATCTGCTTCTATTTTTGGCAGGTGTATATGCTTACTGATTTACTATTATTATTCATAGCTCAGTGAAGCTTGCATGTTGCTTACAAATCAGATGTTGCTCTGTGTCTGGCATGTAACACAAAAAGAGAGGATAGCATTTTGCAAACTGAACTAAAAAAATTTTTAAAGGGATTAATAGTAGTAGCTAGTTCTATGATTCAATAACTTGTGTTCATAGAAAGTATTATTTTCCATCTTATTTTTTTCCATCATTTTTAAATATGTGCCCTTGAAAAATGTACTTATCTTCTTTTTTAAAATTTAGAATATGTGTGTTATGAAAATTCAGTAATGCTGTAAGGAAAGGAGACACTGTAATCAATATAGAATATCTTGTCTCCTCATTGGTTTTATATTAAATTTAAGGGGACACAGAATTCTAGGAACTGAATTGGAGGAAAGTTGCATATCTTATTCATGGGTGCTTATTTGCCACTAATCAGCTCCTAGGCCTTGGAAAATCTCTTCATGATCCTATTTCCTCAATGAGTTTGATATGAAACCTTGTAATATACAATATTGAGTCAATAAGCTCATTTATATTTTTCAAAACACTTGCTTTAAGAAAGTTAATTGCCCATCTGTAAACTAGAACCACAGATAAAAACAAGCTTTTCATTGGGATAGGATTTATGTCAATTAATTTTAGCAGAACTGATTCTACCATCCAGAAGTTTGTTCAAAGTTTAATTGACTATATATTATACAATCAGGCATACTTATCACATGCATATTATGTGCATGTTTTATATGGATACATATATGCATATTCATGTGTATATGCAGATCTTTGATTAATACTAAGTAGCAAAAAGTTACTTCCCCATTTTATGGAACTCAATTCCACATCCTGGAATGCATCAAGCTGAAAATGGAAGACTGGAAAAAAAATTAAGTTTAAAGAATTAAAGAATGATCATTTGAAAGGATGATTATAGTGTTCCTAATATATTTTATTTCTAAAATTTCATCTCTGCACTCACCTCCTGATTTCAATTATCACCTCCATGCTTATGTGTCCAAAATATCAATCTCTTCTTTAGTTCTGCTTCATATTTCAAACTGTGTGCTAAACGATTTTAATGTGTAACCTTATTACCAACTCAGACGTATGGACTGTGTCTTTTCCTAATTACCCTTCCTTTCAGTTTTGAAAGAAACCACTAATTCTACCAGTTGCCTTGGGAGGAGTTTGGCAATCAATTTTGATGTTTGTGATGGAAGTGCAACATATATACACATATAGAACATTATGGCTAATTTACCCAAAGTAAAAAGAGCACAAAATTGTTACTCAGTTCAACAAGCAGACAGCAGAGAGATTTATGAAGACCCTGAGAACCAGAAAACCCCAAAATTAAAACATTAACCTGTGATGGCCCCCTGTAGAAAGACCTTCACTCTGCATGGGGAGCTTGGCTTGTCAATCTGAGAACAGCAGATGACACAGAGAGAGGACTTCACAGTTGAAAGTGAAATCCCCCATTTGAGGGCTAGTGAAAGGCAAACTCAGGGAGAGGTGCACCTGTGTCCAACTGAGAGCACCTTTTCCAGGAGGACCCAGCCTCGGGTAAATGAGAACTGAATTCAAACTAGGCAGTACAGAGACATTAAAAGGAACAGGGATATCCACAAATAAAATGTGAAGAAATGTATTATGTATTAGCATCCACTAATCAGAGAGAACATTCAGCTTTTGGTTTTTTGGGATTGGCTTACTTCACTTAGCATAATGTTCTCCAATTTCATCCATTTATATACAAATGCCATAATTTTATTCTCTTTTATTGCTGAATAATATTCCATTGTGTATATGTACTACAGTTTCTTTATCCATTCATCTATTGAAGGGCAACTGGGTTGCTTCCACAGTTTAGCAATTGTGAATTGTGCTGCTATAAACATTGAAGTGGCTGCATCACTGTAGTATGCTGTTTTTAAATCTTTAGGGTATAGGCCGAGGAGTGGAATAGCTGGATCAAATGGTGATTCCATTCCAAGTTTTTTAAGGAATCTCCATACTGCTTTCCAGATTGGTTGCACCAGTTTGCAGTCCCACCAACAATGTTTGAGTGTACCTTTTTCACCACATCCTCTCCAGAACTTATTGTTGCTGGTATTTTGGATAGCTGCCATTCTGACTGGGGTGAGATGAAATCTGAGAGTAGTTTTGATTTGCATTTCTCTAATGGCTAGAGATGTTGAACATTTCTTCATATATTTGTTTATTGATTGTATATCTTCTTCTGAGAGGTTTCTATTCAGCTCCTTAGTGCATTTAGTGATTGGGTTGTTTATTTTTTTGGTGTTAACATTTTTTGAGTTCTTTATATATCCTGGAGATCAGTGCTCTTTATGGTGTGTGTGGGGAAAAAATTTGCTCCCAGAATGTAGGCTCTCTGTTCACCTCACTAATAGTTTCTTTTGCTGAGAAGAAGCTTTTTAGTTTAAATCCATCCCACTTATTGATTCTTGCTTTTATTTCTTGTGCTATAGGAGTCTTGTTAAGGAAGTCGGGGCCTAACCCGATATGATGATGATTTGGGCCTACTTTCTCCTCAATTAGACGCAGGGTCTCTGGTCTAATTCCTAGGTCTTTGATCCACTTTGAGTTGATTTTCCCAGCACCATTTGTTGAAAAGGCTATCTTTTCTTCAATGTATGTTTTTGGCACCTTTGTCTAGTCTAGTGTGAGATAGCTGTGTTTATGTGCATTACTCTCTGTCTTCTATTCTGTACCATTGGTCTACATGTCTATTTTGGTGCCAATACCATGCCGTTTTTGTTACTATAGCTTTGTAGTAAAGTTTAAGGTCTGGTATTGTGATGCCTCCTGCTTCACTCTTCTTGTTCAGGGTTGCTTTGGCTATTCTGGGTCTCTTACTTTTCCAAATGAATTTCATGATTACCTTTTCTATTTTTATAAAAAAGGACTTTGGGATTTTAATTGAGATTGCATTGAATCTGTATAGCACTTTGGGTAGTATGGCCATTTTAATAATATTGATTCTGCCTATCTAAGAGCATGGGAGGTCTTTCCATCTTCTAAGATCTTCTTCAATTTCTTT
>CM053406.1:51390255-51424924 GCA_028644305.1 Xerus rutilus
GATAGATGACTGGATAAAGAAACTGTGGTATATATACATGATAATGCTCAGTACCATCATTTTTTCTTCCTTTGGTCACTATGACAAGTGCATGCTTGTTTCCCACTGTGGTTGTTTATCTGACACTTCCCCAAGGGACAGAGAGTCTCAATGTTTAATGAGATTTTTGGATTTTTTGCTACAATATGGCAAGTTAAATTTTTGAATGATATATTACTATTAGTAGGATTTTATTTTAGTTCCTCTTAAGGGTACTTTATATTATCTGGAATCAACATATTTGTTATCTGTGTATTGCATATATATCTTCAGTTTCTATGGCTAACCATTTCCAAATACTTTTGGTATCTTTTGCTAAAAGAAACTCTTAATTTTAATGTGATCAAATGTATCAGTATTTTGATTTTTTTCCTATTAAAATTATATTAAAAATCTTACATGTTATAAAGAAAATCTCTTCTACTTAACATATTACTTTTAGAAAATACAAATTTCTGCATTTCTTTTGTGATAGATTTCTGAAACACAAAGAGAAGAAAAATACATGACTATTTCAGCTCTACAGATTAAATATTTTTGGATGCTTGCACAAATTGCAAATGTGGGCTTTTGTTCAACTTTTCATGTATTTGATTGAAAAATGATTATATATTCATAATGAAAAGCCTTTAAATATTTCTAAAGAGTTTGAATAAATTCAATACCTCAATGTATTATGAGATAAATGCTATTTTAAGTCAAATTTTGAGAAAAACAATTCTTAAAATTGAGGGATGTCAAGAAATAAACAATTTTGATTTGATTTTTTCTGGATTTTATTTTATATATACATGCAATGGAAATCATGAGTGCTTTACCACTGAACTACATCCCCAGCCCTTTTTATTTTTTATTTTGAGACAGGATCTTGCTACATTACTGAGACTGGCCTCAAATTGTGAATCCTCCTACCTCAGCCTCCTGAGTCAGTGGGATTTTAGATGTGCACCACTGTACCTGGATCAAGATTAACAGTCTCTTTAAATTTAACTGAAATGTCACAGAAGTCTTAGAGTATCGTCTAAAAAAATTATAGATTGCAAAATGATTGTGAAACTGAAGATCTTTTAGCATGAGAGACATAAAATTGTCATCTTTCAGTATGTAATTAGGCCTTTCTTTTATTCCTGGAAATGACTCTTACATTGTTTACCACTTTCATTGACTATATGAGATCAATTCCAACAAATATTGGAAGGCCTGCTTGTTCTTTGATAGTTATCACCCTGCTTTTGGACATTTTAATTTGCATTTGATGGTAAGGCATTTGAAGTTCTATTTGTTTGTTTTCTATTTGTGTGAGTTGGGGATTTGCTGCTTCTTCTCAAAGAGAAAAACACATTTATACCGGAAAATGTTTCTGCAATATAGCAAGCATTATAAGGATTCAAATTGATCCTCTAGAGAATATCAGAAGCCATTTCTGTTCCTCAAAGCAGGGATAGTAGTGATTTGGAGTAGTAACTACTCAATAATTTTTTACAGAATTTATTAAGTGGAATATATCTAAACCCTTTAATTCAGGGAAGTATGTATCATATCCTTATATTTTACAGTATATTACAGTATAAAAATCTCTAGAGAAAGTGTTCCTATACTTATTTCTTCAGAAAAGCAGTATTTTCTTCAGGTATATTAGAATGTGTTGTCACTACTAGGAAAAAAATAACTCAGTTGTGTCATAGGTTATCATGTGGAAGTAAAAATGTTTTCTATCTAACCAAGTGGAAACTCATTTTATTTGTTGAGTTTCATATTTGAGATATACATAATAAGATCACATCTAATTGAATAACTATTATTTCTTCTGTTAGGATATTGATAAAGCAATGTATGTGATGTTATTGTACACACATATTTAAATTCACCTATATTCAGATATTGGCATCATAACCATAAAAATATGTAATGCATTGTCCCTGTCCTCAGGAAGTAGACTTTTATTTATGTATATTTGAATAGAATTTTTAATATTATAAAGGTCATTGTGTTGAACAACCATGTACATTTATGCTAAGCTCCTAATCCACAAATTAGATGTAAGAGCTGGAACATGCAGAGCACATTGAGAAGAGCATATGGTACATGGAAAGAAATTATGGTTTGAGAGCTCAAAAAAAATAGAGGAAGATTGTCTGGCAGCTTGATTGATGAATGATGTTTTACTGAAGTTACTATGCGAATTTGGTAACAAATTCAAGTTGATACTTCAGATTCTTTTGTACTTTTCAAAAAACCTTTCCTTCTCTCTGCTTTGTTATTTATTTTTTCTTGGAAGACAGAAATTGTCTTATCTTACTTGGATATCATTTTACTCTTCTTAGTTCTAATTTCATTTTTTAAAAAATCATCTTTACAACTTACAGAGGAATTTATGTTTACTTTGTATTTTCCAAAATTAAAAAAAAGTCAAGCATTTGACAAAACATCATTGGTGTTAGGATTTAGATATGAATTGTTTCCCAAAAGCTCATGTGTGAGATGATGCAAAAGGTTTTAGATGAAATGCTCTGATAGGATTAACTGACTACAATTATAGGCCGGTAGCCTGTGACTAAGAGGTAGTTCACAAGGGGTGTGTCTTTGGGTTTGTATTTTGTCCTCCCTGACAGGAGTTCTCTCTTTGCTCCCTGACATATCCTGAGCTGTTTTACTCTTCCATACCATTCTGCCATGAAGTTCTGCCTCATCTTGGGACCAGAGCTATGGAGTCACCCGACCATGAATTGAACCTCTGAAACCCTGAGCCAAAACAAATTTTCTCTTCTATGTTGTTTTTTGTTGGGTCTTTTACAACAGCAGCACAAATCTGAACAAAACAATTGATTAGTACAACAATCCAAAAACACAGTCTCATGTGAATTTCTGTTAGCAATAAAATAGTGATGGCTCAGAAATGCAAGGTAGCCATGCAGCCCTTCAATAGAATGTGCATTCTTTGGAGTCCCGGTTTATTTAGAGATTTGAAGATGTTAAAAAATGGAGGCTGTTTTAATGACAATGTATTGCAGTTAAATATTTTTGGATATGCATCCATGCCATAAGATTTAAAGATCTATTTCAACAAAACCTCTCAGATAAAAATGAATTAAGTAGGTACTTTTAGCTATAAAATTCAGCCTTACACTTACTATTATGTGAGTTAATATTAACCACATAAGAAAAGATTGTCTAAAGTTTTATACATATAAAATACTTCTAATTCACTTAACTATGTATAAATAAACATAAATATAATGTGGATCACATGATCTATAATTTTCAAAATGCATCTGCAACATAATATCAAGTTGATTACATTTTATACAAGATTTTGCTTTTTATAAACACTGTTTTCTTGAAGATTATCATTTGCATTCTAATCAGAAAAATATGAAATAACACATACTCAGGTGAAAGAAATCTTGTTTTACCCAAACTGTAACAAAATAAATTTTGAGTGGCAGACAAGCCTAATCTCTATTTCTTAGTTTGTCCTAATGATAGATATTTGTAACTCAGCATATCAATATTAAAACCAAAATATGTAAAATAAACATACAAGTTTATTACAAGTGAAAATTTCTGAAAAACAAACTAGCAAACTATCTAACTAAAAAAACCTACTTACCTGTAAAGGCAAATGAAATTCTAGAACAAGACTCCATCGGACTCCATCAAGACTTCCCAGGCTCTCTTTTAAAACTTATAAGGATATACTGCCCTCTGCAAGTTCTTTGAAACAAAGATGATCTTGAAGAACGACTGTATGAGAAAAATCAGCTTCTTTCATGCAATGAAAAAGTTAATATGCTTCTAATATTTTCTACTTGCACATATGTTGTTATTCTTTACTTTTAAATTTAATATTTTAAATTATTATGAGACTAAATAGATGTATGTTAGCAAACTTAGATCATTTCTTCCCTTGCATCCCCTTAATGTAATACTTTGAACACTTTCAACAAAATAGCATGTTATACTTCCTTCTCATATCAATTATAATATTTAACTTATTTTAAAAACCTAGAATTTAAAAAAATATAAAATATTAAAATATATTAACAAGAAAGTGATTTAGTCACTAGTAGGTACATATCATATATTTTAGAAATACTGAAATAAAATATTTTAAATAAAAATATTTTCAGGATATTCAATTCCTCTGATAGGACATTTAAAGCATAATTTTAATTTGTGGTTTATTATATAATATTTTTTAGAAAAGCAAATAACATGATTTTGCAGTGAAATTTATGAAGAAAGTAGATGCAATGTATGTTATATTTACATGATCATATATCAAATCCATACTACCCTATTTAATAATTATTTTGTTTCTATAATAATCACAGTCTATTCATACAAGTAGTAAGTATCATAAAATTTGGGGATACAATAATGAATTAAACATATTCACACCCAATAAACTTATTTTTATAAGGATACAGGGAAGTACACAAGCAACCATAGCATGAATAGCATGAGCCTGTGAGACGAGTAATATTTTACATATTGAATGGTAAGGGTTTGTGAAGAGTTTCCAGTTAAAAAGATCAAAAAGCAAACAAACCAGAATGAATGTTGGCCACTGTTGTTTGAAGTGGTAGGATGTAGGGTGGAAGAAAATAATCAAAACATAAGTTAATTTGTAAAAATAACATAAGATTATTGATAAAGGACTTTAAATGTTCTTAGTATAAGTTAAGAAATTTCATTTTTATTTTTTGCATTGGAAATCTATCATTTGAAGGATAGTATTATAACTACTAACTTTTATGGCAATTGTAGGTGGCACTTTAATAGCAAGGTAGACAATATTGACTGCTAAAACCAGGCTGCATATATTTCTATGTAGTTTGGCCTAGAGAAGGTTTGATGGAACTGGTCATTTCTTCTAGGAAAGGGAACGAATATGAAGAAAGAGTTAAGGAGATGCTTATGTTTTTGCAAAGGAAAATGAAAGAAGTCTCTTTCTGTAACTCTGGCAAAAGAAGAGAAGAGGGAGATTAAGGGGAAATATGAGAAGTCTGGATATCAACATAGTATCATAAACATCCAGAAAGAGCTAACCAGTTGGAAAATTGAATGGGTTATAGTTTCTGACAAAAAATCCAATTGGAGTATTATTATTATTTTTTATTTTTATATTTTGGTGCCAAGGATTGAACTCAGGGGTACTCGACCACTGAACTACATCCCCAGCCTTGTTTAGTGTTTTATGGAGAGACAGGGTCTCACTGAGTTGCTTAGCTCCTTGCCGTTGCTGAGGCTGGCTTTGAACTCCGATTACATGATTGCACCACCATGCCTGGCTGGAGTATTATTTTGATAGTGGAATAGAATATAGTGTGTTAATAAAGATTAAGTTGTAGCTATGATTGTTTATAAAGCTTGTTTTTACTCATCAAAGATTAAATTCTAAGAGAATATATTTTAAAAATTCCAGAGAAATTTTTTCGAGTATGCATATTTTATGGTTTAGATATGAGCTGTCCTCCAAAAGCTCATGTGTAAGGCAACACAAGAAACCTGAGAGGTGAAATGACTGAGTTATGAGAGTCTTAACCTATTTAGTGCATTAATCCGCATATAGGCATTAACTGAGTGGTAACTGTAGCAGGTAGAGTGTGACTGGAAGAGGTGGGTCATGGGATGCGCCTTTGTGGTATACATTTTGTCTGTAGAGAGAGGAACTCTCTCTCACTCTCTGCTTTCGGTGGCCATGTGCTGAGCTGCTTTCCTTCACCATACTTTTCCATCCTGATGTTCAGCATCATCTCAGATTCTAAGGAATGGAGTAAGCCATCTGTAGACTGAGACCTCTGAAACTGTGAGTTCCCAAATAAACTTTTTCTCCTTTACTTTGTGCTTGTCAGGTCCTTGGCCACTGCAGTGAATAAACAATTGACTGAAATAGCATAGAGAATGAAGTAGAAAGAGAACTCTCAACGGAGACTGAGATGTCATATTCAAATTTGAGAGAGAAGCTATTTTAAGAGGAAAACAGTACCAAATAGATCAGAAAATTTAAATAACATTAACAGCAGAAAAGTTTCAACTTAGTTAAGTAAAAGGAAGGCAAAAAATGTTTCAGTGATGACAATTTTCTTGAAAAGTGCCCTTTTTACAGAGGATGTGGCATGAAGGAATTATGGACATCAAAGAATGAAAACTAAGTCAGAAAATTTTCTATGCATGTAAGAAAGAAGAAATTTAGTCAGGTGATTTGTTCTGTGATTGTGAAAGATTTAAGTTTGTATAAATGAGAAGAACCATGATTAAATAAACTTTAAAAATAAGCAAAAGGAGATAATCAGTTAATCATAGTGTCAGAAAATGAAAGAGAGTATAATGTACAGAGTAAATAGCTATAGGAATGCGGGAGATTATTATTATTATGCAGTAACAAGAGGAGTATGCAAGGCTTATCTAGATCCTAAGCTTTTATAGGTTTTGTATCAAGATGTTGAATAATTTCCCATTTGACTATGTCTGTGCTGGGTGTTAGCAGTGAAATCTTCTCAAAATGAGGAAATTCTTAGGATTAAGAAGATTGGAAAAGTTTGAAAGGCCCATAGCATAAGAGAGGCAGCTGATTTAGGAAATTAGAAAAATGACTGTAGTACATACAATGTCAAGATTTCATAGAATGTAGTTTTTCTTATAAACTGTGTGTGTGCGCAGGGAAATTTGACAGCATGGATTATTTTGTATTTGGATAATAACAGTTGGGGATGATTAAAATGTATTGTTAAACACACTTTTAAAAAAATTTAATACACATATTAGAAGACACTAGAAATTGATGCTATACTCAATCTAGTTACATAAGAAATCGCTACAGTTTTGCTTGTTGAAGGAGAAAATCTAACTGATTCTTTAGGATTTCTTTTGGCTACAAGACGTCACTAAATGCAGTTCATTTCTAATAGTGGAATAGCTTTTTTTCTTGCTTAAAAATAAGTTATCTAAAGAGGTTGATGTGATAAGATGTTCCAATAATAGTCTTGGTCTTTAAGAAATCTGAATTGGTGATATGGAAAAAGATGGTTGTTTTGTTCCGAGTAGTAGCAGAACAATACAGTCAAGGGAAAGAGTAAGCCAAATCTCCCAATCCACCACCCCCATCTATCTGCACTTTCCTTTTTAATATAGAAATAAAAAGAACCTGCAAAATCAAAACTATTTGCCCAACAGAATATAAAGTTTGGAGCTAGTAGCAACAGAAGAAGAAAGAGAAATATTTTGAAATAGAATCAAAGAAAGATGGATGATAGATAAATCTGTGAAGCTAGGATCTAAAAGGATAACCCTCTTCCTGAAGTCACTTTAGATCATTAACAACTTCCTAAGACCCATTTCTATAAGATGTTTGCTTTCTGTGAGGCCTGGTTGTACAGTCTGAATTCTGGCCAGGTGGCTGAGATTTCTGTTTTCTTTACAGGTCTGTCTTTATAATAAAATTCCATGACTAAGACGGATCAGAATAACCCTCTATTTTTAAAACCCAAACAAACAATTTCCCTTCCATTCCTCCTTTCCTCTTCTATTAGTTGAATTACAAAGCTGTTAAGGGCTTTCCTTTGTTCAGTATCATGAGACTGGGATGCGAGTTTTGGAGAGCAATGCTCTTAATATTACAAGAGAAACTACTTCAATAACCAGTACACGACTTTGCTTGCTCCTATCAGAATATTATCACAGAGCAATTTACTGGCTAAAAATCCAAGGAGAAACAATAACTAACAGGGAATGACTAGACATGAAGCCTGGAATTTTTGGTAAAATGCAATTCAAGACAAAATTACCTCTCCACAAAGGTAAAAAAAAAAGAAAACACACTACTATTGAATAGCTATTAAACCAGATTTTGATATGTAATATAGGAAATCTCCTGACAGATTGTAAGGACAGGAAGAAAATCTTAACCTGCTATATAATAAATCCAGGTCATTATACACATATTCTCAAGATAGGCAACAACTAGTTTTCAAGTAAGAAAACTTGACAGCACCATTTGTCATAGATGGTTCATTCTAAATTCACTTAGTATTTGGGGTGACCATCTGTGTTAGTTAATGAGCTGCATCCAAAGAAAAAATAATTTCTCATATCATTAGGAAAAGAGGTAGTTATGCATCTCAAAAGAGGCACCCTCCAAAGTTGGATCCTCACCCTCCCACAGAAACCAGGAGGTACAGGCTCTAACTTCCTTGATCACATTTCAAAGAAATAGTTAAGTCCTTGATAAAGACATCTCTGAGTATTCAAGTTTGAAATAGACTTATTTGGCTTTCAAAAGCATTTACATACATGTTAATGAAACAGATAACTTAGAATTATAAGTTTGTAAAATAAATGCTGGGGGTGGATATTGGAGCAGCTCTTTGGTAGACAGTAAGCTTAGCATGTGCAAGGTCCTGAGTTCCTATTCCTAGTAACTGGGGAGAGAGGACACATGCAAAACCTCAATGCTCTAAGAAAAATGGAGAGAAGGTCTCTTTCCTTATTTTTAACAGAGAATATTAAACATTTTATGTTGGAATCATATTTGTCTTTATACTTTTCAAGTCCAGAAACATATAGATTTAATTAGAGTGGTGGCTAAATTTGATGGACACCAACTGTTCACTAATAAGAGAGGGTAAAGACCTCTGGTCTTCTCACACATATGGGGCTCTGCAACTCCTTTCAGGCTTTTTCCTTCCTGACAAATCCCACAAAAAACCCTAGAATCATTGAGAAAGCCTTCTACACAATGCAGGGTAGGAAGAAAAAGCAGCCAGTTCAGAAGGGGTACAAAATTCCCCTGAAAACCTCTCCATTATTATCCTTGCAGAGCAAAATTCTTAATCTTTTTAACACAGAGAACATTCACTGTTAACCTTTGTATAATGCTGAAAATCCATTGGAGATAAAACAAGGAATATTAAATAAAATAATGATGATGATGATGATGATAATAATAATAATAATGGTAATAATAATAATAAACTTCCTTCTGGGGAAGGAGCAAGAATGGTGCAGAGCTCAAAATTTTAGAGGAGGAACATTAAGATGACCATACTACAAAAGAAATAATGCTCTGTTGTTTTATTTATTATTGTCCTTATATGATTCCTGTCCTAAGTACATCTTATTCCATCACCTCCTAGCTTTAACCATGGACTTCTGGATCATTTGCTAAATACCCTCAAGTGTCCATGCCCCACCTGGTAAAGAATAAGGTCTTAAGGTTATTGCCCTGAACTTTACCCTCGCTTTGCAGGACACAGCCAGATCACTAATTGATGCCCTCAAAGCCTAAAAGGATTTTAGTGTTCTGGGTAGTCCTGGGGTGATAGGTTACAGACAACCATGAATACTGGCAAAATGTGGGTAAGAGCATAATTCTATAGACTGGTATCACTGTGTTGACCTCAACATGCTTTCTTTTGTAAATCAGATTAAATACATGAAACTCTGCCTGGCTTAATTCCACAGAATATGTTACTTTCCTCAGCAAACAACCTGTATTCTGAAGAAAGAATGCAGTCTTGAAATGCCATAAGAAGAACACCAGTTACCCTAAAGTGGGGGAATTTTGTAGCCTTTATACAGACCAAATCCCAGAACTCCAGGAGATAAGGGTAATTCCTCCTAATCATAAAATCTGTAAGAGTAGATTCCTATTGCAACTGGTCAGTATGGCACAAAGTGACCTAGAGTTGTCATGCTCAGTGAGGAACTTAAAGTCTGATGTCTTCCAGCTGTCAGTCAAAAGTCAAAAAGTGGACCTGGGCAGGATTCTGTGGAAACTTCCTTCAGAGCACCCAGTAAAACTGGAGGAGAGAAGTGATGCACCATCCTCCTCCTCCCTTGGAGGACCTATTTTCTCCCTTGAGAGTATCGCCTTTTCCCTTTTCCTATCCCTTCTAATAAACTTATGACTGCTTAAAAAAAAAAAAAAAAGAGAAGAAAATAACCAGAAGATAATCATAACTCCAAGATTCAGGAATATGATATATGTTTTAAGACTTATACATAATTAGAACAACTGAGAATGTCCAGCCATAGAATCTCACTAACCAGTGCTATAGTGAGCAATGCTGTTTGCAGATGCTTCAGCACAATGGGAAGGCCAAGAGTTGAGGGTAGAGTACACAGTGGGAGGGGAGACATCTAATAAATCAGCCCCCATCTTTAAACACAAAAAATTCCTGTAAGAATTTATGCCTGTGGTACACTGAAAATGACCATAGCAATATCAAACTACAAACTCAATCCAACTCCCAACTAGATTAACTGAGTCACTACATTTAAGTCCTAGCTGAAAGACATGTCTATTTCAAAACATAAAATATATTTACAGCAATCTCTAATGCCCTACATAAGATGCTTGGCTTTTAATAAATCATTCATACATATTAAAAGACAAGCAAAAAACACATTCCTAAGAGACAAAAAACTAATCAGAAACAGATACAGATTTGAAATATATATTGGAATTGTTAGACAGGTAATTCAAAATAACAATTATTTATATGTTAAAGTCTCTGATGGGAAGGAAGGGCAACATACAAAATCAACTGGGTAATTTCAAGAAAGGAATGGAAACTATAATAATCCAATGGAAATGATACAAATAAGAAAATCTTCAGTAACAGGCAGGAAAAACAAGACTTCAATGAATTTGTTAGTAGACTAACACAGCTGAGAAAGAATCAGTGAATACAAATATAGGTCAATAAAAATTACTGCACTGAACACCAAAGAGAATTTAAGAACAGACCATCCTAAACTAGTGGATCAATATAAAGCCATCCGATTTAAGTGTAAGTTGAATCTCAAAAGGAGAAAGAGAAAATAAGGCTGAAGAAATATTTGAAAAAACAATGGCTGAAAATTTTCAGAAATTAGTAACAGCAGACCTAAGAGGCTTAGAAAACACTTAACAGGGAAAATAGCAATTTAATCAATCAATCAGCCAGCCAAATAGGTAAAGAAATCAAATCCGTACCTAAGCTTATCAAATTCAAATTGCTAAAACTAAAAGATATAATATACGATTATGATTAAGTTTTGCCTATTTATCTTTCCTTTGTTCATTAAATTAAACTTTCTTTTACATCTTATGGATGCATTTGTGCTAAATACTCTGAAGAATGTTAGCTACTTATATTCTATTTTGAGAAAAATTGTGCTAACTTTGAATTTTAAAATTTCTTGCCTAATTATTTTTAATGAGTTCTAAACAGTATTTTTGCACATTCAGTTTAAAATAAAAGGACAGTAAAAGAGGTGAGATGGCAATGCAACAAGGGCACATTTCATATTTTAGGAAAAATTAAAACGAGGCAAGACTAAGACACAAAAACTCAATTCTGGTTTCCTGGTCGGGGGTGATTTCTAGATTGACACTGACCTTCCCCATTCAACAAAACATACAGGGAACAACATAGTGAGGAGAAATACTAATGAAAGTTATAATTAGGACCAGAACTCTGATCATGTATGCCATATCTTAACTAGATTTAATGAGATCAGCTAATAATAATTGTTCTTTTTTGCTACTTATTAGTGAAATCCTACGTGAAGATTAAATAATAGCCAAATATATTAGAAACTCAAACGTAATTTATTTTCTTTTTGGAACATTTCATTAAAATGTTCACATAAGGAAATTTTTAGGATCTCATTAACATATAGAATATTTCTATCTGATAAAAGTCCCATTACTATAAATATCAGGTACCTAAACAGTTCTTTAAAGTGTTTGTACCATAATCATGCACTAATGGAATACAAATATTTCTCACATTGTTACTGGCTGAGGAATTATTCATTCTGTAAAAGTAAAGAATCTAAAATAAAAGTATATTTTACGTTTATAATTTCTGCTTCATTTGTGGCTCTTTCCTCATTTTATTTCATTTGAATTTAAAATTCAAGTGACTGAAAGGAAATCACAGATCATCTAATTAAATTCTTTCATTACACAGATGAGGAAGCAGATTAACATGGAAAAAGTAATGGGCATGCTAGGATGCCTTGGTAGTCAACAAATAGCAATGATAAGATGGTTTGCGTGTATGTGTGTGCATGAACGTAGAGCAAATTTATAATTTAGTGAATTTATAGTTTGCTTCTGTGTCCTGGGAATGTGATTTAAACTTTCTGATCTTTGCTTCACTTTTTTTGCAGAAGTAGAACATAGAATGTTAGTAACAGCAGTGAAAGAAATAAAAGTAGAGTTTTAAGTAAAAAACAAGGCCATTGTATTTTTAACCTGATACACAAAGCACTGAACCCTTAAACATGCTGCAGGGAAGCAAAATAATGACTTCAACTTTCTATTTTAGCTTGAATGAGAAAACCTAGTGTGCCATTTAACAAAGAGATCAGTTAAGCCATCTGTTTTCAAACTAACTGTGTATATAATTTAGATACATAAAAACATACATGATAGATAAATAGATTACAAATGGCAGGAATGGTAAGGTGAACTTTGAAAGTATATATCACAATGCTATAATATATGGTACTACATCCATTTTGAAATGACACATAATCCATATGAATTTGTATGGAAGTTGCTTTGGATTTAATTTCCATTTCTGTAAATATCATGACAACTTAGTTAAAATTCAAGCACCCATGAACCAAGCACATCCTTTGCTCAAGATCAGCATTACTCTAAATCTTTTTGTTACTGCCGTCCTCAGGAGTCTGTTTCCCCTTTCATGAATCATCTTTTAATAACCAAGAGACTTTGGTTGTGTTGTTTACATTCTTTCCTTGAATTTCTTTCGGTCTTGGTGGTTTTCTTTTTTTTTTTTGTACCAGGGGTTAAACTCAGGGGTTCTCAACCACTGAGCCACATCCCCAGCCTTATTTTGTGTTTTATGTAGAGACAGGGTCTCACTGAGTTGCTTAGCACCTCACTGTTGCTGAGGCTGGCTTTGAACTCATGATTCTCTTGTCTCAGCCTCCCAAAGTGTAGGGATTACAGGCATGTGCCACCACATTCTATTGATTCTTTATTTTAAATATTTTATTTCCTTTTGAGACAGATAAGTAAACAAGATTGGCCATAAACTTATAACCTTCTTATCTCAGCTGGGATTTCAGAAATTCCCAGTATCCTCAACACATTTTTTTAAAAAATATATTTTTTAGTTGTAGATGGGCACAAGATCTTTATTTTATTTATTTTTATGTGGTGCTGAGGATTGAATCCAGTACCTCACATCTACTAGGTAAGCTCTCCATCACTGAGCCACAATTCCAGCCCCCTGACACATTTTAAATATATTAAAATATTATTTCAAGATTGTTTGATAACATTAGAATATTTTGAGTGTTTTTTTCTTAACCATCAAATTTTTTTTTTCTAAAGCATTTGGATTAAAAAAATGGTTAAAAAATTCCTTATTACTAGTTTATAATTACTCATCTTCAAGTTTAGTCACATGTTAAAAACTGTAATAATCTCTCGTTAAAAATAAAACTATTCTAGCCAGGCGCGGTGGCGCAAGCCTGTAATCCCAGCACTTAGGGAGGCTGAGACAGGAGAATCGCAAGTTCAAAGCCAGCCTCAGCAACGGCGAGGTGCTAAGCAACTCAGTGAGACCCTGTCTCTACATAAAACACAAAAATAGGGCTGGGGGTGTGGCTCAGCGGTTGAGTGCCCCTGAGCTCAATCTCCAGTACCTCAAAAAATAAATAAATAAATAAAAATAAAAATATTCTAGTATAATATCAAATATGGCACAGATATTTTTCTTATCTTCTTTAATATTATCAAGTAAAACAAATATAATTTTTACTATTTAGTATAATAAAATAATCTATATTTTACCTACATCTCACTAACTTTTATATTTGTGCCCAAAGAGTAACACATAATGATTCTAAAATATTTGAACTTATGTCTCTAGTTTTTAAGTGATTTTTCAAACAAATATTCTACTGTTCTGGGCTGAGGATATAGCTCAGTTGGTAGATTGCTTGTCTCACATGCACAAGGCCATAGGTTCAATCCCCAGCACCACGAAAGAAAGAAAGAAAGAAAGAAAGAAACAAAGAAACAAAGAAAGAAACAAAGAAGAAAGAAAGAAAGAATATTTCTAGATACATATTGTATGTTAATAACATTAAAACATGCATATGTCCACATAATATTATTTACATATGGTTCTTTAGTTATTGATTATATTAAGATATTTTATATCAAGAAAGTTTTCATGTATTAAATATCCAATGTTTAATTTTTTTATTCATTTTTTAAATTTGTTCTAATTAGTGATACATGAGAGTAGAATGCATTTTGACACATCATACTTCTCATTCTTCTGATTGTACATAATATAGAGTTATTCAGGTCATATAATCACATGTGCACATAGGGTAATAATGTCTGATGCATTTTATGAGCTTTCCTACCCCCATCACCCCTCTCATCCCTTCACTCACCTCTGTCTAATCCAAAGTACCTCTGTTCTTCCCTATCACTTCCTCACCCTTATTGTGAATTAGCATCTGCATATCAGAGAAAAAATTTGGCCTTTGGTTCTTTGGGATTGGCTTATTTTGCTCAGCATGATATTCTTCAGCTCCATCCATTTACTGGCAAACACCATAAGTTTATTCTCTTTCATTGCTGAGTAATTCCATTGTGTATATATACCACATTTTCTTTATCCATTCATCTGTTGAAATGCATCTAGGTTGGTTCCATAGTTTACCTATTGTGAATTGAGCTGCTATAAACATTTATGTAGCTGCATCACTACAGTATGCTGATTTTAAATCCTTTGGGTTTTTTTCTATTACTTTAAGTATATTTTATTGGCAAGTTTGTAACTCTCATTCTTTAGAATAATTAAGAGTTGGGGGGTATTCTCTTGTTTCTACCATCCTGCAGAAGTAATGGTGTTACCTCCCTGGTGAAGTCAGTAACTGCAATCTGGTCTGGTAGCTCAGGACTCCTGGAGCTCTTTTTGGGCTAGCCACAGCACCCAGAAGCTTTCCTCTGCTTGCATTAGGATTTAATGCAAGTACATGGAAGATTCTTTCAACACTGGAGTTCTTAGGCAAATAAGCTACCTTGACTAAAGACTTATTTGCTGGCATATATGGAATGAAGCTCCAGTCTTGCTAATAATTGTTTAAAAAAAAACAAAAAAACCTCTATGCTATATAAGAAATCCATTCTTCCAAGATAAAAGTGCGAGATGTCCCTTCAAGTATGGTATTTTACTATATGCTTAATTACATTTTCTCATTAAGTCATCAATTCTCAAATTCTACTGATCACTCTTTTTCCCAAGGCAAGGAAACAACAGAGAGGCAATCTGTGCAGTGGAAAAAGGGAGTGGTGAGGGAATTATCTGTTTGAAATAATTGTTATTGTTTACTTATCATGGTAATTTATAGTGTATACTCTCTTCAACCTCAGAAGAAAATCGTCACTTAAAACTCATGTGCAATGATTTGTACAGTCTTTTTCATTGTGCTTCCTTTTTTCATTTTTGGACTCAAGTCTGTATATGTCTAACAAAAAGCCAAATGTCATTTTTGCTTCAAGTTATTAAACTACTTGTTAAAGAATGGGACTTGGCGCTAGAAGACCTTGGTCTTCTTGACACTTTTTTAATGTTTATAGCTACTTATTCCAAACACAGAATTGCTCTAGCAAGTTTACTTAAAATTATTTTACCTGAGTATTGAACAAAATTGTTGGAAATCTCAATTTAAAAATCATAGATGTGTTTATTAAGGAAACATTATTGAAAATAATGCACCATTAATATATATGTTCCTGGATCAAACTATTTGTACAACTTTGAACAAATTTTATTTCATCATAGCTTGATTTTTCCATTGGGAAAAAAAATCAGGCTTAGACTACAAGATATTTAAGATTTTGACCAATTTCAAGATAACTTGAAATTACCATTCATTTCAACAAAAGCCAAATTACAAAGGGCATCATATCCTTAGCACTTGTCTCAGTCATATGTGAAACATATGTGATTCATATGTATGAATCGAACTTAGTCTTTGGGTAAATCAGAGTACATTTGTATAGTCATAATGTAATATTCTACATTTGTGTAACTGTTGATGTTGTTATATATGATAAAATAGAATTTGTATCAGCATTATGGAAACTTTTAAGATTTATGTGGATATAGGTATCAGTTATTTGTGGTATAAATAGGCCGAGATGATTTCTTCTCTTAAGTATATGAGCATTTGGATGAAGCTCTTGAAAAACATTTTATTATGAAAACGTAGAGACCTTTGAGCAATATAGTAAATTAATGATGAGTAGGAATACCTTTGAGGAGATTTTAATAAACATTCATAGCTAATCATTTCAGAAAGCATCTTCCATATTTATTGGATAACCCCAGGCAGGAATTCACTTTCCCAATCATATCAGCCACTCATCTTTGTATATCTACAAAATAGAGACTTTGATAAGGTAATATCATCGGCAAGGCTTATGTAGAGATGAATCAATATCCATGTCTGTCTAAAGTTACATTTTGAAATGTTACCTTTAGTCCACTTAATCACATGATTTTTTGTGTGAAAATTGATTCCTTACTTTTTCTGCCCAAACATCTAATTCTAATCACTCTGACTGAACTTATTAAATGAAAGAATCATTGAAAATAATCAAGAGTACTGGAAGAAATATTTAAATATAGCAAAATGAAAAAAAAAAGATTTAATGTGTTTTTCTATTTTACCAAATAGTTCACAAGTCTCAGCTAACAAAATGCAAAATCACTAGGACACATTACCTTTTATCCTTAATTAACTTATTTATTTTTCAAATTAAAATTTTACATATTTCTGACCACGTTATTTTGAATTATATATATATTATAGAATTGCTAAAATAAGCTAATTAAGATATGCATTCCCCACATACTTTTTTTTTGTGATGAGAACAACACTTAAATCTACTCTCAGCAATTTTCAAGAAAATAGACCATTCTTACTCTTTTTTTCTGAGGGGGAGGTACCAGGGATTGAACTCAGGGGCACTTAACCACTGAGCCACATCCCTAGCCCTTTTTGTTTTTTATTTAGAGACAGGGTCTCACAATGTTGCTGAGGCTGTGTTTGAATATGCGATCCTCTTGCCTCAGCCTCCCGAATTTCTGACATTACAGGTTTGTCACTGCAGCCAGACTGTTCTTACTCTTGAACTTGTTCCTTTTACTTTATTTTCAAAATTATATTACCTATTAAATTATTTAAAACTTTGTTACTTTATTTTCATTTGTTTTTATTTATTTTATTATAATGTTTACGTTCATATTAATATCTAAATACATGTGTTTTCATTTTTATTTCTTTTATCTTTTTAAACAGGTAATGCTTTACTATCTTTTATTTTATTTGGAATGGCATATTATGAATTTCATCTGTGATTTATACCACTTAATGCCAATAATTTCATTCTACTTCCAATTTTTCTATCCTTTTTTCCATGTATGTAATTACAAATTTTTAATTTGTCAGGACAGAATATATTTGCATATTATTTTCTCCACCTATAATCCCATATTTGTTTTAGGCACAAACCCACAATTGAATAAATAAAATTCTCACCATCTGACCTTTTTCCAGAATGTCTCATCAATTTCTTAGATAGATGAAATTCAAACTCTATTAGAGTTATCAGCAAATTGCACATCTATTACTTGATATCATACAGACTGCAAGCTAAGAATTAAAAGAAAATATATGAATGCATATATTACATTTGAAAAAAATGAATGAACAGATGAAGGCATATATTACATTTATTATATTACATATATTACATTTAAAAGAATGTTTAAAAATTGTGAAGGAAGGAGAAAAAATAAGGGAAGAATGTGAAGGGAAATGAAGCGGAGAAGGGAATTTAAATGGCCCACAAAGATTAAAATACTTATTTGACCATTTACAGAAAAAGTTTGTTAACCTCTGCCTCTTCTAGTGATTTCTGAGAAAATAAACTGTACAGTATTCTTTGAGTTCTTAACAAAACAATCTAAAAGGTTTGCTGCCTTGTTACTTGAATAATAGCATGCTTAGACATATCCCTGATTCACATTTTCTTAAATGTTTTAAACACAACCTGTCACTTCTGCCTCATTTGTATTTTTTTTTTTGAAGAATGTATTATAATTCTCTTGCTTTGTAAGTTATTTCTTCTTTTTTGACAAGGAATCTGAATTTTTTTTCTGTGAAATAATATTTATCAGATATGCCTTGGTTGATATTGATTATTATGGATCAATTATCCCTGGTAGTTGGTAAACCCTTAAATGTAATCAGATCTCCTTGAAATACAGAAAGATTTCTTGGATTCAAAAAGTTTTTCTCAGTCGGGCGTGTTGGCTCAAGCCTATAATCCCAGCACTTAGGGAGGCTGAGACAGGAGAATCCCGAGTTCAAAGCCAGCCTCAGCAGTGGCGAGGCGCTAAGCAACTCAGTGAGACCCTGCCTCTACATAAAACACAAAATAGGGCTGGGGATGTGGCTCAGTGGTTGAGTAACCCTGAGTTCAATCCCTGGTACCAAAAAAAAAAAAGAAAGAAAGTTTTTCTCTAATTTTTTTCTTACTTCTCTCTTCATCTCATTTTATTTTTCCTATCATGGACTTTTCCTGTCATTTTCCAGATTTTTAATTGTATTTAAATTTTAATCAATTCTACTTTGAGCACCTTGTAACTTAATTTCAATATTTTGTAGGATTTTGGGTTTTACTTTAATTAATTAATCTGATCAATTCTTATTTTACTTTTTATTAATTTCTTTACTTTTTAGTTATGATCCTTGTTTTTACTTTTTTAAATTCTCCATATTATGAGTGTTATGTTACATATTTCTTCAGCTCCTAATATATTGAGAATATTCCTCAGCTGAAGAATATTTGCTTATAGTTTCTGTTTTTATAGTAGCTTTGTATGAATGCAGTCTTCCTTTTGAAAAATCACTTTTTATTTTAAGGATCTGGCTTCTGATTTGAAAATGTCCTCTTTCCTGAACCTCACTCTGTTTTGTATGTGAAATTTTCTCATTGTTTTTAATTGCATTATATTTTGTTGCAGTATTGGAAGGGAGAAAAAGTTGAAATGTCTTCTTTCTCTGGGTTTCTTCAGTACCAACCTGAATTTCTCCCTTTATTTTTTTATCTCTTATTTTATTTTATTTTATATTTTTTGCTGCTGAGGATTGAACTCAGGGGCACTCGACCATTGAGCCACATCCCCAACCCTACTTTGTATTTTATTTAGATACAGGGTCTCACTGAATTGCTTAGTGTCTCAATTTTTCTGAGGCTGTCTTTGAACTCCCAATCCTCCTTTCTCAGCCTCCTAAGCAGCTGGGTGTCTCTTCTTTTAATGCCACCTTTTCAAAAAAACCTACTTAATTTTTAATTGATACATAAAAACATAAAAATTGTACTTCTTAATGGGGTAAACATATATCATAACATGTATCTCCTCAAATATTTATTTTTATAGTAAAATTTCAAAAAGCTAGAAGAAAGGATTTTGGAAATTTTCACATAATGCCACCTTTTAGAAACGTACCTTCTACCCTCTCTAACTTCCCACATTCCCCTAGAAAGGCCTTGCTTTGAAGAGAAGACTTCCAGTGTCATGAGGAGACATGTAATCATGGTCATCTGTGCTGTGGACTACCAAATTCTAACAGTGTTTTGATATATATTTCTGCACTTCCATTCTGGGAGTGATTTTGCCTGCATTCTGTGTAAGTCCTCCAAACCTTCTAAACTATACATTGGATTCCTGTGTTTTCCTTCCCAACCCTGTCACTGCTGCTTACGAAAGTGAGCAGGGAGTCAGGACCCCACTGCAACTGGGTTCTAACCACAGTTTAGGTCTTGGTATTTATCCTTTTTCCTGTTACTGCCAAAGAATATCATGTGCAGTATTACTCTTTCTTTGCTGGCTTTAAAAGAAAGAAAACTTTCAGATGAGTGTGAGAAGATTCAAATTCATGCAGTCATTTTTGTCTTCCAGTGTCTAACATGCATGTCCTTAATATTTTTAACAATTATGATTATCATACATGTGCTCCTTTTGCATGGAATAGGCTACCCTGTTCTACTGTTTTTTGCTTAGCAAACTCACATCTATTTCAAAATTCGACCTCTTCATTTCAAGTTTATTGAAGAGTTTATATACATGCATATTATCAAGGATATCTTGTCCATGCCTAGTTTTATAAAATCTTTATCATGAGGAGCTTTCTACTTTGTTGTTTATGAGGTGAATAACACTGACTATTTTTTTTAGTTGTTGATAGAACTTTATTTTTATTTATTTATTTATATGAGGTACTGAGAATGGAACAGATACTAATTTTTGAGTTAGAAAACACATTCCTAATGGTAGCAAAGCCATTGCTGAGGCTGGCTTTTGAACTCGCGATTCTCCTGTCTCAGCCTCTCTAAGTGCTGGGATTACAGGCTTGCACCACCGCGCCCGGCTCTAATTCTAAGATCATAAGAGAAAATATCCTGTAATTTTACTTTTACTTAGTGTTTTTAGTCACTATTTCCTGAAAAATAGCTTGTAGCCCTCCCCCAGAGTCCATTTACATATGTTACTCATTACACAGGAGTGCATTTCATATGAATCTTTATTTCTTATATTTTTGATACTCATGTTAATCTTTAATATTTTATTCTGACTTAACCATTGATAGTTGACTAATCCTCTTTGTATTTGACTGTAACTCACATTCTTATTGAGTTTCAAAATTCAGTTTATCTTTTTCTAGAAATTTTATTATGTTTAATTTTATATCTTTACATTTTCTATTAAAATTCTCACTTTCTAATTCCTTCTATATATTAACCTCAATTGTTTGGAAGGCATTTCTCATAATTCAATGTGATAATGCCTGGATTTTCTGTTGTTCTAATTGCATTGTCTTCTTGTTTGTTCCCAGGCTTGCAGTCTTCTTCTGATATGTCTGGACATGTCTGATTGTATATATGCATGTTGTTTGGTATATTTCAGGACTAAACTGAAACTGCAGAGAGTTTCATCATCCTTTGAGAAGGCTTCACATTTGCTCCTAACTGGACCTCTAGGAAAAAGCAGACCAGATGCTACCTTTCACTTTGTTAAGACTCTCCTAGCTCTAATTTACTCTTAATCCTTAGGATATAACTCTCTGTGAATTTCAACAAGCTCGAAGTCTTTGTCAAAATATCATCTTTCCAGACTCTGAGATTCTGCTCCTATTTCTGTCCTCTGAGACAGCTGCAAAAACTGCTCCTCTCACCAACCCTCAGAATTCTCTTTCTCCTCAAATTTGCAGCCTCTGTTACCAAAGAATGAGTCTTATAACTAATATCAAGAATCACATTCACTTCCGTACATTTTCCTTTTCTTCAGAAATCCTGACTCACTTGACAGTTCTTTCCTGACTGGTTACAGATTTGATTTCTTTTTTGTTTTAGGAATGTAAACCAATTTTCTAGTTTTATTTAACTTGGAGAATTTGTTCTCAAATCAGTTTGCCAATATCAATAGTGGAGACACTTCTAACTTATTTAAATTTGGCTAAACTATTGAGCTCTTTGATTAAGTTGTTTTTGTCAAACTATAAATGTATTTGATATTTTTGTTACACATAGTGAGCTTAATCTTAATGGATGCAGATGACTCTTTGATTCTCTTTTTCAAAATGACCTGCTCACACACTCATTTTATTTTTCTCTTTCCTTCAAGTAAAAAAGTTGTTTGCTATGACCAAATTATTGATCTGCATTTCAAATTCTGTCCCACATCCTACATCTTCCAATTCCTCTCAGGTATCTTAAATATTTTCTACTTGTAGACTGTTTTACTATCTGCATTCACATATCTCTGACTCTCCTATGAGGCTTTCTCCTAAAATATGCCCTTTTCTCAGCCAATGTATTAAAAACTACTCTTAGCAAGACTGCAAGCTACATATTTGTTTATGAAATCAATAGAATATTTTGATCTTATCTTTTTTCCCTCTGCCAGAATACATCCTCATTCTTTTCTTAAAATTCTGTGTTGTAGCCTTCTATATACAAATTTAAACTGAAAAGCTTCTTCTCAGCTAAAGAAACAATCAGTGAGATGAAGAGAGAGCCTACATTTTGGGAGCAAATCTTTGCCACATGCTCGTCAGATAGAGCACTGATCTTCAGGATATATAAAGAACTCAAAAAACTTAACACCAAAAAAACGAACAACCCAATAAATAAATGGGCTGAGGAGCTGAACAGACACTTCTCAGAAGAAATACAATCAATCAACAAACATATGAAAAAATGTTCAACATCTCTAGTAATTAGAGAAATGCAAATCAAAACTACTCTAAGATTTCATCTCATAACTGAGATGAAATTCTGACTGATTTCCAGTCAGAATGGCAGTTATCAAGAATACAAACAACAATAAGTATTGATGAAGATTTGGGGGAAAAGGCATACTCATACATTGCTGGTGGGACTGCAAATTGGTGCAACCAAACTGGAAAGCAGTATGGAGATTCCTTAGAAAACTTGAAATGGAACCACCACTTAACCCACCTATCCCACTCCTTGGTCTATAACCTAAAGACTTAAAAACAGCATACTACAATAATGCAGCCACTTTGATGTTTATAGCAGCACAATTCACAATTGCTAAACTGTGGAAGTAACCTAGATGCCCTTCATAAAGATGAATGGATACACACTGGAATATTACTCATTATTAAAAGAAAATAAAATCATGGCATTTGCAGGTAAGTGGGTGAAGTTGGAGAATATCGTGCTAAGTGAAGTTATCCAATCCAATCCCAAATCCCAAATCCAATCCAATCCCAAAGAACCAAAGGCTGAATATTTTCTCTGATTAGTGGATACTGATCCATAATGGGGGTGGAGGTGGGGAGCATGGGAGAAATGAAAGAACTTTGGATAGATGAAGGAGAAGAGAGGGGATGGGAGCAGGCATGGGGGTAGAAAAGATGGTAAAATAAGATGTACATGTATGTAGAAATGGATGGTGTGACTCTACCTTGTGAACAACCAGAGAAATGAAAAATCGTGCTCCATATGTGTAATGTTGAATTGAAATGCATTCTGCTATGTTAAAAAAAGAAATAAAAAATTTAAAAACTCTTTCTAGTTTTCATTTTGAGACAGTCTTGATAAATTGCTGAGGTTGATCTTGAACTTGCAATTTTCTTGCCTAAGCCTCCTTAGTCACTGGTATTACATGTATGCATGAGAAATAAATCATTTTTAAACAACCTAGAACACACAACTATATTAGAAGTGGTATTTTGATATTACACATAAGTAGGCAAGGACTTTCTATCAGATATTTTTCTAAAGAAATACTTAAAGTTTCTCTTATCCATGCTTTTAAAAAATCCTCTGTAAAATCAGCTATATAGACACATAACTAACCTCAGGTAGATAAATTAGTACCTATAGTACCTGGTTGGGAAATGCAGAAGTCCTCTTTACATACTACATGATGCATATGTTTGCTTTCCTGCCTTTATTCCTACTTTACTGCAATGTCTAAACTTCTTTGGTCTGTTCTTTCTCATCTTCACCATATTTAAACACTGGAGTATCTCAAGGTTCAGAATTGTACATTTCTGTTTTTAGTTGTATTTTGAGTATAAGAAAGCTACAAGCCACAAATTGTAAAACTGATGAAAAATGATGATATGCATGAAAACAAATATGATATGCCTCTTACAAAGAAGAGTTCAGTTTTACCCATCCTAAATCATTCAATACTCACTCTCAAGTCTTTTCTCTTTTGGTAAATATGATAAATTTTCATTTTACTATTTTATGTAGAAACTATGGATTTGTTTTCAAGTTGATGTTTTTCCTTTTCTAATACATATTAATTTCTATATGGGAAAAAGTTTTGGCTATTTGGTTACTTATGAAATTCAGAATATTTTTTTTCCATTAAAATGAGTGAACAATAGAAATGTTTTTTATTTAACAGCTATTTATTTGGTATAAGGGTTTTTAGGATGAAGTAAAATTAGGAAGTAAGGAATAAGTGTACTGAATACCAAGTATCTGTGAAGCATTTTAGACCACAGGTATTTGTAGAAAGTGAAAAACTTGAACAAGATTGGGTAGATGGTAAAATATAAGCTTTAGTTGGACTCAGTGACTGCACTAACAGTTATATAACATAGAGATTCTATAATATAGTACTGGTCATAAGATAATATTGTTGATACAACTGAGATTTGTGAGACTCCTAAAGGTCAGGATATGAAATGTGAATTTGCTATATAATCAACTCAGTGGTATCAAATGGTTGGAGTATAGAAAGCATGTTTTTTAAAAGTTTACTATGGGTATAGTATTAAAATTTAACAGATACCGAGTATGAGTTACAAATGTCCTTGTTGGTTTGTTTTTACATAATATTTTTGATTTTCATTAAATAAATTATAGCTATTTAATTAATATAACTGCTTCAATTGGTTCATTGTTTTGGAAGTTAAGTTTTACCTCATCTTTATGTTATTATTGTCTTGAATTTTCTTCTTCTAAAAAAAATAGTAAATCTGAAACTTCAAAGGAAATATTTTCCTTTCTTTTTTCCTGAAATGTAATTAAATAGTTTTATTTTCAGCAGGGGCTCAATTTAAATGTTCTTCCACACAATTGACAAAGCAAGTATGGTGCCTACTTCTCATTCCTTCGAAGAATCTGCTAAATTACCCTTAGCATCTCTTTGTTTAACTACATTTCTATGTATCCTATAGAGTTTATTTTCAAGGAACATTTGACAAGAAGTATTCTTTAATGCCTTGCTTGCCTGCTCATTTAGTAGTGTCAGTCTTGAACTCCCACTGCCCTACAAATTGTATTTCTTCAGGCAAAGTGACTTTTTCAACTATTTCTCTTTTATAATCAAATAATTCAGGTAGGCTGAGACAGCACATAGAGCAATATGCTAGGTAGTGATTAATCAACTGTATATTTGCATATTCATGAGAGAATATTTAAGAGATAAGAACAAAGGCATGTATGGAGATATTTGACAACTAAGATACAGCATCTGAGGTTAAATTTTTAACTGAAATTTATTAAAATTGATGGGTTGCATATTTATTTTTAAAGAGCATATTTTATAAGCCTCATGATTTTATAATTTGTCTTTCAAAGTATTTAATAAACTTAAAAATCAAGATTTTCGGAATAATACCATAATACCATTAAATGGAGTGCTTAAAATGGTTCACAGTTTATTAAGAACAGGGAGAGGGCTGGGATTGTGGCTCAGCGGTAGGGCGCTTGCCTCGCATGCGTGAGGCCCTGGGTTCGATCCTCAGCACCACATACAGAGCAATAAAATAAAGACATTGTGTCCATCTACAAAAAAATTAAAAAAAAAAAAAAAAGAAGAGGGAGATAGAGTGTAGTCAGTCAGAAAATTTAAGTCAAACATATTTTATTATACACATCAAATATAAGAAAGACAATGAATCTCAAAATCAACTCAAATTTAGATTTTCTTGTTGCTGTTGTTTGTCTAGTGATTTTTTCTAAGTGAAGGTCAAAGGATATAAATCAATATTTGAACTTTTACTTCTTTGCATGTTCTGTGATTAACCAAACAAAAAGATTATCTCAAATTAAAGTATCTTAAATTAGGCACCCTTAAAGTATATATTTGCTAAGTACTTGTATTATTTGAAAATTAATAATAGTAATAATAAAACTAACAAATAATACATCACTACCTATTGTCTGGTAATAAGAGATATTAAATATTGACCAGTATAGTAACTAAAGTTAGTGGTTAATATTGTAACAAGAAAGCTTAGTGGCTCAACTAAACAAACAATAGTTTCTTCTTGCTTCCATCACAGAATCTTGAATTTCAAGAAATACTCCAAGTTGACTCTCCTTCCACAGAAAACTCAGAGCTCTGGCTCTTTTCATTGTGTAATTTTACTATACCATAATCCTTAATTTCCAAACACAGATATAGAAGTATGAACAGAATATTTTATTGTTAGGCCTTCAGGAGACAAATGTCATAACTACTTTAAATGCAAGAGAGTGAGAAAATGTAGTTTCCTTATAAGCTCATGGAAAAGTAGCCATTTGCTGTGCACAGAGATATGGCAAACTACATAAGGACGTGTAATCCAAAGTTCACAATGAAAATATTTCTGAGGCAATATATTGAAATTAATATTTTGAGAAGTAAAGAGTTGTGGGAGACTATAGCAGATATTTGTTGAGTAACATATGGAACCATTTTTTTCTTATTCTTATCTTATTCAGATATAGTGAACAACTTATATTTGCTAGAAAAGTATACTTAGGCATGTCTATTAATAGTATGAGAGGAACTTGATACAAAATAAAAATCAATAAAGTTCAAACTACCATGTGAAAGTAAGAATATAAAAATAACAGAGGAAATAAAAATTTGTTTTCCTGTGGACCCATCTTGAAGATTTGGAAAATTCTACTCTGACTCTCAATAATGTAGTGAAAGTATTTATTTTCCCTGAAGATCCCCATATGGTCTTCAAATGATAATTTTCTTGAGTAGAACATCAAGAAACTTGGCAAAGGAAGGAGGCAGAAAGGAAATTAAATGCATAAATTTCTATAATTTGATCAGAATAGTCAATAAACATTTTGAAGCAATCTCTATAATCTGGGTGCACATAGTAGTCAGCACTGAAGAAGATTGTTCCAGTTTCAAATGGTAGAATCTCAGGTTACTAATTTGAAATATGTTTTCTTTTCCAATATATAATGGTTTAAATTTCCTCTGAAGCACTACTTTATTCTTTTACTCTTTTTGTATTGTCTAGCATGTATGTGACAGAACTTTGATAATATTCCATAAATTTTTAATATTCTGCTCTATTTTCCTCTGCTTTCTCATTGTTTCAGTTTGGGTGGTTTCTATTGACCTTCAAGTGTACCTTTCAGTGCTCTCCGCAACCACTGTGCTCTGATGATGATACTACTAAAGAATTTTTTTCCCTAGCATTTTTATTTATAGTTTTTGTCTCTTCTACAAAAAAATTCCTTTCCATCATACATGTTGTCTGCTTTTTTCATTAGGTCTTTGAGCACAGTAGTCAGATATTTATGACATCCTCTTTGTACCAACATCTAAGTTATCTCTAAGTTTTGTTCTATTGGTTTCTTTATGCCTTCATAAGATTTCCTCTTTTCTTTTCTTTCTTTCTTTCTCTCTTTCTTCCTTTTTCTTTTCTTTTTGTTTCTTTCTTTCTTTTTTCTTTATTTATTTCTCTCTTTTCTTTCCTTCTCTCTTTTTTTCTTAGCTTTAGATATTTTTAGATTGAGAGATGACTATTATTGTAGAATATTAAACAGAGATAAATTATATTTACACATGAAAATGGGCATGTCACTGTTCTCAATATCCATTGGTGTGAGGTATCTGAGTCAATGTTTTCAGCAGTTAAACTGTGAATTTTGTTTTTGCTATCATTATGTATTTCAATAAATCACAGGCTTCAAATTCCTCCATCAGCTGGCTGCTATTTCCTTTTGCTTATTGTGCTGTCTGTGGTGTAGGACAGATTTTTCTTAGTGTTCCTGCTCTAGCCTCAACTAGTCAATCAATGACACTTGCACCAGATATATGGACTTTATTAATGTTTTCCTACAGAGAGAGCTCAGGGCTTTGAGCTCAGCCTCAGTCTTCAGTGACTCCTTTTAGCTTATACCTTAATTTCATGCATTTTCAGTATTCCTGCACCTCCATACCTCTATAGGAGGTAGGTTATGCCTTGTGTCTTTAGCAATTCTAAAGAAAAAGAAAATTACCTCTACAGTGGTAGTGGATACAACCATTCATTTGGGGCAAAATCCTGTGGTCAGGAATATTTTGTGGCTCTCCTATAATGGCAGATGGCTTTTGCTTCTATTCTTTTCCTCAGAAGCAATGTAAATTTGTCTGAATGCTTAGGGCTAAATTTTTATGTTCTCTATTATTTATTTCTCTATTATGATGGAATTTATAGCCTTTTGTTGCCCAAACCACAGTCTTTCTTGAAAGTAACTGATGGAGCACTGTAAGGAAGAATTTGCAATTAAGTGCAAATTCCCCTTGTGTCTGGGGTTCCTATTAACTCAAATTTGATGTGTTGATTACCATTCAATTTAATGAACTTTTATATTATTTATTTTTATATACTCTTGTGGTGTCCATACTTTCCTCCTATGCCATGCCAAAGTTAGTTTATATTTCCATTTTCTCCTTGAAGGGGCCTTTTACACCGAAAAATCCATGGCTGCCTAATAACCTGAGATTTAGAAGGAATTTAATACACACTTTGATTTCTTAGATGATTAGCCATCTATTCATTAGCTTGGAAACAATGTTCTCATGTGACTTTCCCATTTTAAAGGAAAAGCAGGACCATTTTCATTTATTGAATAAGAAACAAAGTAATTGGTTACTTTAGTGAAAATAAGACATTTTTTAAACTACAAGATTAAATGGTTATAAATGAAAGAGACTAGAAATCATAGCTCGTTATCCCACTTTGTGGGCCAATGAAAAATAACATGACTTCCTTGACATTCTTCTGTTTCTCTTTTAGAGACAGTGAAGATGTACTGAGAAAGCAAAGACAAAAAAGGACTTTCTCCTCCCACAGCTTCAGGGAGAATCAATTTCAATAAGGGATGGGAAAATGTAGCATTTGATTTGATTTAAAGCAGAGCCTGAGGGGACTAAATTCAAACCGAGTTTGAAGCCTCAAGTGGTTAAGGATTTATAACAGGACCAAGAAGGTCATGAATACACACCATGCTGTGAGAAAGTGAACAGATTCTTTTAAAGTTTATCAGCCAGTTTCATACTAATATTGGTCAAATGCTCCACAAAAGCACAGCAGGAAATTTATGCATTGCATGAGAGAGTTCTTAAATCTGAGAAGGATTGCTTTATTAATTTAATTTGGATAATGATCCAAAAATTCCTGAACTTAAGAGGATTGGTAAAATAAGTCAGTGCCTAGAAGTAGGGGTAGGAAAATATCAAATATATATTTCAGCATATAATTTCTACACATATTGAATTAAATTATGATTTATTGGTTTTCTCCATATATACATATATGTATGCACATGTGCATATGTGTGTATGTGTACATATAACACACACATTTTCATGCACTTATTCCAATGGTATTGAGTTAGTAGTTTTAATAAAGAGCATAGTCCAAATAAAAAATAAAAGTCTGGATTCCTCATGCAGTTCACATGCATGCTGAGACAGGGTACTATAAACATGAGGCGGCTTTAGACTGTTAATAAGGGCCAGGTGTGTTTTATATTATGGATTAGTAGCTCTACCATAGCCAATATTTCATCCTCCTTTGTTTACCTCCATACAGAATTTCTTTTATCTATTATATACCAATTTCAGCAGGACTTATAACTTTAAAACTTAGATTTTAAACAGTATTGTTTAGAATCATTTAGAATCACAACTATATCTTGTCTCAAAAATGTCTAAGAAAATATTATTTTGGAGATGGATTTGATAAACCTGTTAAGTAAAGAACACTAAAGTAACTAGGTTTCAAAAACTGTGAAAAGGTTGGAAGCCACTTGTATCTAAAACTTCATGTTGACTCACACACATTCAGAGGTCTCTGGGCAGAGGGGAATAATATAATCTTTTGTGGGTTTTTGTCATGATATCAGAAGCATTCATAGAGAAAAATCAGAATCCAAGTCAGCCCCAGAAACACTAAATTTATCATTTCAAACTCCCTTTGCCCATAAGAACATTTACAAATGTTAACCAAGTAAGCTGTTGGTTCATTTTTAGTTATGAATGTGCTTTTCCGTTCCTAATAAATTCGTGAGAGAATGCTTGACTATACACCAGTAAACCTGAGAGAGTAAGAAGAAATTGTTGACCATTATTACACCGAGAATCTCAGAAATACAAAGATGTGGGAGAGGTAGAGACTTCAGAAATTGCTTTAGATTGTGGGAAGTAATATATATGATAATGCCTTAGATGAATCAACATAGTAACAAGTAAGCCTTTCTCTGAAAAGAACAGAAGATTAATTTTGTATTGCTTTATTTTTTCCACGTGCCACAAATCTTTAAAAAATGATATTTGTTTCCAGGACCAAACAGGTAAGGCAAAACCATGTTTAAACAAAACAGCTAAATGTCTTGCTGTCCTTCTGTGCTTCTATGGCTTTACTACTTTGACTGTAGCTACATACATAGTGGAAAATATAGAATTTATTGACAAACTGCTCAGATGCCAGTGTTCATGGAAAACATCCCAGTGTGTCTTCTGAAAGAGGTAGGTAAGATATGATATGCCAAGCATTCTTCAGTTGTAGGATATAGGCAGAGAATTCATTCAGTAAGGCTTATGAAAGCTACCATAGTATATCATAATCAATGTTCCAAAGAAATAATTCACCTTCAATTACATTGAAAAATAGTCCAAACTGTTGCAATAAACATACTTCATCAAGAGGCAAAATAATACGAATCTCAAATTTGGACTCCGATTAATTCTGCAGAAAAGCTAAAGATATTGCAGCTGCTGGCAAGCTGGTCAAAGTAGAAAAAAATGTATACTGGGAAAGTGAAGAGAAAGCTTGGCTAATGCATTACACGGAAGCTGGAAAGTTCATTGACCTTGGCATGATTCCTGTTTGCAGAGTACTGCTTTCCTTGGTTTCCTTGTGTCGCCTGCTTGAAAAAAAACATTTAACCACTTTCTAGCCCAGGCACTTAATGCTGTTTTTCTTCAGTACTAGGTCTAGTTAAGTATGGATGAGTATGAAATTGATATTACTGAAGATGCCTTCAAGTCCATAATCATGTAGAACTGGACAGAAAAGCAGGTGCAGGAGTACTTTGGTCCACAAGGGATAAATTGTTACTTGAAAAAATGTCAAACCTCTAATATTTAAGATATACCATTTTGTCAAAAAGTAGTAGGAAGAAACAAATGGAATCAGGGATCTGCAAGACATTTTCAAAGGAAAATGTCACTGTTGAAGAAGAAAGAAACTTGCTATTCAGACACTACAGACGGACACTTATAGACCTCTACTACATTTGACTCTTCTTTATGAGCAATCTCCTACTATCTGTACTAATATAGCATTAAAATGATTACATATTCTTTGAATAGCAAATATGGTCAGAAGTTGTTCAGATTAAAATCAGATTGTGAACATTTCTTGGACATTGTGTTACTTGTGCAGATGATACCACATGGACTTTGATGGACAATGTTCATACATAAAATGCTTACTGATTTTTTACATTCTCTTATGCTTTTTACTTTAAAATTGTTTTAGATTTTTGAAAATGCATTTTAAGAAATTTCTTAGTATTATTTAAGCAATAAAAATATTTCAAGGAGCTATAGGTCTTAAAATATTACTGAAAAAGTGGAAAAATAAGCGACTTTACAGTAAAAGAATCATCAAGATGTTATGTCTTTAGTTAAAAAGTACTAAGTCCATTTGAGATGAGTCTCACCTGTGCAATAAACTTGCCTAGGCTTTAGAAACAAAAGACATATATTCTTTCTTGGATTTCAGTCTTTTACATACTCATTTCATCAACAAAGGAGGAAATATTAAATTAATAATTTATATATTTATGTGTGTATAAATTTATTTATGCCAATATGATTTCTGTACATGAATCTCTAATCCAAGATTTGCTTTATTTTATTTGCATTTAGTAATATAATTCTCTGAATAAACAAACAAGTCCATGAATACAGATCCAAAAGAGACTTTGTTCTATTGGTTTTATGTGTTACTGGGAAAAGATAAACTGTTGATGGGATGCTTTTTGGGAGCCAGGGAGACAGTAACACCACAGCAACTCACAGCACCATGCATCCAGTCCTATAGATTAAATGGTGATTGGATCACACTGGTTGAATCATGACTTTGTCACATCTGTCTCCCTTCCTTTGTCTTATCATCTTGTACATATTTATTTCTTCAAGAACTCAAGTTTGTACAAAACCTCAATAGACTTTAAGTTTTGTATGTAACAACAAAGTATAATAGATCATATCCCTAGTTTTAGAGTACTTAGAGCAATTGCTGACACAACTAGTAGAGTTTGTGGTTTTTCTGTACAGATGTGGCAACTTCCAGCATGTCATTGTTACACTTAAGTTGTATATGCCAAATGACTTGTGTTAAATTTGCTTTCTGCTCTATAATTGAATGTATTTTGCATGTTAGATGCATTTTTACCCTGTATTTGGAGGTAATTTGTTTAAATGGATTTATTCATAAAGTACAATAGCATTTTAAAATGTCAAGTGTGATTTGAAAAACAGCTTAACAGTGTTGAGTTCAACATTTGCGATTTTTCTCTGAAGGAGTTACAGGTCATTAAGCAGGCTTACAGGGCCAACTGTTATTATCACTGAAAAAAAAAAGCCATAAAATACACAGTGGTAGTGCAACTCTCAGTGTTAAAAGTGAGAGTAATGCTATGTTACGTGAGCAGATGTATTTAAACAAATGTCAGTCTCCATAAAACCTTATATTCAAAGCTTTACTGGGAAAAATATTAAGGAAGAAAGCAAAACTTTCAATAGTTTACCTGTTGCTATAGTGTTGTGATTTAATTAGTCTTACAAGTTATACAAAAGACAAAATAAATGGACATTTTCTTCTTTTTTGGAGGTGCTTCAAAACAGCTAGTGTAGGCAGGACCAACCATGCGAGGAGCCCTAACATTTAAGGCTCATTAGCTTCTCAATAAATCTGCCTTCAGCTGTCATCATTTCCTCACCCAGATTCCTGTCATAATCCATAGCAGTCTCTCTCTGCATCAACCCACTGAACTGGAGTCTTTTGTACAAGCTCATCAGTAGCTGAATTTTACCAATGCATTTGGCTACATTTTTGGCCTTTGCTTTACTCACAGTCTTTCAATGTGATTCACTACCTTCTCTGATTTAAATACTGCATTGACTTTGGTGGCTTCACACTTTCAAGGCAATCACTTTCCTACCTCAGAGACTAGTCTTTGCCAGATTATTTGAATGATTTCTCTTCTACCTAAACTCTAAGTACAGGGTTCTTAGAATAAAATTCTAAGTGCCATCCTTCCCTCTTGGATATATTATCCCTCAGTTACCTGGACCAGTCACATGACTGTAAATGAAATATATGTGATGAAAACTCCTGAAATTTCATCTCCAGTCTTGAACATTTCTCTACAATGATAAAACTGTGAACCTTACATGACATTCCTAATATTCATCTCAAACTTCGTATATATCATGGTGAGCTCTTGATAATATCAAATATTTTTCATTAGTTTCCTTTTTCTTATTAAATGACATTAGCATTCTCCCAAACACACAATCTAAAATTCCTAGAAGTTATTTTTTATTCTTTCTTTTTCTTCTTCTCACAACCAATTCGTGGACAATTTCTTTTGCTTTCTTCCAAAATATTTTCTAATATCATTCTCTTTTTTCCATCATCAATAGTATTATTAACCCTAAATCCCTCTTTCTTTTTTCAGGGCTATTATCATAATATTTATATTGACACCTTTGTTACTCTTTTGCTGGTTCTCCCAAGTCCATGGTATAGTCTTTAAATTGAAGAGGAGTCATCTTAAGACACTTTATCAAGCAGATAAATGCATTGCAAAACCCTCATATGGGTGGGGGGGACTACAAAGACATCAGAGATCTCAGGACAGAGGGTGCAGAGAGGGTGCAGTGAATTCAGCAGCTGAAGAACTCCAAATAACAGTAGTGGCTGAGGAAACAGGCACAATGGATTGAGTAGAAGATGCAGACTTATCTCTCACTCTTGAATGATTTAAAAAACTAAGACTAATTATATACACCTGTCTTGCTGTGTCACAATTATATGTTTTAAATAGTTTTCTTATCTATTTTTCTCTTTCTTAACTCCATTTAGTTTAGGGAATTTATTAGTATTGATAGATTTTCATTTTATTTGACAAATTATAACAACATGAAGTTTTAATAAGCAGGAAGAAATGCCAAAACAGAAATACTATATTAGAGCTTGATGCAATAACACATTAGACTTTGGGATATTTTCCTTTGGTCAGAATGAAATTTTTTTTTGCAATAATGGGTATTTATTGTATCCATCAGCTTGTGGAGAAATAGCACAGACATTCAGGAAAGTAGGAAAAGGGGTCTATTGACATAGAAGTGACAAAATATAGGGAGGCCACAAGAGGCAGTACAGTAACTGCCTTGGGCCTACACAGCACAAGGCCAGGAGCAGAGGAGGCAGAAACTATGGAAACCCAGAAAATAACAATTAGATTTTCAATTGCATTTTCAAATGTAAAGATTTTCCACTGAATAATGCAGCCAGTCTGAGGTAACGCCAAAAAGAGAAAGCCAGGAGGTTAAACATCCAGTAGTTCACCCTGCTCCTTTCCTCCTGCCAGACCTCCCTATTGGGCCAAACCAACCTTACACCAAGCATCAAAGGGGTACATACTAGTCAGCCACTTGGATAAGGGGGAGAAAGGTCAGAGTACAGTTGAAGATTTCTGGAATAGTGAAATTATGTGAGC
>CM053406.1:51425424-51438707 GCA_028644305.1 Xerus rutilus
TCCTGTTTTAGTTTGACTTCCTTTCACTGCACCTTTTAACCCATCCATTAGAATGTTATGAGGTCTCCAAATAATGCTAACAGAACCCCCAAATAATGCCTTTCCTCTTAAACCATAATGACAATGTATAGGACACTCTCTTGCCTGTTAAACCACAGGTCACCAAGAGCTAAACAAGGTTCCTGACTCATTAAAGTCTCCCTTGAATATATTAAAAGAGCTTCCACTATGAACTTCCCATACATTTTATAGTATTTGTCACATAGCATTTACTCATAGATACCCTTGTTCTTATATTTATATAAAACTTTGGGCAGGGATTATTTATTCAACCTTATGTAATCCCTATTAACTCTGAATTAGTAAATAGAAGCTAAGGAAGCAAAATATAAAATTTGGAAGGTGAGAGTATTGAAAGCCAAGTATTAGTAGGTAAGACTGATGTAAAATCTGAGATAAGACAGAAGTCATTTGCTTTTCTATAAATATAGCTATGGAAATTCTGAATTAATGAAATAACTATTTACCTATAATAAATACAATAATCTCAAGATCATAATTTCATGTTTGAGTTGAAGTGGTTTATTTTAAAATGTATTAAAATACAGAAAGTTTCATCTCTTAAATCTATCTAGCAATCTTTATTACATAAGTCTGTTTATATACTACATATTACTTTTATCACATTATAAGTACTGATTTTGAGATTTATTCAAAAATTTGGCTTATTTGAAACTCACTTAAAAATAATTCTAAACTATGTATATATGTGCCAGTGTAATGGATCCTGTTGTTAGGCTTCCTTTCATAACTCTTGTATGTACCTTAATATAAAATGTACTGAACCAAGTGCTTCTAACATCCTTTGTTGAAGCTCTAACTCCCAGTGTTCAGACAGGCCTATGAAATGGTCATTAAGGTTAAATAAAGTCATAAGGATGGGCCTTTTCCCTTGCAAGAGGAAGAGATCAGAACTGGCTTGCTTTCTCATTCATATAGAAGACAGGCTAAGCTAGGCAGAGAGCTCACCAGAAAACACATATTGCTTGAAATTTGATGTTGGACTTCTAACCTCCAGAACTGTGAGAAAATTCATTTCTGTTGTTAGAAACACTAAGTCTGGTATTTTGGTAGGGCAGCCTGAGATGACTAAGGCACAAAACTAATAAATGTACACCAATGTCAGTTGATAGAAACTTATAAGTACTTCATTATGTGCATTATTTAGGAAAATAACATAATTTAGTACTTCCTATGAGTTTCTGTATCTGCCATAAGAAATTATTATAAATTTGGTGACTTTAACAACAAAAATTTGTCCTCTCACAATTCCAGTGGTGAGAATCTAAAAATGGGTTTCATTGAGTCAAAATCAGTTTTGTCAGATGGTATTCAGTCCGGAGTCTCTAGGGGAAGCATCTGTTTCCTTACCTTCTCCAGTTTCTACTGTACACTAGTATTTCTCATCTCATACTTCATTCCTTTGTCTTCAAGAGCCAATAGCATCATCTCTCTCTGACTCTGCTTCCTGCTGCTTCAGTCCTGTAACCTTCTCTACTGTATTTAAAGTACCCCTATGTTTCCCTTTTTTAGACATTTGTGATTATATTGAGGACCCACCTAGAATAGTTCTATATCAATATTCTTAATCATTTATGTAAAGTACCTTGCACAAATTCTGTGGATTTGAATGAGAGTATCTTTTAGGGTTACAAGAGTTACTCCCACAAAAATATAATCTACTCTGAAATCAAGATAAAACATAAGAAATGAATAACCAACAGATCATCTGTAATAGATCACAGTATTTCTATTTGCAATATATATACCCACAGTACATTTGATCAATTTGTTCTGAAGCTTATGACATATATTTCTCAAAAATATCAGTTAGGTTTCATGTTGGATGGTGAAACAATTCATTTTTGAACTATTTAAATAATACTTTTCTTATGATCTTAACTATTTACATCTGTAAACCTAACTAAAATAATAAGTTATACTTTCAAATATTTAAAAAATTCTTATAGCTCTTTCAATGCTCACCATAATTTTACATCATTCTATAACATTTTTCAATACATTTTTCACAATATAAAGTTAATAACTATCAAGTCAAGGATTAAAATATTATAATATGTGTGACTTTAATGTGATTCATTTTAGCTACTTAAGTCTAGTAAATATTATCTCCTTCCTTTCCACAGGTAAAATAGTGAATTTTTTTTCTAAAAATTTTATATAAATTTTAAAAGCTTTTGGACATCAATAATAAATAAATAAATCCATTACATTAGAAACTCTACACTTTATTAGAAATAACTTTACATTTGTGCAACAAAATAAAAACTGTCAAGAATTGAATACTAACTACTCTAAGTACACATAAGTATATAAGTATATTGATTGTTTCACTTTATTTCATTATTCATATTCATTTCTCCTCTGTTGTGGCTTATATTCAACTGTTATCTTTAGAACATTTGACACCATTGTGGAAATTGCTATTTAAAAATTTTAAGCAATATACTTTCTTAAAATAAATAGGTTTACACAAGGCAAAGAGCCCCACAGAACTGTTAATTAAGTGTATATTTATATCTGAGTTACATATTCTCCTTAGATTAAAATAGCTAACTTGCTATAACTATTACTTACTTAACTGCCTGTGTAGTCAAAGTGCATGACTATTTTCTTTTTATTTGTAGATGGACACAATACCTTTATTTAATTTATCTGTTTATATCTGAAGATTGAAGCCAGTGCCTCACCTGTGCTAGGCAAGTGCTCTACCACTGAGCTACAACTACAGCCACACATGACCAGTTTTTATAAATTATCCCCATATCAAAAGGAAAATTTTACAAGTAATTGTTAGTAGATTATCAAATAAGTTAACAAAGTAATGACAAAAATTGTTCTTACTATTTGACAATCCATATACATATAACAATAAAACCTTGATTTTTAAGCAAAAGAATCATGAAATCTAGAGATAGATGAATTGAAAGTGACATTTCCTTCTTCATCTTCAAGGTACTTGCCAGTTGTAACCCAGGAAATGAATATGAAAACAGGATATACATTAAGAGATTATCTGAGCTGATTACATGCTGGAAGACATTAATGCTTGATGTGTTTCATGATAGCAGTCCTTCTTTAGATAGACTTTCAAATTAGTCATCCTGACTTCATGTTTTAATCAGGAAGAAACACATATCGAGTACACCCAAAGAAGAAGTCCTTCTCTGAACCATGACTGGCCAGAAAAACAGTCATGTGTAAGAAATGATAAACTCCTCAGATGATTAGAGGATTGAATTTTCTACAAGGAAAAACACATTTAAATTCAGTCTGCTTCTTTCCTTAAGAGTTCATTTTTTTTTTTAAATTTCTTTTTGATGCATAGTAACATTAATGTCCTATAGAGAAAAAAATGCTTGTGGCATAATTTGAACACTAAACTGTTAGTAGCAGTAGGAGCATGTCTTTCTGTCCTTTTTACTCTTTTTTCCCCCGTGGGCATCACAAATCAAAACCATCTGGTATGCCAGATGTTTGCTGTTCTCTTTACACATGCAGAAAGTTTAGGTGGAAGACTTCCAAAATCCCAGACATTATTATCTGTTTTCTTTATCATCATCATCATTATGATCTTCCAAGCATTTTAATAAATGATGTTGTTTTCTCTGGTTGGTAGTCAGTAAAATCTGAAGATACTGTTCACTCCTTTTTTTCTCTTACAAGATGTCAGTGAAACTCAGTTGACCAAAACTCTAGAATATGGCTTATTATGGCTCTGTTTTTCATTATCTCCAAGTATTTGGAGTGTGTTCCATTTTAACTAGGTCTTGACTTAAATTTTGTTGTATTATCAACCTGTCTGCACTGCAGTTTACTTTTCTAAACAAAAAGCAATTTTAATTATGTGTATTATCTAGTACCTGTCAGATTTTGCTTAAGGAAGAAAGTACTTTTTTCTAATCCATTTAGTTATTTACAAATGTTCTGATGAAAGGTCAAATTTGTGTGAGTATATGTATGTCTGTGTGTGTGTGTGTGTGTGTACATGAGCATCCCTTTATCGTGTGTGTGTGTGTATATATCTGCTCATACATACAAGAGGAAACCACATTTGGTAGGCACATTATGATTAAAGGTAAATATACTAAAACAATTACAGAGAGAGACACGAGGAACTCATAATACTTTGCATATCAGTACAGTGCTACTATTAAGAATTTGAAAAGCTTTAGCTAAACAATTTATTCGCAGCAGGGCATCTTGTCACAAGATGTATTTAACACAATGTCTAGAATGAAAATTCTAGTAATGGAGGAGCTATTTTCTTACAGTGCTTAGTTTAGGAAATACCCTTATTAATCAAAAAGCCACATGAACAAATAGCACACCAGTGACTACTGACATATTGCCAGGTGGAGGTGGAATTTCGGGGCAATAGGGTAACATTTAATAAAAAATGTGACTGTCAATTTCTTTGTCTTAAAATATCATAAAAAACAAATAAAATAATACACACAAATAGACTGTCCTCCAAAAGAGCAGATCATCTGATGCTTGTTAAATTTGAAATAAATCCCTTGAAGATATTCTTCCATAGATTTGTAAAATACCTTAGTTCAAAATTGACAAATTGAAAATAGCTATCACATTTGAAGTATGACTATAAAAAGCATACTATAACTAAAACAGACCTGTACTTTAAGGTATAACCCCTAGAGTGTTATAGAAGTAAAAAGAGAAAAATGAAAAAAAGTTATTATTAATATTAGAAAAAAATGGATCTAGAAGGAAACAAATATGAGAACCAAGAGAAAGATTCATGTTAATCGGAATGAGGAACTAAAAACTGGCTCCATTTGTCTGTGACTGGGTGGCTTCACAGCACGGAAGAGGGAGTAGTGTTGGTCATGATATTTTTTATCATCAATAGATTAGTATCTTCACTCCCCTTGCAAATTATTCAGATATTAAATTCAATGTCAGTAATTACATAACTTGAGACAATTTTGAAACAGATATTGAATAACAACTTATGAATAAATTAAAAAAACTCTCAAGAAAACCTCTAGAACTAGATGGTTTTACTTATAATTTCTAACACACATATAATATAAAGTTTATATCCATTCTTATGGATATAATACGTAGAAAATATTTATTAATTAGATAATGAAATGTTATTAAGATATAATTTCACCATAAATCTATCTTCAGATTTAATATAATTCTAATCAAAATGTCTGAGGATGGTTTTAATGGAAATGTTCAATGGCAAAGATTTATATGAAAAAATCAAAAATCACAATGCTGAAATAAAAAAAAACAATTTTGAATATTTGTGCTACTTGATATCAAAACAATTTGAAATTATACTTATAAAAACAGCATGGCATTAATATAAAAATAATTCCATGCAATGAAACAAAATAGAATGTATAGAAATAGACTCACAATTTTATGATTGATTTATTTCTTCCATAAGCAACAAAGCATGTCAATGGGAAAAGGAAAATATCTTTAATAGTGGTGTAATTAAATAGCCATATTTAAATAAATGAATATCAACCCTACCTTTCATAATAGAAAACATAGTTTTGGATATTCATAACATAATAGCTAAAACTAAAATTCTTCTATAAGTACACAGAGAACTATCTTCTCAATGTATCTGTAGATAAAAAGTAACCATAAAATCGATGGATTATATCTTTAAAAGATTTAAATTCTCCATCAAAATCAACCTTAAAAGAGGAAAAGGAAAAGACATTCACATGGGAAATGTTCTCAATGTCTGTAACCAAAAATTTGTATTGAGAATATATAAAGTATTACCACTACGAAACAGCCAAAGGCAAACAATCTAATAGAAAATGCATGCAAGACTTGAACATGCAAGTTACGAGACAAGCTTTATGAATTTCCAATAATCAGATAAAAATTTTTTCAACATCACTGATCAGGGAAATGGAAATTAAGACTGCACAGGATTACCAACACACATCTATTTCAATGATCAGAATTAACAAAACAAAGCAAACAATTCAAAAATCTTGGCGCAAACAAATGTTGGCAAAGATATGGGATGGGAAACAAAAAGAATTTTTATAATCAATCTAAAATACAACAAAAGAGAGACAAAAAAAGAAGCAAAGAACAGATGGACAAATAAATAGCAAGGTAGCAGATACAAATCCCATCTCCATAATCACATCAAATTTAAAAGGGCTAAATATGCAGATACTGTCAGACTAAAGAAAAAAAAGAGAGACTGTACACATGCTGTTTTTTGGAGATACATCTTAAGTTTAAAAGCTTCTTGAAAGAAAAGAAGAAATCATAAATAAACCACACTAACATTTTATTGATTCATGAAAATTACTTAAATCAATAGGAAAGAATTCAAAATTTTTAAAGAAATGTAGAAAAAAATGAATGTGGATCACATATTACAAAAATTCATGAAATTAGTGCCCAATTTACATATTTAATTAGGATTAAGGTCTGTAAAATTGATTTGTCCCTGTATAAGAAGTGTGACTGATTATATTGAAAATGAAGAATAAATATAAAACTTTAGTCTTAATGTTTAACCCTATTAAATTCTTAGTTGAAATATTCGTATTTATTCTACAAATTGGCTCAGGAATTCCATTTCTTCTTTCTTTTTTCTTCTTTCCCCTCTCCCCCTTCTCCTTCTCCTCCTCCTCCTCCTCCTACTTCTTCTTTTTGGTACCAGGAATTGAACCCAGGGGCGCTTAAACATGGAACCACATCCCCAGCCCTTTTAAAATATTTTATCTGGAGACAGAGTCTCACTGAGCTGCTTAGGGCCTAGCTAAGTTGCTGAGGCTGGCTTTGAACTCAAGATCCTCTTGCCTCAGCCTCCTAAGCCACAGGAATTACAGGAGTGCACCCTATGCCCAGCTCGTGAGAGTTTTTATTGTCAGAAATACATTTATCTCCCTATAAGAGTCAAATAGAGATATGATTTTAAGGGGTTTTCATTTGATGATTTTATGTAGCAAACTCTGTTGGAAAAAATCAGTAAGTAAATTGTTTATGACATAAAGCCTATATTTACTTAGAGGTTTTTTTTTTTTCTGTTTTCAGGAATTATTAGTTTAGGAAAATTTTCTACTTACTAAAATATCAACTTAATTTATTTTGAAAATGTTTTCATAATACATTATAATTATGTGTAACAGTGGGGTTAATTTTGGCATAATCATACATGCATGGAATATAAGTTGCTCCAGTTCAGTCCCATGTACTTCCTCTTTCCTGCTCCTCCTCCTCCTACTCCCTGTTTCCCTTCCTCCACTCTACTGGTCTTGCTTCTTTTAAATTTTTTTTTCAATTGATGCTTTATACATACCTAAAGGTGAAATTCACTGTGGTATATTCATATATGCACACAGCATAATTTGGTAAATTTTATTCCACAGTTTCCTTTTCCTATTCCTCCTCCCTCCCTCTCTATTCTCTTTCTCTACTCCGCTGATCTATCCTGTATTTCGATGGATTCCACCCTCAGCACCACATTTCCCCCCTTATTTTCCTTAACTTCCACATATAAAATATTTGACCCTTGGCTTTGAGTCTGGCTTATTTCACTTAGCATGATAATCTCTAGTTCCATCCATTTACCACAAAATGCCATAATTTAATTCTTCTTTATGGCCAGATAAAACTCTGTTGTGTATATACCACATTTTCTTTATCCAATAACCTGTTGACAGGCACTTAGGCTGGTTCTACAACTTGGCTCTTGTGAATTGTGCTGCTATAAACATTCATGTGTCTGTATCACTACAGTATGCTGATTTTAGTTATTTTGGGTAAAACCCAAGGAGTGGGATACCTGGATCATATAGTGCTTTTTATTCCTTCTCTCTTGATGAATCTCCAACTGCTCAACCTGCTTTATTAATCAAATGAATTGTCCTCAAATTAAAATACAAGGAAGTAAGGGATGAGATCATTCAATGGTCATAGCTGGTCATAGCTTTTTATAGGAATCATTGTAAAACATTTAATATAGTGAAGTGGTTACAGCTTGGATGCTGATGAAAGATTGTTACAGATTAAACTTTACTATATGGTGTCACTATAGGAGAGTCATTTAACCTCCCTCTCTTCATTTATAGGCTGTAAAACAAATACTAAAAGCTACCTCAAAAATTTCTTAAAATGGATTAAACCTAGACAAAGGATTTATAACAAATGCTGCTACAAAATCAGTGCCAAGTGATTTTTATTTTTTTAATATCCAAAAATAAATGATAATTTGACATTTCTGGAAGTTTATAAGGAAAAATCTGTATTTAGAGAGTCTAAATTTTGTCTAAAACATCTTAATTCCATAGACCAAATTACTAATATTTATTTCAAGATCTCACTGCACAAGATAATGTTACAGTCTTTAAAATAAATAAAGTGGAGCAGTGAAATTACATCAAAAAATATTTAATAAAAATAACTAAATGATAGACTTTGCTAAAATCAAACAGCTTCATAAATATGAAAAATACATTTTATGTTACTGTGCATTAAAATTATACATTCTAGTAGAATTTATTATGCCACATGTGTACATGTGCATGACATAATTTGATCAATCACATCCCTTAGTACCCTCCCTTATGTTCCCCTTCCTCCTCTTGATCTGCTTGCTTTATTTTTATCTCACTTCTGTTATTATTATTCTTTATTTTAATTAGAGCATTATAATTATATAAAAGCAGGGTTCATTTTGTACAATCCTACATGAACGTAGCATAATTTAGTGAATTTTGTTTTCCAGTGCTTCCCCATGTCTCCTTTTCTCCTTTGATTTCCTTTTTCTACTCTATCAATCTCCCTTCTATTTTTGCACAATCCCCATCTTTAATTTTTTTCTTTATTTTTTTTTCTTTAATTTCTTTAATTTTTTTTCCCATATGAGACAACATTTGTCTCTGAGTCTGGCTTATTTCACTTAGCATGATGTTCTTCAGATCCATCCACTTACCAGCTAAATGCCATCATTTATTTTGTTCTTCTTTATGGCTCAACACAATCTCATTGGGATTATAAACTACATTTTCTTTATCCATTCATCTGTTGATGGACACCTAGGCTTGTTACATAACTTGGCTATTGTGAATTGTGCTGTATGAACATTGGTAAACATTTATTTTGGTAAACATTATTGGTAAACATTATTGGTAAACATTTATTGGTAAACAATTTTAACTTTATTTTTGTAACTTATTTTTATTATACAAATATATAACTCCAGGATAATCTTTGCAAGGTTTTCTCTGTTATAGCAAAAAAATATTTAGTGAAATGAAGACTACTAAATAACATGTATTATAGAATTAAGTGTATGTAGATTTACAAAACATGCCAAATGTAATAACTGTATCTCATAGTTGGAAGAAAATTATATATGAAAGAAACTAATCATTCTAGGCATGGATATTGTTGGAAAATTTTAAGATTATTTCACTGAGGGAGACATTATATAACCTGCCCCCTTGAAAGTCATGATAGCAAGCTTCAAGGAGTTGAAGTATAAAAAGGATCAATAAATTTTTTCTTATTTTTATTACAATTTTGGTAGAGTAATTTTCATAAATTTGTATTGAAACACTTCCGGTAATTGTTTAGTTTCACTTGTATCTTTATCTGTGCCACAAGCACCATCCACGGATAGGATAAATAATCTCAACCAAATATAATAATATGAAGTTTACTACTAACCATTGTTATAGTGGTCTTTCCATAAAACAAAGAATGAACAAATTTTTCTCTGTGTCAATTGTTTGCCTTTTGTTTTTCTTTTTTGCTATCTCCTCTTTCCTGCTCTGCTTTTCTCTGAGTTTCTATCTCATTATTTGTTGCTTTTGTTACTGAATAATCAAGACCTTTAAGAAAAATACACGTTAAAGGAATTTAATAAATAGAACTTTGATTTAGTTAGCAAAAATTGCTTCTGCATGACACATAATGATTTTTATTCATGGTCATCATGAATGCACCCTGTATTACATTTTAAACTATAATGATTTAAAAGTTCTCTAAGATGACATTTTTATAAAGAGATTATTATCTGTATTTCAGATACTCTCTGAAAGCACCAGCCTCTGAAAATAGGTGATTTTTCTGATGAAAACTTATCAATGTTGAAAAAATACTTATTGCCACTTTATATTAATGTCATAATGAAAGTAGAAAATATTACTAAAATTTACAAATTATGGACAAGTATAAAGAGCAAAACAAAATCACCTATGTTTCCCTTATTCTAACAATTACTATTACTTTTCTCATTCCCTAAGTGTTTATATTATGTATTTATACATTTAAGACATCATTTAATTATTATGAAATCTCTTCCTTTTTTCTAACTGTAAATGAGATAACAGGTGATTAGAAATCTTTGGAAAGAAAAATGAAAGTAATTAAATGTTAGAATAGCTTGAATTAAACTGAGTGATTTTCACATTTATTGTTATTTTTTAAAAAACAGCTTTATTGAGATATAACTCACATTAATTACACAATTCAGCCATTTAAAGAGTATAATTCAATCATTCTTAGTATGCTAAGAGTTGTGCAAACATCATCACAATTAAGAACATTTTTATCATGGGGAAAAGAAATTCAAAAACTAGTAATAGTCATTCCTTATTTATCCTCTCTTCTACTCCCTTCACCTCTTAGCCCCATGAAATCACTTACTTAGTTTCTTTTTTTATGTTTGTATATTCTGGAGAAGTTTTAAAAATACATCCTTTAACCAAACTGTCTGCATCTCTCCTCCTTTCTAAACACTTATGGTAAACACTATTCAACTCTCTACCTCTATGAGAGCCAACTCTTTTAGATTTTACTTATATGTGAAACATAAGAGTATTGGTCTTTATGCACCTGTCAAATTTCACTTAATATTCTCCAGGTTCATCCAGGTTGTTGCAAATGACAGGATTTCCTTCTTTTTATGACTGAATTATATTCCATTTTGTATATATACCAAATTTTCTTTATACATTCATTTGTGTTGATTCCATGTCTTGACTCTTGTGCATAGTTATAATTAATATAAAAATACAGATAGATGCTTCTTCGACACATTGATTTCATTTTCTTTAGATATATTTCTATTTGTGGAAATGATAAATCAAACTGTAACAATATTTTTAATTTTTAAAGGAAATTCCATGCTATTTTATACATTGGCTATAGTAATTTATATCCCTGTCAATAATATTAAAGAGTTCCATTTTTTCCACGTTCTCTCCAATATTTTTTATCTTTTATCTTTTCATAATTGCCTTGATAACAGGTGTGCAATGATATCTCTCTTGATTTGGATTCTTGGATAATTAATAATGTTAAAACTTTTATTATGTATCTGTTGTCCATTTGCATTCTTTTAAGAAATATCTAGACAATAATGTTGCTTTAGTGATATTGACTTGTTTGAGTTCTTTGTAACTTTATACACCTTCTTTCCTATATCAGATATGTAGTTTAAAAATACTTTCTCCAATTATCTTTATGACTCTTCACTCTGTTGATTGTTACCTTTTTTTCATGTGGATATTCACTTTTCCAACATTACTTATTGAAAAGACAACCTTTTCACCTGTGTATATTCTTAGTACCTTTGTCAAAAACTAGTTGATTATAAATCTGAGGTTTTATTTATGAAGTCTCTATTCTGTTCCATTGAATACACTGATCTATATGGCTGTTTTCATGCCAGGATCATGATGTTTTGATTAATTTAGCTTTAAAGTATATTTTAAGGTGAAGTAGTATGTGCCTCCAAATTAGTTCTTTTTTTTTTCAATGTTGCTTTGACTATTGGGAATCTTTGTGGCTCCATATGATTTTGGAGAATCCTCCTCCATTTCTGCTAATGTATCACTAGTATGTGTTACTGAGGAAAAACTGTAGGATACTTGATGTAGTATGGGAATTTTGAATATATTAATGATCATAATAATAAATGAACAATAGATATCTTTATTTTAATTGTGTTTTCTTCAGTTTCTTTCACCATTTTTTATAGTTTTAATTATATAATTCTTTTACCTCCTTTGTTAAGTATATTCCTTGGCATGTTTTTTTGTTGTTATCATAACAGACTATTTTCTTGATTTATTTTACAGATTGTTCACTGCTAATGTATAGAAATCGTACTGACTTTTGTATGTTGATTTTTTTATTTTGCAACTTTGCTCAATTTATCATTTCTACCAGACTTTTAGTGGAGCTTTAGAGTTTTCTCTATATAAATGATGTCTTCTACTAACAGAGAACATTTAACATTTAACTTCTTCCTTCTGCTAACATTTAACTTCCTCCTTTATAAATTAGATACATTTTATTTCTTTATCTTTCCTAATAACTCTGTTTAGGACTTCCAGTATTATACTGAATCAAAGTGGTGAAAATGGGCATCCTTGCCTTCTCCAAGTTTTTAGGATAAAAGCTTTCAACTTCTGCTGTGGGTGTGTCATATATGACCTCCATTTAGTTGAGGTAATTTTTTTTCCTATGACAAATTTTGTTCAGAGTGCTCATCATAAAGGATGTCAAATGTTGTGAAATGATGTTTCTGCATTATTTGAAACATTCTGCATTATGTGATCATATAGTTTGGGGCCTTTCTGTTGCTATTAATATCACCTTTATTGATTTACATATTTTGAAACTTCTTTGTATCCCTGGAATGAATTTAACTTGATCATGTTGAATGATCTTTTTAGTATGATGTTGAATATAGTTTGCCAGTTTTTTGTTGACTTTTTAAAAAAATTTTTAAATTTATGTTCATCAGGAACATTGGCTAGCGGTTTTATTTTTCTGTTGTTGCATCCTTTTCTGTTTTTGGTAAAGATTAATGATGATCTTGTACATTAAGGTTGAAATTCCTTCCTCTTCAATTGTTGGCAAAGAATTAGTATTATTCCTTCTTAAAGTGGTAGGTAAAATTCAACAACAAAGCCTTTATATCCTGAGCTTTTCTCTGATAGGAGGCTTTTTTTGTTTGTTTGTTTGTTTGTTTTGGTACTGGGGATTGAACTCAGGGGCACTCGACCACTGAGCCACATCCTCAGCCCTATTTTGTGTTTTATGTAGAGACAGGGTCTCACTGAGTTGCTTAGCACCTCGCCATTGCTGAGGCTGGCTTTGAACTCGCGATTCTCCTGTCTCAGCCTCCCTAAGTGCTGGGATTACAGGCTTGAGCCACCGCGCCCGGC
>CM053406.1:51438807-51449542 GCA_028644305.1 Xerus rutilus
GATAGGAGGCTTTTTATGACTGTTTTAGTCTTCTTGCTCTTTATTGATCGGCTCAGGATTTCCATTTCTTCTTTCTTCTTTTTTTGGGGAGGATCTTGGGGATTGAACCCAGGAGGCACTTAACCACTGAGTCACATCCACAGCCCTTTATAAAAATTTTATTTTATTTAGAGTCATGGTTTTTTTAATTTGCCTAAGTTGTTGAGGCTGACTTTGAACTTGTGATCCTCCTTCCTCAGCCTCCCCAGCTGCTGGGATTACAGGAGTGTGCCACCATGCCCAGAGCTTCATATTATTTCTTTATTCATTACACAAATCTTCATTGATTTTTGAGTAGGTACTAAAAGAGTACTAAATTAATTGGATATAAGGCAAAGTAAGATAAATATGACTTCTTATTGATCTTATAGATATTAAAAGATTCAATTATTATATAACGGTAACATAAATTTACATTTTTTTTTTTTGGTACTGGAGATTGAACTCAGGGACACTCGACCACTGAGCCACATTCGCAGCCCTATTTTGTGTTTTATGTAGAGACAGGGTCTCACTGAGTTGCTTAGTGCCTCACCATTGCTGAGGCTGGCTTTGAACTCGCGATTCTCCTGTCTCAGCCTCCCTAAGTGCTGGGATTACAGGCTTGCACTACCGCACCTGGTTTACAATTTTTTCATTTGTTGTTTTTAGTTATATTTGAAAAGTGAGGTAATTTGTGGGGTTAAAAAATTAAATAGCACAAAAATTTTATTTTTTTCTACCCTACCTAAAATATCATTGAAATGCACAATTAAAATAATTCGTTTAAATATTAGAAAAGAATAAATGGTGCCACCAGTGAATGGGGAAATTAAGATATTATTGGAAAATAATAGCAGGTTAGAATAGAAGGGAAGGAGGAACCAAATAATCAAACAAAAGGCCAATAATCAAAGGCCAAAGTAAGTTTTAAAAGATTTCTAAGTAATTAATTTTTTTTCTCCAGATAAACAGAAAAATTTATAAGTGTAATATTAAGAACAACAATAATAACTACAACAAAACCATGTGGAACAATGAAAACAAAATACCCTATGTGTATATATGACTACATGACTGGTGTGATCCTACATCATGTACAACTAGAAGAATGAGAAGTAATACTCCATTTATGTATGAAGTGTCAGAATGTATTCTATTGTCATGTATAACTAATTAAAACAAAGAAAAAGTTGTGGAATTCAATGCATGGGACAAATATCAGGCTCATTAAACTACAGCTTGAAAAGCAAGAAGGAATCCTGCCTTCTTCATCAGGAACACATGAAACAGCAACCCAGAGATTTAGATTTAGTCTCTAAATTTAAAAAGTGAATGGACAGAGGGAATTTGAATAATCCAAATATCCATTAGCTTGGAGACCAAGTAGCAAAAGGCAGTAATCCATTCAAATGAATGCCTTTCAGCAATAACTAAAGCAAATTATAGGCACACGTAACAGCAGGGTTAATTTCACAAATACATTGAGAGAAAAAGTGATAAAGGAAAAGAATATAACAAAGTCCTAGATAACTAAAAAAAATATTGTGAAAACCATAGGTAGAACAATCATGATGTGGTCATGAGGATACCAAGATGAAAGGGCTTTAGAGACATTGTGGGGAAAAAAAGAATATTTACAACTTGCAATAAGATGGGCATATACATTTGTTAAAAACTCATTAAACCATAAACTTAAGATTTGTGCATTTTATTGCATGACAATTATATGTATATAAAAACTTATAATCAAATAATTTTTAAATTCACAAAAGCTGCAAAGTAATCACTTTAATCATGATATCTGAGAATATATTGGCAGTTTTAGAAATCAGCATAAAAATGAATTAAATAAATAGAATGGCATAAATTTTAAGAAATAGTAGAAATAAAATAAGTCCTACTTAAGACTGAATGAATTTCTAGTTCCCTAAAATTTTGTGATATTTTTGTGATATATTACAAAGAAGATATTACCCTAATCGTTAATATACTTAACAATTTAGCAAATACAAAGCAAAAGTTGAACATAATAAATTATTCAAAGACATAAAAAGGAATTTTAAATAGCCAAAAATCCATGTGATAGTATTTTCCAAGATCTATAAAATGGTTGGATACTTAGACCCTGTATCAGGCCAAAATTGTGATACTTGCCTATACAAACCAAGAAAATATCCTATAGTATAATCCTAGAATAGAAAACCTCTTTCCTTAGGAAAATGCAACATCTTTCCAAAGGAGGTTTTAAAGGAAGGTTAAAACCATCTGCATGGGGAAAGGCCTAAGAGGGTGAAGTGACCAATACCAGAATGAAAGAAAATACATACACACTATGTACAGTTGACAAATGTCTTATTGATAACATTTGAAGAAGTTTTAGAAATAAGTGATTAATACAGCAAATGCAATAGAATTAGTGGATTTTATTAAAAGAGCAATGCAGAAGAAAATGTATATTTTCATGAAAGGTACTTTTGGTTCCTTAATATGCTATTACCTAATTTTGGTTCCTTAATATGCTATATTAATTTTAGAATGAACTTTTCAATTTCCAAAAGTTATATAATTATGTTTGAGTTCAATACAATTTATGGATCATTTAAGATAATGTTGAAGAAATTGATAACTGTATAATATTAGGATTCAATATTTAGTCAGACTTTCTTTTATGAGTGAACAATTTTTCCATTTTATTCATACATACTTTATTAACTTTTGTATACTGATTATTTACATTGACTTGTTAACTAGCCAGTTATAGATTTTAAAAATGTCTTCAGTTAGTGACTATTGCAATTTACTGATAATCATATATAGTCTGTAAATAATGACAACTATGTATCATTATTCCTTACAAATTAACTCATTTATTTATCTTATTTTATTTCATTAGCATTCCAACAGAAACTGAACAGCAATGGTAATAAGGAACATCCTTGCTTTGATCCTGGCTAACAAGAATGCATCAAATGTTTGTTTACATGGTTAAATAAGTCAGTTTCTATTTTTGGATTCATAAATACCTTCAAGAATATAAGAATATCATATAGTAGATTAGGAGTGAAGATCAGGGGTAGAGTACTTGCCTAGTCTTGATCTCTAACACTGCAGCAGAAATAAATAATCAAATCTTAATAACATGATGTTTATAATCTACATAACTTATGTATGTATTACCTGAAGGGGTGAGAAAATATGATAATAGTCAACACAGCAGAACAGATATTTGGTATATTTAATTTTAATTTTTTTGTATTAAAAACATGAAACCATGGAATGATACATGTATAAACAAATATTTTGGGTGGTGTCAGAAACATGTTCTCAGTTTGTAATATCTTGTAATATCCATCAATTCAGTGCATGTTAAAGAGTTTTGGAAGAAGTTCTCAAATAACAAGTATGATGTAGTACAAGTAAGATGTGTACATATATATATGAGAAATTGAACAACTAATAAAGAGGTCTTACCATAAAAGAAAAATTTAATACATTATTTCTTAAGTTTCTGTATATAGCACTATGCTTACTACTATATTAATATATATGAATCTTATTGGAGTAGAAGAATCACTTAATGTAGAATAAGTGTATAAAACAAGGTTTGTTATGTCATTTTGGATATAACACTTGCATTTCTAAATGGTCAGAGAAATTATGGTGACAATTTTTTGCTTAGTATGGTATGTATTCACTGAACTGTGAGTCCTTCATATTAAAATAAATATTTATCATCAAAGAACAATATGTTTAATGAGGTAGACATACTTATTTGTTTGGAAAGCAGTGACTCTCTTTTAGTATAAAGCTGAAATTGAAGCTTTTCCATTGAGACAGAATGTCCAATTGAAGTAAGATAGAGAGATGAATATTGAATACTGCTTCAGGGGCTCCAAAGTAAGTCAATCATCTCCAAATAGTCGTGAATAGCAAGCAAATATTCTTAAATATAGAGTTGTATTTTCACATTTTCACTTATAACTTTGAAATATCCTTTAAATATGAAGCACAAAAAGCTATTTTGATTTCTTTGTTATTAAAACATCTTCAATTCTTTCTGACTTCAGAATTTGTAGAACAGCCAAAACAAATGAAAGCATAAGGTTATTATTGTTAATTTGTTTATTTTAATGACAGTATCACACCTGGAAAAATAATAAGTGACTAACTCACACTTAATTTAGATTTAGCACTACAAGTATTGAGTAGTTTTACTCTACGGAAAATAAAAGTGAAAATTATCTTTAGCAAAATTGAAAATAAATATTTTTTCAAATGTTATAGGTCTACAGTAGAAATTTACACTTCTGACTTTAAAGAAAATAATTTACTAAATGCATTCAAATTCTAAAACACTTTCTCTGTAAACTTTTTATATATTTCTAAAAATCAATGGCTTAAATGACAATATTTAGTTTGAACTCAATTTTACCACCAGTTCTAGTAGACTCACAATAGAGTATGAGAAAATGAAGACAATCAGAAAAACAAAAAACAAAAACTAACAATCAAAAAAATTATTGCATTTCAAATAAGAATTCTCCAACATCATTTTTTTCAGCTTAAAATAAATGTAAATAAATTAATTTAAATAATTTTATGTGAAAATAGCTGTTGGGTAGAGTGTCAGTGGTAAAGTGCTTGCTTAGCATATGTAAGCCCTGGATCCTATCCCCAGCGCTGAAAAACACAAAACTACTGTTTTACTTAACAATAATAAAATCTAATAAAAATGTTTTAAGAAGATAATGCATATAAAACAACGTATAATTACAGTAGAATAATAGAAGAAATATTATATTCTTTGCTATTATTCTATTGTACCTATTGTGGAGTGTTATCTTTACTGCTAAAACAAAACACTTCACCAGTGTTTGAAAAAATAAAAATTAGTCAGTTCTGCTCTAGAGTTCCTGTGGACCTGCAGGAGCCTCAGAGGGCCCAAATCCACCCTCAAGAAACTCCATGGGTGTCCAGTCAAAGAGAGATCAGGGACTGCTACCTATAGCCACCGGGAAGCTCAAACTCAGGGTATGAGTCACTCCAGAGAACCCAGCATGAGGCAGCCCCCCCCTCCCCCCCACACCCCACACCCAAGGGCGGCCTGGGTCTGCCCCAGTTTGGCTCCAGAGTTCCTGCAAACCAGCAGAAGCCTCAGAGGGCCCAAATCCACCCTCAGGAAACTCCACAAGTGTCCAACCAAGGGTTGATCAGAGACTGATAGCTACCAGCCACAGAGGAAGTCACACCCAGGGTAAGAGTCTCCTGCAGAGATCCCAGCATGAAGAGGCCCCACCCAAGTGCACTCTGGGCCCACCTCAGTTCTGATCCAGAGTTCCTGTGGTCAGGCGAGACAGAAGGCCCCAAACTGCCCTTAGGGAATACCAGGGGTGCCTAGCTGAAGGCAGACCAGAGCCTGCTAGCCTCCAGCCACAGGGGAGCTCACACTCACTGTAAGGGTCGCACACAGAGGAACAACCCAATCAATAAATGAGTCAAAGAGCTGAACACAAACTTCACAGAAGAAGATATACAATCAACCAACAGACATATGAAAAAATGTTCAACATCTCTAGCAATCAGAGAAATGCAAATCAAAACTACCCTAAGATTTCATCTCACGCCAGTCAGAATGGCAATTATCAAGAATACAAACAACAGTAAGTGTTGGGATGTTGTGGGGAAAAAGGCACGCTCATACATAGCTGGTGGAACTGCAAATTGGTACAACCAATCTGGAAAGCAGTATGGAGATTCCTTAGGAAACTTGGAATGGAACCACCATTTGAGCCTGCTATCTCACTCCTCAGTCTATACCCAGAAGACTTAAAAACAGCATACTACAGTGCTGCAGCCACTTCAATGTTTATAGCAGCTCAATTCACAATAGCTAAACTGTGGAACCAACATAGATGCCCTTTGATAGATGAATGGAAAAGAAGCTGTGGTATATATACACAATGGAATATTACTCAACAATAAAAGAGAATAAGATGATGGCATTTGCAGGTAAAGAGATGGAGTTGGAGAATATCATGCTAAGTGAAGTAAGCCAATCTCAGAAAACCAAATGCTGAATGTACTCATTAATAAGTGGATGTTGATCCATAATGTGGGGAAGGACATGGGAACAATGGAGGGACTCTGTTCATTGGGGTGTAAGGGGAGAGGGGGCATGGAGACAGTAAAGGTGGTGGAATATGATGGTCATCATAGCCCTAACTTTATGTATGACTGCATGTATGTTGTGATTCTACATCACTTACAACCAGAGAAATGAAATGTTATCCTCTATCTGTGTACAATGAATCAAATCACACTCTGTTACCATGTAAGCCTAAATAGAACAAGTAAATAAATTAAATATGAAAAAAAAATAAAAATTAGGCACTTACATTTGTGAGATTTTGGCTCATTTTGGCCTCTCAATAAAAGATGGTATAATTGTCCCTTTATTTTGTTCTTACATATTGAATTATTAGTAAAGCTCAGGGCTTGGTCAAACCTGGTTCTTGTTATTCTGTTATGACATTTGACCTTCTGTGGTAATGCAAGATGATGGCATTAACTACCTGTAAGTCCTATAAAATATACAAATGTTAATTAAAAATAGAGGTTTAGCAAGATAATCCAGAACCATTTAGCCAGAATAATATAAAATTCAACTGCCAATAGAAGTCAAGATTCAAGAAAACTAATTAGATTGATAGTTCTTAGAAAGAAACGTATGTTTAACAATACCTTTTAAAATGTTAAAAGATAAGTAAAAAAAAAAAAAACTGGGATGAGACTAATAGTGAACATAGCAGGTAAACTTTTAATATTTAGAATCACAAATGGGCATAAAATTTCAGTTATATAAGAAATAATTTCTAGACCTCTACTGTACAACATTGTGTCTACAATTAATAATACCATATTGTGCATGCAAATTTTGTTAAGAAGGTAAGTCCCATGTGGCATTATCACAAAAAGAGGACAGGAGCTTGTGTAGGTTTACCTAGTATGGAGCTGAGGTATGAGGTGTAAAATGAATAAGTTTACTTAGGCAATCAAGGGTATTATAAAGTGAAAGGCAATAAGCAGATCAACTATGGCTATTTTTCTTTTCCTAGAAAGCAATGTGTAGGGTTGTATTTGAACACAGACACACATAAACAGACACCCATGCACACATAATACACTGTATCAATGTTCATATAGATTTCTAAAAAGATACTATCACAAATTTCCTGTTTTTTTTCTCAATAGTTGAATTAGCAGAATATATATACATTCTGTTTTATAAATATGTAGAATTCAGTACTTCAATAAATAACATAAAACATATGAACAAACAAAAAGATCCACCATAACAAAGCAATAAGTAAAAATACTGCAAATAACCAAATAGGAAATTGGGCAAAAAGATGGGCATTTTACAGAATTGAATGTAGGACTTCCAGTAATCCTCTAACTTTCTCACCTTTATTTTTAAGCAACTTAGCGAGACTCTGTCTCTAAATAAAACACAAAATGGGGCTGGGGATGTGGCTCAGTTGTTGAGTGCCCCTGAGTTCAATACCTGGTAGCCTTCCCCCCAAAAGATATAGTTACCTTATGACCACACAATTCCCTCTTTATGTGTTACATTATATAAACACATATTTATAAATAGTAAAATAAATATTAATATTTGACTATATTTTTATAATAGCATAAAATTAAAACAACTATATGAACAATGGAAATTTTACATTTTATTCTTATGTAGAAATATGAAAGAAATTATCATAGGCATATGAAAGATACTGATAAGGGCTTAAAAATCATTTTAAATGAGTTTAGAAATAGTGTTAATAGGAAACAAAATTCACAAATCAACAAACTATATGATAACACATTTATAATGCTCAAAACAGCAATTGTGGGATATTATAATGGCAAGGAAATCAGAAATATCTCATTCAATAGATTGATTATCACATCAGAATAAGAAAATTGATGGGGTTGGGAAAAAAATCACAGATGCTTTCAATCATATTGGTAATTATGGTGAATTAATGAATATTAATTTTGATAAGGTAGTTAATATTTGTATATGGGTTTCATGTGCATCAAATAATGCACCATCAAAATTAAAAACATTTTATGGAAATTCATAATGTGTAATATCCAAATACAAAATGTAATGACCAAACTGCCCTATGTACATATATGGATATACCACAGTGGATTTCAACTTTATGTGTATTTATAATGCACTAATAAAATACTATCAATAAATAGAAGACCTATAGAATGGAGGAAAGGAAATAATAGAAGGGAGGAAAGAGTAAAAGGGGAAGTACTGGGGACTGAATTGGAGAAGAGTATATCTCATGAGCCCTGATGCTATTATAATGTACTAATTCAAAAATAAAATGATTGTATATTATGTTACATTTATAGGGAAACTGAATCTTTTGATTCTTTGTGTAAGATTTAAAAACGAAATGAATGTGGCTAAAGACTAATGCTAATAACACAGGGAAAATATATGTATTCTACAAGACTAATGAAAGTTTCAAGCTAGCTGAAATGGGATAATTGAAAATAATGACATGAATTAGAAAATCAAGTTGACTTAAATTCAAGAATACTAGAAAAGTGAATATTATATGAATCAAATATGTCAACTTTTCTCTAAATCAGTGCTATAGTTAACTTGAGAATATCCTAAGTCAGGGCTGATTTTTCCAAGATCCTGGCTGATGCACCCATGTCTGTTTTAGACACCAATATGTGAGAAGAGCCCTGCAAGGAGACAGGACACAGAGGAGAATGGTGAATGGTGAAGGGAGCAGACAGGAGAGAAAGTTCGGATTTCAATATGAATGTGTCCAGTCAGTATTGAAGGGATTGTGTCTACTATGTTTAATATTCCATTCTGAAGTTTAAAACATGCTGAAATGCCCAAGTAAATTTGGGAGGATTTGATAATGGAACTCATGGAAGTCAATGAGACAGTCCAGGGAGAGCTTATAGTAGAAGGAGAGGTAAGGACTTAGTAGAGAAATTTAAAGAACAGGCAGAAATGGAAGTTTGGGATGAGAAATGGGATTTTTTTTTAATCCTGCAAAAGAGAGGGGCAAAGAATGTTAGAAGAAGGATGTGTGTGTGTGTGTGTGTGTGTGTGTGTGTGTGTGGTGTGAACATGTGTGAGCATATGTGTGTGTGTTATCCCTTAAAGTAAAGGAAGAATATTAAACATAGCTAATGTAGTATGGTGCAAAGTGGTTGTAAATAAAGTAGGTAGGTGCTGACAGGCAAGCATGCACTACTTGGAGTGGATGGAATCGGCGAGAGAGCTATATAAGGAGGAACAGTATGTTTTTAATATGTATGAAAATTGAATATTTTTCATGACTAATGGAAAAATCCAAGAGAAAGGAAGTGGATAAAGATGAGAGCACAAGGCTGTAGAAACCCCTGAGAAAACAGAAGAAGGTAGAATCAGGACACAGAAGAAACAATTAGGCTTGGGCTGCAGGAGCAGTGTTAACATTTATATTTTTTTTTCCTATCATTGTTTTTTTTTTTCCTTTCTTTTTCTTCTTTCTGACTTTTAAAGAAAGTAAAATATAATGAAATTTATTTTCTATCTAAAATAAGAAGAAAGGTCATGTGAGAGTGAGAGGACTAGATTGTATTTAATAGGATTGCAGAAGAACTGGGAAAGGCAGAGTGGAGAGTCGGAAAGGTACCTAACTAGGGATCTTGAAACAATTTCCAAGTGGAGCTTAAATCTGGATTGATAAATGGTTCCCAAAACATAATGAGAACAGGCAGATGCCAGCTTATACCCTGAACATATTCAATGCTGTTTGCTGAGAACCAAGTAAAAACAGAGATCACTTCTTTATTAAGTTTTAGATTCTATAATCATCTAATGCATTTTTAGTTGACTTTTGTCTATTACTTGAAATAGGGGTAAATTTTCATTCTTTTCCATGTGTATGTATACTTTCTTAACACCATTTGTTAAAAAGACTTTTCTTCCCACACTATGTATTCATGATAGCCTCATTGAAGATCAGTTGACCATGCCTGCAAGAGTTAATTTTTGAATGTTTCTATCCTGTTCATAAGATTTTGTCCATTTTTATGTCAGTTTCATGCTGTTTTAATTCCTTTAACTTTGTGATATATTTTGAAATCAGAAAGCATAATGCCTCTAGCTTTTTTGGTTGGTATTTATTTTTTCTCACATTATTTTGACTATTCTAGGTCTTTTGTTTTCCCATATGAATATAGGGATATTTTTCTATTTCTTTTTTTTTTTTTTATGTTTTATTTTTTTATTTTTTTTCATATTAAACATCTTTATATGCACTTTCAATGAACAGTATATATATATAATTTATATATATTTTTATCAACCATCTTTACTGTACCCATTCCCCTTTCCTGCCCCCCACCTCCTCCATGTCGCATCTAGTGTTTCTCTATTTCTCTTATGTTTCCCATTCCCACCTCCCTTATTCATCAGCATCTATTAATCAGAGAGACCATTCGGCATTTGGTTTTTTGGGATTGGCTTACTTCACTTAGCATAATGCTTTCCAGTTCCATCCATTTGCCTGCAAATGCCATAATTTTATTCTCTCTTATTGCTGAATAATATTCCATTGTGTATATGTACCACAGTTTCTTTATCCATTCATCTATTGAAGGACATCTGGGTTGCTTCCAC
>CM053406.1:51449642-51488567 GCA_028644305.1 Xerus rutilus
TTTAAAAATTACCTTGAGACTTTGCTGGGAATAACTTTGAATCTATATAGATTCCTTTGGGAACTGGTAGTTGTGCAACTACTGTGGACTGCTTTCAGTTTTTTGAGTTCTTGGAGCTGCACCAGCTGAGGCCCTCTTTCAGAACCGAGATCCCAGTGAGCAGCTGTATTTCACAATAGATGCTCTGCAACTGCTGAGAGGTGCTAGCTCTTCCTCTCAGTTTTTTAATATTCCCTAGACATGCAACTACGCCAAGTCTCACAGCACTATGGACGAGACATGAAAAGAGCAATGGTTCTCTCAGGCAGTACCCTCAAAACCTGAAGACATTGAAAATGCCTCACTCCTCTCCTTTTTCTGTGTGAGAAATCACAGGAGAAGAAGTTGAATATCTCTGTCTCTGATGTGTGCTTGCCTGGGATATGGGGAGACATGGCCAAATGATACTTGTCCTCTTACCTCTATCTAGGTAGCTATTCTGGGACCTGGGTTCTTTTGAGATGTTGCAAGTTCTTATCTGGATTATGAGGTTTCTACAGTTATTCTGATTCACATATGGTTACTAAACTAGAATTGTTATATTAATTTTACACATACACACACAACACAAGGATATTGGAAACAAACTACTTTTTGGCATTTTGGTATACATTTGAGCTCTCAGTGACCTTTATGGTAGACTCAAATCACATTGCTCATTTTTTCTGAAATATATTACTACCAATAATCTTTGTAGCATTTGTTCACTTTTTTAAAAAACTCATCTATGTTACAATTGTCTGCACTTATTCAACAAAACTTCAGGACATGAGGTGGGAAAAATGTATAGCTTAGAAGCAGGTTGCATATCCCAGGTCTTTTGCAGTTTGGAATTGAATAGTGGGGAACAGATATGCAGTGAGTGAGCAGGTGACTGATGGCATGCACTGAGATTCAATATTGGATTGTTGGAAAATTGTAGAAAGTCAGAGACTCTGGAATGAGTGACAAACAATCACTTCTGAACTTACACCCTCAGTACAAGGGAAAGTCAGGAAGGAGATTCTACATAAAGAGAGAAAAAGAAACATATATTTGACAAAAGGGTTGCCAAAATAGGGACAGAAAGGACAGTTACAATCTAGCTGAACTGGAAACTGCATCAATGGGCTGTTTTATCTTCTCCATTTATAAGTGGAATACTATGGCAGAGACCTATTCTTTTGGAGTCACACCACAGTCTGTACCTTAGGGAACATAATCCCCTGAATCTTCATCTTCCCTAAAGATCAGAGCAATAAGTACCATGGAAGAACAACCTGGTACCAAACTATCTGAATAATTTACATGATGACATTACTGTAAGCCTAAAGCTAGCAAAACCCACCGGCTGACAGAGGAAATGGAGCCACTTCCTCTCCAGTGCCCAGGTACATAGCATGTTTCTCCATCTACTTCCAGGTGCACACACAATCCCCACCCACACTGGAGATGGTTCAGTCCACTGAGCAGGTAGCACCTTAGCTCTAGCTTCTCTGAAGTATCAGGAGTCCCACAGGTTTCTAGGCCAGCTGTGGAATTTCCAGAACCTCAGAGGTCTTCACTTGATGAGGTTGAGGATGAAGCCTTTGTGATTGACCAGAAGCCTACCATGACTATCTCTGTGCACCAAAAATTTCTGAAAACATATAACTGCTACACACACCAGGGAGTATCCAGATACTGTACTGGGGATGGCACAGTTGTTAGAGGCCCTGCCATCCTACAAGGTATAGTTCAGAATGCCCTGAACCACCCAGGTTCACACAAGAGGTGTCCCCCAAAAGCTCATGTGAGACACAATGCATGAAAAAGTGAAATGATTGGGTTATGAAAGCCTTAACATAATCAGTGCATTAATACAGAAATAGGGATTAATTACGTGATTACTGTGGGCAAGCAGGGTATTACTAGAGGAGGTGGGCCATTGGGAGCATGCCTTTGGGATATATATTTTGTTCCTTGAGCCAAGTTTAGTCTCTCTCTGCTTCCTTATTGTCAAGTGCTGAGTTGCTTTCCTTCACCACACTCTTCCTTCATGATGTTCTGCCTCCCTGGGGCCCAGAGCAATGGATGCAGCCATTGATTGACTAAGACCTCTGAAAATGTGAACCTCAAATAAAATTTTCCTTCTATACATTGTTCTTTTTGAATGTTTTTGTTAGAGCAGCAAAAAGCTGACTAAAGCATGCAGCAATATTATGCTTTTAAAAGTCCAAAACTTCCCCAAATATTCTGTATATGTCTATTAAGTCCATTTTATCCAGAATACAGCTTAATTCTACAGTATCTCTGTTGATTTTGTTGAAACACATCTCACTGACAGACAGCCACAGAATGGAAATGAAAGAATGAAAAATAATTTTCAGGCCAGGCATGATGATGCACACATGTAATCCCAGTGACTTAGGAGGCTGAAGCAGGACAATCACAAGTTCAAAGCCAGTCTTGACAACTTAATAAGGCCCTGAGCAACTTAGTGAAAGACTGTCCTAAAATTAAACAAGAGTTGGGGTCTGGGGGTGAGGCTCAGTGGTTAAAAAGGAAAGAAAAGAAAAGAAAATTATTTTAAGTATTTGTGCCCTGAATGTTGGAACATAAAATTTCAGAAACCAAACACTTGACTTAAAAGGATATATAGGTCCCAATAACATTCTCACCAATACATCATCTAGATGTAAAAACACCAAAGATACTTTAGAGTTAAACTGTACTCTAGATCAAATGGACTTAATAGACATATACAGAATATTTTACCCAATAATAGCTGAGTACACTTTTCTTCCAGATGTTTAATGGAATTTTCTCTGAAATAGATCATATATTAGAACAAAAAGCAAGTCCTAGAAAATACAAAAATTTGAGATAATGACTTACATCTTACCAAATTATAATTAAATCAAATTATAAATCAAGAGCAAGCTCAACTCAAAAAAACACATGGAGATTGAATAAAGCACCTTTGAAAGATGTGTGGGTCTCAAAGAAATCTGGAGAAAATTAAAAATTCTTAGAATGAAATGATATCAGAAACAATGCATATCAGAATCTGTGGTATACAGCGAAGGCAGTACTAAAATAAAAGTTTATAGATGTGAATGACTATATAAAAGGAAAGAGATCAAATAATAACTAAGTGATGCATCTCAGATCTTAAAAAAATAATAAAATAGTTTAAAATATTCCAATCCCAAAGTTAGTAGAAAAAAAGATTCCATAAAGATCACAGTTGAAATTAATGAAATAAAGACTGAAAGAACAATATGAAAAATTGATAAAAGAAAAGATTGGTTCTTTCAAAAGAAATAAACTTTATAAATCAAGGATAAAATCACATAATTATCTCAAAGTATTCAGAAAAAAATTCTTGGCAAAAGTCAACATCTCTTCATGATAAAGTTTTGAAGAAACTAGGTATAAAAGAATCTCACCTCAATATAATACATGCTCTATGTAAACAAATCATATTTAACAACATACTAAGTGGGGAAATAAAGAAAGCATTTCTTCTAAAAGCAGCATTAAAGCAAGGATGTCTACTCTCCTAATTCTATTTTATATGGTAATTAAATTTTTATTCAGACCAATGAGGCAAACCAAATAGATAAAAAGAATAAAAACAGGCAAGGCATAAGTCAAATTTGTCCTTCTTTGTTGATAAGATTCTTTAATTAGTAGACCATAAATGTTCCACCAGAAGACTGCTAGATCTGACAAAGTACCAGGATACAAATGAACATATATGATCACTAGCTTTTCTGTAGAATAATGAACCCACTGAGAAAAAAATCAGGAAAATAATTTTATTAATAATAGCTTAAATAAATAGATAAATAAATAAATAAAATACCTACATATTAATTCAACCAAGAAGATGAAAGACCTCTACCAGGAAAATTATAGAATGCTGAATAAAGAAATTGAAGAAGATATTGGAGGATGGAAAGAATTTCTAGGTTCATGGATAGGCATAATCAATATCACTGAAAATCATTTGAATATCTACATTATCCAAAATATTAACAGTTTAAATTAAATCTCCATCAGAATTCCAATGACCTTCATAGAACTAGAAAAAAAAAATCCTAAAATTTGTATTGAAGAACAAAGATTCAGGCTAGTCAAAGCAACCTTGAGCAAAACATGCAGCACTTTAGTCCTCACAATACCTGATTTCAAATTATACTACAGAGCCATTGTAATAAAAGTGACATGTCACTGTCATAAAAACAGACATCTGAATTAATGGAGTAGAATAGAGGACACAGAGACAAACCCAAAAAACTGTCTTGACAAAGAATCTGCAAACATACATTGAGGAAAAGACAACCTTTTTAACAAATGGTACTAGGAAAATCAATCTCATAAAATAAATAAAACTAGATCCATATTTCTTACCCTGTAAAAATAGTCTACTTGAAATAGATGAAAGACCTACGTGTAGGACCAGAAACTATGAAACTGCTGGAAGAAAATATAGCGAAAACACTCCAATGTATAAGCACAGGCCACAACTTTCTGAACAGGACTACTATGGCTCAATAAATTATATCAAAAATTGATACATGTGATTGTATCTAAGTACAAAACTTCTGCACAGCAAAGGAAATGATTAAGGGTACAAAGAGTCTACAGAATGGGAGAAAATCTTGCGGGCTACTCTTCTGACAGAGGATTAATATCCCGAATATATAAGGGTCTGCAGGCATCACCAAAAAATCAAATAACCAATTCAAGAAACAGACAAATGTACTGAACAGACTCTTTTCAAAGAGAGTACAAATGGCCAACAATTTTATGAAAAAAATGTTTAACCTCTTTATCTATCATGAAAATGCAAATCAAAACTACTTTGAGACTCTACCTTGCTCCAGTCAGAATGGCAATCATCAGGAATATAAATAATGACAAACACTGGGAGGGATGTGGGGGGAAAGCAACTTTTGTATAATTTTGATGGGAATTTAGAGTAGTACTGGTACTATGGAAATAGTATAGAGATTCCTCATAAAACTAAAACCAAAAACTACCATATGGCTAGGCACGGTGGCATATCCCTGTAATCCCAGCAGCTTGGGAGGCTGAGGCGGGAGGATTGTGAGTTCAAAGCCAGCCTCAGCAAAAGTAGGTGCTAAGCAACTCATCGAGAACCTGTCCAAATACAAAATAGGGCTGGGGATGTGGCTCAGTGCCCCTGAGTTTAGTCCCTGGTACACCTCCCAAAAATAACATCAACAACAAAAACTACCATATGAGCCAGTTATACTACTCTTCTGTATTTGCCCAAAAGAACTAAGGTCAGTATACTTAAGTGAAACATACATTCCTATACTTGTTGAATAACCATTCACAATTGCCAAGTTATGGAATCATCCTAAATGTCTGTCACAGATGACTAGATAAAGAAAATGTATATATACATAATGGTGTTTTATTCAGCCATAAAAATGAAATTATGCCATTTGTGGGAAAATGGATGGAACTAGAGAGTAAAATATCAAGCAAAAAATGTCAGACTTAAAATGACTGGTATTGAATGTTTACTCTCCTGTGGAAGCTAAAGAGAGAAAGAAAAAAGATGTCATAAAGCAGAAGAAAATGTTATGGGTTGGATCTAGAAATATCCTGTGAAAAAGTCATATGATAGGTAATGCAGCAATGTTCAGAGGTGAAAAGACTGAATTATGAGAAGTTTGATTAATGTATTTGATGGGTTAATAATCTGAATGGACTATTGGGTGGTAACTGTAGGCAAGTGGGCATGGCTAGAGGCATCCCCTTGGGAACTGTATCTTTTCCATGGTTCCTCAGCCCAGCCCACTGACTCCTGACTAGCAGAAGCTAAGCAGATTTTTCTCCTTAAAGTCTCTGCCATGGTGTTCTTCCTTACTCAGGCCCAAAGGAATGGACCATGAACTGAATCCTCTAAAATCATGAGTTGGAATAAAACCTTCTTCCTCTAAATTGTTCCTAATTGTCTTACTTTCACTGGAACAATTTTAAATTGTGTTGTATCTTAAATCTTGGTTTCCATGTTTCATTGCTCGCATATTGTTAGTACAAGTGATTATTGTTTATCAATGTTACACGCTGTGACACTGTTAAATGCATCTGTTAGATGTATATTGTTTGTAAGTCCCTAATGGCTCCCCATGCCTTTTCTTCATCAGTTGATATGATCACATATTTTTTTCTTCAATAGCCTGTTGATGTGTTTGATTGTATGGATTGCCTTTTGAATATTTAGACAAAACTGCCATTTGTGGAATAAATCATACCTGAAAATGGTGCATAATTGCTATATATAGTATAATGTGCTTATTTTTTGTGTGCTAAAGTAATAATTACTTAAAATTTCTTTTAACATAAAAGCTTTCAAAATGTATATATTTTAACACAAAAATTTTTATAGTATTGGAGATTTAACCCAGGAGCACTCTCTCACTGAGCTACAGCTCCCATCCTTTTTTATATTTATTTTTATTTTGAAACAGGGTGTCACTAATTTGTTGAGACTGGCCTCAAACTTAATGATCCTCCTCCTCCTGCCTCAGTCTGCTGAGTCACTGTGATAATAGGTATGCACCATCATGCCTGGAATTTTTTTTAATACACATATACAAATCTTTAACACACTATTTAGACAGTGAGATTTTGCTTCTGTTATTTATATATAGAAGTTTAACATGCTTTTCCAAATATTTCTAGTTTATGCCTTTAATGTATTTCAAAATTTTGAGTTAATTTTTTTTATATTTAAAAAATACTCCACCTGTGTGGCCCATCAATATGATCGTGTGTGTTTAACTAGTAGAATAAATGAAAGATATTCAAGAGGAAGGATGGAAGGCAAAGGAGAGTTACTGGAGAATTAAATTGATCAAATTGTGTTTTGTGAATGAATGACTTATGTCACAGTGAATCCCACTCTTATGCATAATTATAATGAATCAAGAACATCACAATAATTACATAACAAATATGTGATTCCAGCATTCAAATTCCTTTTTCTTTAAAGGATTATTAAAATATTTTCCACTTCTTAAGGTTCAGAGTTTTTGCTTGCACTATTAATGAATGATTTTGATAGCATTTAAATAATATTTAAATAATATTTTTGTGACACATTTAGGCTGAGTGCCAAATGCCTAACATATGTTAGCTTTCATAATCTCCATATGGATTTATGACTAAATCATTGAAAAACATTCATACTATTTTATTTTATTTTTTTTGTCTACAATTTTATTACAAATAAAGACAGTTCTACTTATAGACATCATAAGGGATAGGCCTTATTAGACTCAATTTGTAAATAAAGAAAGTAATAAACACAAAATTAATTAATCATCCATATTTTCACAAGTAGCAATTATTAAAGTTTATAATTTAACCACATAATTTGTCAAACATAATTTTTCTCCATTTTTTATATTAGATAAAATTATACTTCAACAGATCAAATAATTGTAACTAAGAATGATGTGCTCATTTGGGGCCATTGAGTTATTTATTTAATATTGTTGGATAAGAAAACACCTCAAAACCGACTAATTTAAAATAAAAATGTACTACTCTTGCTATTTTCTTGGTACTGTGGGGAGAAACTCTTGTCTGAGTGATCTAACTTCAGTAGCTATGAGTCTGCCAACTGGCTTCACATCTGGAAATAATGCAGTGCTTGGCAGGGATGCCTTTTCTCTCTTCCATGTGGCACTTATCCTCCAGCAGGATAGCACTGGATACTTCTAGTTAGATAAATAGGTCCAGGGAAGAGTTTGGAAACTTGTAAAATGTTTTGAACTTTGAATTGAGAAATGTCACATTAATAATAAAATTGACATATTGTTTAAAAAAATTACTTAGCTATTCATATTCAGTAAGTGAGGAAATAAACTCTGGATTTCAATAGGTGGTATGCAAAGATATACCGTAAAAGTCAGGTACAAAGATTGTGTGAAGAACTGGAGCAGTTGACTACAGCTGACACAATGACACCATTGTGACATGATTGAAGTTAGGTATATCCACATTTCATATTTAACACTTTAAAATTATACACTGATGTTCACTTTTGTTAAATAATTAACCATATTTTCAACAAAAACAAAGCAAATGAAGGGAATAAAATCTTTATGAATGTTTTATAAATTAGAGAATATTTACAAATTTACATTTTCTTGGACAAAGATTGGAATATTTTTATCTTTGACATTCTGGGGAATCATGATCATTTCAATTGTCATCATCTCCCCCTCCCTCTCTTACTTCCTCCTCTTTTCTTTCTTTTTCTTTTTTTGGCATTGAATTTTTTTATTTGGGATTGAACTCCGGGGCACTCGACCACTGAGCCACATCCCCAGCCCTATTTTGTGTTTTATGTAGAGACAGGGTCTCACTGAGTTGCTTAGCGCCTCGCCGTTGCTGAGGCTGGCTTTGAACTAGAGATTCTCCTGGCTCAGCCTCCCTAAGTGTTGGGATTACTGGCTTGCGCAACCGCACCCGGCTTCCTCCTCTTTTCTACCCATGAAATTCCTAAAGAAAATTACAAAGTGTTATCAAGCATATTTTACCATTCTTAATTCTGGTCATCTTTTTTTTGTATTTATTTCTTACATTCTTTTCACATGACAGTAGAATATATTTTGAAATATTATACATACAGAGAATAAGTATAACTTGTTCCGGTTAAGATCCCATTATTGTTGTACATGATGTGGAGTTACATCTTTAAGATGTACTGAAGACAAATAACCAAAAAGAGTCTGGACATCAGGGATCCTTCAGATCTTCCTTCAAATTCATGTTTGAACTGAAATTTTTCTAAATACTAGTTTTAATGTTATTTAAACCTCTTTGAGGTTTACATTGGGACAGACTAAAACAGTTGTCAGAATTTTTCACTTTTTATAATATTCAAAAGTTGAAAATGTATAAATGCTTAGAAAGGTTTTTTGGGGGGAGGACAGTACTGGGGATTAAACTCAGGACCACTTGGCCACTGAGCCACATCTCCAGCCCCATTTTGTATTTTATTTAGAGACAGGGTCTCACTGAGTTGCTTAGTGCCTCACTTTTGCTGAGGCTGGCTTTTAACTCATGATCCTCTTGCCTCAGCCTTTGGAACCACTGATCACAGGCATGTGGCGCTGCTCCCACAAGTTATTTATTTATTTTTTGTTTTGTTTTTAATTGGTGCTAGAATTGGTTTTATACCTCTGCTTGACTGTGTTGAAAAATATGGAACTTCAAACAGTGAGAAATATCTGAAAATGATTCTCATCCCTGTGTCAATAGCATCTATTTTTTCTGATTAATGATACATTGTCCAGTGTGTTCTGGCTATTTAACACAAACAAATGATAAATGTTTAAAATAGAAATTCTAAGTACCCTGATATTATTGTTACACATTGCATGCATGTAATTGAATTATTGGACCACATATATATGTACAATTATTATATGCTATGTCAATAACGTTTTTGTATAAATGAACTGATTCAGTTTTTTCAAACTTAAGCAGTGCTGTCATGACTTTATAAAAACACTCAGGAAAGTGACCAAACCAATGCTGAAAGGTAAAGGTTTTTGTTTTACTCTCATAAAATAATTTCAAAATAGGAAATCCTTGGTAGTTGTGAAAACTCTAAATCAACATCTCGATTTCTTTCTCTCATATCCATCATTTCTACTGCAATTCTGTTGTCAAGTTCATCTTAAGGTTATCTGTTTTTCTTTGCAAATTCAGTCATCATCTCTGTTTCAAACAGAAATAGACAAAAGAGGGATCTTCAAAAGGGTCATACAAAAACAATTACCTTTTTTCAAAGAGCTTTCTTGAAAAGCTGATTCAGTGTTTCTCCTTATATCCTATTGGTCTTACAAATCTTCAAATAAAGCTGGGTAATGAGGCATATGTCTGGCTGTAATTCAGAACTCTGATTCCAGAGAACTTAGAAAAAAAAGAGGATATTGGATTGGTACTTTGTGTCCCAAATGCCAAAAACAATTTGTATCCAGTAAGATCCAGCAGACTGATTATTTATAACTTTATCCACACTGATGCTTACAGATGTTAGTTGGAGGAAGTATTCTTGAAGAAAATTATATACAACACAACTCTTGGGGTAAAAGTGAATAAAACACAATATTAGTACATAAATGGTACTTATGGAGTTAAGAAGTACACAAATATGTAATCATATGTAGTATTTCCAAATCTGATTTCTAAGTCTGATTCACTTTAAAAAATTAAAGTCAAAGTTAACTACCAGTCTCCCTTTATTGAAGTTTATCGTGCATGAAACATAGATGACATCTGGGTTTAAATATTACAAATAGCACACTAAAAAGAGAAAAAGGAAGTTTGAATGTTCAAAAAGTTTTATAGACAATATACCTGAGCGGTGGCTAGGCCCTGGAAAGTCTTGAACATTTCAGGGAAAAACAAAAAATAAAAACTTCTTTTCATATATATTAGGATATTTCTGAGATAGTCTTGTTTATAAGAAGCTTAACACACATGCACTCCTGATTACACAAATATCATTTTAACTGGCATTCATTATAAAGTTTAGTTACTGAGATCAACTTTTGTATTGCATTCTCAATTAAAGTTGAAGATTTTCAATTGCTGAGATTTTTGCAGTGAAAAACACATTATGGATTTCTTGTATCAAAGGCTATCTCCAGTTTAGCACTCTGCATTCCTACTTCTGATCTGCTCACCCATAGTGAGCCTACACACTGACCAATGAAACCAAGAACTGAATTTGCTCTTAATTACCTGTCTTTTTTTATTTATTCTTCTAAGAGACAGCTGGTCTGATGGCTCGCTATAGGTCTTTCCTGTAATCATTAAGCATTTCAAAGAGCAGTTGGTTTATATTAAAAGTTCAATAGGGCATAACAATTTCTCTTCATCTTCAGAGGTAACATAATTCACTCTTGTTCAGGTGGTATATGAGAAACCATTCCACTGAAGAGCACGGAAAATTAATGAGTTTGAAGGCAATTGAGCTATATTTTCAAAGAGTGTGAACATTGAACTAGACATATTGTGTTTATATCCTGCTCCAAAGGCATTATGATAGTATTACACACTGGTCTATAAAGAAATGAAACTACCTTACAGTGACCCTCAGGTCAGCCAACATTCAGACCAGTAAAATAGTGGAGTCAGTGGAGTCTGCCTTGAGCAGAATTCAAAGGTGAACGATAGAGAGAACTGACACCTCAGTTTTCCAAGGAACAGTAATGAAAACGATAAATTTACAATAAAAAGAAAAATTCATTTGATAAAAGGTAGAGGATAAAAGAATGTATTGAGAAATCACTTTTAAAGACATTTTGTGGAATATACCCAGTGGGAATCCTACTCTAGAAGTAAAGAATATTGGGCTTCTCCAGAACAAAGAGAATAAAATTCTTATTAATTAAATTTAGTTAAGAGTCTTCATTCCCTAAGAATGTGTTTTCCATTGATAAAAAGTTTGAACACTGTGGGAAAAAAACATAATAATATATCTCATTTCAGTCAGGTCTTTGGAGGAAAAGTAATTTTATGGTTTCTGACAGGAATTAAGCTTGATTAATTAGACTAATCCCTTCAAACTATTCTAATGATTTTCAGAATAGTAAATATTTTCTATTTTATAAAGTTTAAATAATATACCTAAATATGCAACTCTTCATTGTCATTATACTTTTCCATGTGCACACATACACATGTGTATGTGCGTGCTTTAAATTCTTCTGAAGTTGCTTACTAAATCTAGTTTTCTGGATTTACTAGGAATATTTTTGTAGTTTAAAAGGTTTCATAATATTTATTCTTTGCTTAAATTTTAATTATCATAATTAGTGACATTTTGTGTTTAGTGATTATTCATGATTAAAAATGATTTGTTTTCTTAATGCATCTCATATTAGCTTTATTTAATAAAATATTTTTTTAGAACAGATTTAAGTTTAAAATATTGAATACAAAGTACAAAATTCGTATACTCCCTCTCACTTGGTCTCATTTTCCAGTTTTTTCTGTTATCATATATATATATATATATAATGTAATATAATACTATATCTTCATTAGTGCTATATATTTTTACAAAAAAGGGCAAATGTAAATACATTATTATAAATTAATGTTTATGATTTAAGTTAGAGTTTACCCTCTGTTGTGCATTCTATCAGTTTTGATAAATGTATGACAAATCTAAACCATTTGTTTTACATAGCATAGCTTTATTGCACTATATACCCCGAGTTTCTCTCTCTTCATATTTCCTTATTCATTCATCTGTTCATGAGATATAGGCTGATTTCATAAGTTTGCTATTGTGAATAGTGCCACAAAAACATGGGTATGCAAGTATCTCTTTTGGATGCTGAATTCACGCCCTTTGGTTATTATATACCCAGGAGTGATATAGATGTATAGTATAGTAATACTATTTTAAGATTTTGTTTTGTAGAATCTCCATATTGTTTTTCATAGTGATCAAACTAGTTTGCCTTGTGATCAACAGTGTATAGTGTTCTTTCTCCCAACATCTCCACTTGCATTTGTTATTTTTTTTAAATAGCCATTCTAATGGGGGTGTGATGAAATTTCAATGAGGTTCATATATTTGTAAATCATTCATATTTCTTTTGAGAAATATCTGTTCATATTATTTACCCATTTATTGATTGGATGATTTGTACTTCTGTTGGTAATTTTTTTTAGTTCTTTACATATTCTGGATATTAATAATCTAATAATCTGTCAGGTGAAAAGCTAGCAAAGATTTTTTCCCATTCTTAAGATTTTCTCTTTACTCTCTGTTGATTGCTTCCTTTGCTCTATGAAAGCTTTATAATTTGATATGATCCCATTGGTCAATTCATTCTTTGATTTCCTTAACTAGCAGAGCCCTATTTGGAAAGTTTGCCTCTGTCAATATCAGAAGTGTTTCTCCTATTTTTTTTTCCTAATGGCTTAATATTTTAGGTCTTACAATAAGGTCTTTGAACAACTTCAAGTGGTTGATTTTTTTTACAGGGTGATAGATAGGGATCTAGTTTCAATTTATTACATGAGGATATCAAGTTTTCCCAACATCATTTGTTCAACATATGTTTGGCACCTTGGTTGAGAATAAGATGGCTGTAGATAAGTGAGTTTATTCAGAACTCTTTAGTAACTAATTTTAAAGATATTGAGAGGATGATATGGTGAATGAAGAAATCAAAATAATAATTTTTAAATGATCAATGAGTTCATAGATGATACAAATAATCACCTGAGCAAAGTATTAGAGACGATTTAGGATATGAAATAACAATTCAACAAAGATATAGAGATTATTAAAAAAATGTTGGAAATTAAAAGCTCAATAAGTCAAATAAATCCAGGAATTTAAAAGCAGGAGTGAAGCTCTATATTCTAATTCCCTGGCATGTCAAACACTCAAGTTTGAGGTTATTAGTGTTCTTTTTCTTTTTATATTTTATGTTAAGCAATACTCATCAGCTTTAGCCTTCTGAAAGTGGGGGAGATCATCTTAGTACTTCTGGATGTATGGACTCTGAAGTGCTTTATCCTAGATTGGCTCAGCAATTTACTCATCTGATCATACCTACATGCTATGTAATTGTATTTGTCAAAAAGCTGATTATAATTGCTATAGATCAAATGAAAAATCCCTTACTTTTCATTGATCATTTTAAATAATCTAATAATAATTCTGCATATAAAGATCACAACATGTAAAGAAAAATTGTAGTCATCCAGAAGGAAGTCAATTTTTCCAACTATCCAATCATCCATTTACTCAAAAAATCTACATTAATCATCTTCTATGTGCCAGACACAACATTAGAAACTAGATCTCACTGTTTTATCTCAGCGTATCAGTCAGGCATGATAGTTCCTCCAGGTGCTCTTGTTTAAGTCCAACAGAAATCACTATCATCACTACCATTTATTGACTGCCAGATAAATACTCTGCAGAGCATAGTGTATACTGCTTCTCTGGGATATCTAGCACCACACAGAAATACATCTTTTTTTTTCTAATTTGACACTCCAGCATATGCTACTAGACAACAGTTATCTCTCCGAGAGTTCAACTGTTCCTTTTCAAGGGTCCTCCAAGTAAGACTTGGGACAAATTTTATCTACATTTTAGTTAAAATATATTTTCAATGTACACAGCCAGTAAAAACTTAAGAAACTGAATGATCAACTAGCTTATAATTTGACAATAAGCACAGCATTATCCACATTTGAGTAGCCTACTATGGTCAAATAACAGAGATAGAGTTATATGTATAATATTTTTAACAGTTCTGAGTTTTATTTTTCATATTATGCCCATCCATGTTTTAATTTGAATATCACTTTTTGTTGCTTGACAAGTGTCACTGCTTTCTGTGCTAGTCAGCAACATACAAACTCTGTTTTCACAGCCTGTTCCTATGGTCTGAATGTATGTGTCTTCCCAAAATTCCTATTTTGAAATCTAATTTCCACAGGGATTTTAAAATTCAACACGAGACTGGAATGTTGTAATTTTTGATAGATTTCTAAAGATAATGCAATACATTTTATGGATTAATAACTATTTTATTTGGTCACACTAATTTTTGTAAATCTCTCATTCTGTCCATGTTTGAGTTCTATAATATCATATTTGTCTACCTTTTACCTATTATCTAAGCATTGTTCTTCATCTCCTCCACTTTCTCCTCCTCGTGGATTTGTTACCTTCCCTGGATTGAACACTTATGCCAACTTGTTCAAGGGTAACATATATGGTTGGGGCTCCATATCCCCTTGGTACTCAGGGCATCATTATATGCCTATAATTTTATTCTTCAAGTGCCTTCAGTCTTTGAGGCTTAACTCTGGCCAGAGAGCTGATCTGTAATAGCAGTATGGGGCGTGACAGAAGTATTAGGCAATGAAGGTTCTTAGAAGTAGTACATGGCATTGTCAATACATATAACCCAGATTTTTTTCTCTCTTTGAATGGAAAAGGCAGAGTGGATAAATTCCAAGATGTTTTAGTCTGTAGAGTCAATGAAAGTTGTACACACAGGCAATCTGTTCACAACCTACTCTTCCTTTCCATGTCTCATTTCTTCATTTCCTGCCAGTGCTATATGAAATTATTTCTTAACTAATCTACTTTCACTCAAATATCATTAATTCATAATCTACTTCTTAGGTTACTCAACCTAAAACAGCCATATCACTTAACCTTTTAAGGTTCAATTTAGTTACATGATATAGTGATAAAATATTGAACTACATACAGGATTTTTGAGTATTAAAGAAACTATGTAAAGCACTATGTATAATAAAATATTTTTTCATGAGGTCTATTATTTCTTTCTTATCTCCCATATTAAATATTTGCTCATTATAAATAATCCTTGTGGGCTGCAGCTGAAGCTCAGTGGCAAAGTGCTTGCCTTGCATGTGTGAGGCCCTGGGTTACATTACATCCTCAGCACTACTTAGAAATAAATAGGTGAAATAAAAGCAAAAAGTGTTGAAAGAGAACAGCAACAGAAATCAAGAATTCACCCTAAATTCTTACATGGCAGGAGTCAGTTTATGTAATCTGGAGCTACCCACTTTGAATGGAGCATGTAATCTGCTATTATCTTAACAATAAAATTGACTATCAGTTGTTACTCAGTGTCACTTGCTTTTTTGTTTGTCCTTAAGAAATGTCAGGATAAAGTGAAATGTTTTCTGTAAGCATGTCTCCATACAAAGAAGGAAAACAAAGAAAAAGACCAAAAATTTTATTGTTTAAACAGATGTGTTAATTTTGTTAATTTATGGAAATGAATTCAATTTCTATGCCTTTAATTTGCAAAGTACAAACTACTCCATGCATTTTTGCAGGTTTGTGAATCTACTTAAGTGGAAAAATAAAGTATCTTCAGTGTTTGGTTGATTTTGGGATTGAGCTCATAGGTTCTATACCACTGAGCACACAAAACCCAGCACTTTATTTTATCCAGACAGAGTCTTTCTAAGTTGTCCAAGTTGTGGAGGCTGGCCTCAAACTTGGGATTCTCCTACCACAGCCTCCCAAGTTACTGTTATTGCAGATATATGCCATAAGCTTAGCTTGTTTCTTAAGTCTTATATTAAGTGATCTATATTTTAGAATCAATAATCCATCTTAGTCTATAGCTACAATTGTTTCATTTGTTTGTTTGTTTGTGCTGGGGATCAAACTCAGATTATTTCCATTCCAGCTTCCATTTGCTAAGTAAATGTTCTACCACTGACATAAACTTCCAGTTCCTACAGTTTTTTTTTCTGAATTAGAAAAACAACTTGAATATCTTTCTTTTGTAAGCATATTTTTCAGAGTTGATAGAAGAGGTCATTTACATACATCTGCATCACTTATGTTCTCTCTCTCTTTCTCTTTTTCCCCATATGGAAAACTACTATTTAATTATAATAAAGAGGAGTAGAATAATTTTATAGAAATCTAGTGTTCTCTACCACTATCACTGTTATAGTTTGAATCTTGAATGACCCCCAAAGGACCATGTCTTAAAGGTTTGATCCCCAACTTGGTGCTATTGAGAGGCCACAGAACCTTTAAGTTGCAGGGCCTAGCAGGAGGTTATTAGTTCACTGATTTGGGACTCTATTTCTTTACTCTTTCTCTTTTGACTTTCTGGTCATGAGGTAAAGAGTTTAGCTCCTCCAAAAACCTCCACTATGATGTGCTGCCATAGGCCCAAAGCAGTGGTGTTTGAAACCCCTGAAAACATAAGCTCAAATAAACCTTTTCTCTTCATATGTACATGTTCAATATCTCACATTTTCATTACAGTGAGAGCAAACTGACCAACATAATCACATTATTTCCTACTCCAGGAATGTCATCTTTTTTCTTTTTTTTTATATCCAAGCTGTTTTTCATAATCCAACTTGAGTAATACCTGCTACTTAAATCTTCCTCAGTTAGACTTAATATTCCTTTAATCTCAGAGAGTGATTATCAGTGCCTCTGCCTGATATACAAATGTGTTTAAAATTTACCATGTGATCTAATCAGTTCTATTTTTTTTTTTTTTTTTTTTTTTTTTTTGCCACTGTGACCAAAAGACCTAACAAGAACAGCCTAGAGGAGGAAAAGTTTATTTTGGGGCTCAGGGTTTCAGAGTAGTTAGTCCATAGATGGCTAACTCCATTCTTCCAGGTCTGAGGTAAGGCAAAACACATGGCACAAGGGTGTGTTGGAACAATGCAATAAAATACCACCCACTGAACATATTTCATCCTCTTCCTGAACAAAGAATTATTGTACAGGTAACTATTTTTCAATTCACATTTTTATTTTGCAGAATTTCCCTCCAGTTTTACAATACATTTTTTAAATGCAAGTATTTGAATATGCATATAAGACCAAAGGTTTCAACATAAAACTCAGTAAATTACATATTAAAAAAGTTTATTTGTTGGTAGATTAGTCTGAAAAAGTTATCAGCAGACTTTACATGGCTTGTCTCAGACCATATTTTTGTGATTATTCTCATAATTTAACTTGATTTTTAAAATTCTTTTCCTATTTTTAATAAGGAAAAATTTGAACTTTTTTGTAGCCACTTATACAAGCAATCATTTGCCATTAATAAAATGCTCTCCAAACCAATTGTCAAGTCTTAGCATTCATATGTAGTCAAGATTGTCAAATATCAAGACTATATATCAAATGTTTTGGCACACAAAGCATATGGAATTTTGTACTAATCAGATTTTTCCACTTAATGTACTGGCTGAACTGTTTCTAACCAAATGATGACTGAGAAAACTGCCTGAATGATTAATGGTGAATATTTTTACTTATACATGAGCAGAAAAAGTTAAATCAAATGTCCAAATGTAATGAAAATCACAAAATAAAAATGTAACAAAGGAGAAATCATGCAACTAAAAAATTAGAGGAAAAGGCAGAAAGACATAAGAAAAGTGGAAAATAGCTATTGTGTAGTTAAGAAGTACACATTAAAGGATGCTGAAGAAAAACTAACAAATCTATCATCAGTTAATAATAAAACTGTTAAGTAAAAGGTACTTGAAAGAGCATTTAATATAATACAAGCACAAAGTATAATGTAGAAAAATGGCACAATGTTTTAAAATTATAAAACGTCAAGAAATAAGCATTGTAGAAAATATCATAACAAAAAATGTACATAATTTTAAAATACCAGGATAGAATTGAGACTAAACACTTTGGGTGCAACAATAAATGTAAAAGGACTTAATTGTATTCATCAACAAAAAAAGTTAAGTTGTTATCTTAAAACAAAACTTAGATAAGTAGTGTATATTAAGGAGACGTGAAGCATGGTGCTGTAGGTAGGTAAAAACACAGGGGTGGGTTGAAGTTTACCAGGAAAATAGAAACAAAAGAGAATAGGAATGGTAATTTTATATCAATAATGATGGAGTTCAAGCTCAGAAGCATTAAAAACAGTATATATTTTGCTGGTAAAATCTATAGTTCATGAATATATAACATTTTGAGTATCTATACATCAAATGGCATGGTAAGCATTTGTATTAAGCAAAGATTACAGTTTGTAGAGTGAAACAGATAGAAATATACTAAGTAATGGAGACTTTAATATAATACTTCTGGGGCAATATGTTTCAAGTGGGCAAAATTAAAATAAGTAAGTAAAGAAAGATTTAAGCAATGTAACTGATATCTACATGACATATTTATATCATGCATGTATATGACATACATATATATCACTGTATCTGACAAATATATGGATGATACTTCCATAAAGTAGAAATATATTGACACTGATTACAGTGTAACAAGAATAAATCTACCCATCTCTTTATTAAATTATAGAAACTGAAGAGGGAATAGCAGAAATATTGAGCACTATTTTTCAACATCACTATAAATCCATAATTAGTGTAAAATTAGAAGATGAAATAGTTGTACAAATTTTACTGTTATCAACTACAATAAAACAATAAACATCTATTTGTCTTACAGTTCTATGGTTCAACAATTTAGGTCAGGCTTGGCTCTTGGTCCTCACGGCACTTGGTGGACACAGTTTTGTGTTTGTGGATTTTTTTGCTCATTCTTAGGAGGCTGCTCAGGATGGTGGTAAGATGTCTCAGATCAGACAGATTAAATGTCTCATACTGTGTCTCTTTCCTATAGTTTCTGATTCTGCAGCATGTTGGCTCAATTTTGATCCATGGTAGCAGCAGGTTTCAAAGAGAAAGAATCATACAAAGCCTCTTCAGACATTAATTTGGAGCTGGCATCCTGTCACTGCTCACAGTTGCCACCTTCTATTTGCAAAAGCAAAAAATCAGAAAACCAACCTAGACTGAGATTATGGAGTACTAAAACCACTTCTTGATAAAGATATCCACAATGTTACATTTCAAATGGTATGAATGCAGGAAGGACTAAGGAATTATGGTCATCTTTTCATTCTATAATGCAGGACACAAAATCAACTATTTTAAAATAATATTGACTATTTTTAATACCATACTTACTCATGTATGTATTCTCAAATGTAATCAGTGTTTACTACATTCAAAACACTTTTCTAGCTTTAATAATAGTAAACAAGTCATTAATTTTTGTGTCCAAGTCATAAACTGTAAGAAAATATTCAAACATATTTGTCTAAAAAATATTTTACAAATCAGTGGCAACTGTTTCTGTTGCCTTTCAAAGATTCATACGTTTATATATCCATGCTTTTGTATAACTATCCTTGTTAGTTCAGGTTCCTACTTTGTTGGCTTTTCATCACGGTGACCAGAATACCTGTCAAGAGCAATTTAGAGGGGGGAGTTTAATTTGGGCTCATAGTTTCAGAATTTCCATTCCAGCTTGATTGACTCCATTGTTCTGGGTCCCAGATGAGGCAAAACATAATGGCAAAAGCTCCTGGTGGAGTAAAGCCTCAGCCCATGGCAGCCAGAAAGTAGAGAGAGAGAGAGAGAGAGGATCCAAGAATAAATATAATCCCCAAGGGCATGTTCCCAGGTGAGGAACCTGCCTACAGTTACTACCAAGAATCTATGCAAATTTGTAATTCATCAAATCTGTTGATCCACTGACTAGGTTAAATCTCTCATATTATGATCATTTCACCTCTGAACATTCTTGCAGTGCCAGTCACATGAACTTTTGGGGGTAAACCTCATATCCAAACCATTATAGAATAAGTTAAAGTTGCTAGAATACCACTTTGGAGTTTGGATTTAAAAGCTCTGGCTTCTGTTTGGTTCACTCTTTGTTGCTTTCTCACTGGCTCACTCAGACAGAGGGTATTTACCATATAGTGAGCTGCCATATGGAGAGAAACAGAGGCATAGAATGTCAGGGACGGAAGACTCTAACAATAGCCAGTGGGAAACTGCAGCTCTCAGCCCAACAGTTTTGGGAAGAACTGAATCCATTGGACTATAAGAAAGCTTCAAATAAATCCTTTCTCTATTTTACTGATAGTCTGCAGAATCAATCACCACTTTTATTCCTCCATTGCGTGATATCCTGAATCAGAGAAACTAAAAGGCTGTGGCCAAAGGTATTCCTGGAACTAAAAACAAAACAAAACAAAACAAAATGATGGATATTGTTATTATATTTGTTTATTTTAAGCCAAAAACTTTTCTGGCGATTTATTATCCAGATTTCAATTAACTACCACAAAATCAATAAAATTTTAGATATCATAAAAAAAAGAAGACAAGATTCAGTAAAGAAATATTTTAAGAAGAGCAGATTGACCAATATTGGCAACACATATAACAAAACAATGTTAACAAATGTAAATGGTTCTTAATATTCATGAGGAATTCTTAAAGAAAAAAATTAAATAGGTAAACAAATTAAGAAAGAGAAATATGAGATGTAAAAAATCTACAAAATGACAAAATTAAGAAAAAATGTTTTGGGGAACTGAATGCTCATCCCATCCATTGTTCATTAAAATGTAAATAATTGAATTCTTATGGAGGACAATTTAGGTACATCTTAAAACTGATTGAAACTTAAAATCTATGTAGTATCTGACTTTTAATACTTCCTCTAAAGCTGTAACACTAAAAAACAGAGTGAATTTTCATATATAAATGTATACTCTGTGTAGTTACATAGGTAGCAAAAAAACTAGGAAACAACGTAATTGTTCATACTTGAGAAATCATTTAAATCAACAAACAGCATATTTTAGAGTGAATATTGTATCTCTATGGAAAAATGAATTTCATTGTGGATAGGTTATGTAAAAACACTCAGTTTCCAAACTATGATTCAAGGTGTCATGTGATGTGTCATAAAATGTAGAAAACTGGCACAGAGAAAAAGCCTTCTTTTCTGAATAGAATGTATTTTCTTCCTGACTGTTCAGATAGAACCGTATCTATAAAAATTTTCCTCTGCCCTCTGAAGCTCTTCATTATCTTCTGGGATAAGTAGGATAGAAAGTTTGAGAGGAAAAAATATTTCATAAAGTAATGTTCCAACAACTTAATACAAAATTTAAAATATATTTTAAAAACTTTATGGAAAACAATTCACATGGCATATGAATACTTTTCTTTTTTAAAAAAATTACTAGTAAATAATGATCCTCTGATGAGATAATTTTTGTTGTTTTATAAGTAGATGATTCTATAAATGCAGTGACATTGAAAACTCTTGTAGAAAATAGGCAAAGGGTTTTGATTTGACAAAAGTAATTCTCTTCATTTGTAGTGTTAAAGAATAATGATATTCACAAAAGAATTTGAAAGATTTCCCGTAAAGCTTGTATACTTTGTATTTTCATATACTTCTTAACTGAATAACATAGAAAATGGAAAATTCATTAATATATCTATAACTTATCTATAAATGTTAACAAAATTGGTTACTAAATAGTCATAACAATCATTGAATACTGATTTTACCCATATGGGAAAAATATAATGGAACATTTAAGTAATTATATGTGTAACTTATTACCATCTTCAATTGAAATGAATGATTGAAATTAGTCAGACAGCAGATAATATACAAATACAATTTCTGTATATGAAGCAGATTTTTTTCCTTCAGCAATAGATTTACTTTCTTAAGTACACTTAGTAAATGCATATTTTTAGGTTAGTTTTATTGCTCCAAATACTTGCTGATAGTGTAAATTGGAAGTCAAAAGGATATATAGTACTACTAAAATTGTATATATATGTATTATATATATATATTTACTTTTAACACAAAATTCCAAAAGTAGATGAATAACATATAGGTAAATTGCATTAACTTAGTAATATCATAGTCTTATAAGAAGGCACCTTTTTAAAGTGATAAAAAAAATAATAATATCCCTCTACCAAATGGATTAAAAGGTGAGAATGACAGGTAGATTTAAGAAAGAATGGTAAGTTCAAAACAACTGAAGTAGGTGGCTGAGTGTGGAAATCAGAAGAGGAAGTTCAGAGAGGTAACCAGTGACCAAGTCATACACCAAATCAGAGTTAATGGGTTTTCCTTTATGTGAGAGGGAAAGATACAGGAGATTTCACACTGAGAGGTGACACAATCTAACTTATATTAATTTCTCTCTGGATATGTGTACCCTGAACAAAGTCCGTGAAACAAGAGCAGATACAGGGATACTGATTAAGAGGCTATTGAATTAATTTGAGCAAAACCAGAAAAGACAGATTAGACTTGAGCAGTAGCGGTTGCTGTAGAAGAGGCAGTTACATTCTGCATACACTTTCAAAACAATCTATCCCAATTGTTGACAGATTGAGTGTGATACTTTCTATTTCTTATACTCACACTTACTTTATGAACTTGAAAGCAGATAATATTAGAGTCCACAGTTGGTAAAAACCTAAGGAGGCAGACAATGATGGCAGCATTAGTCCTAACAATGACCAGTAGTGGGCACATGACATTCTGGGATGTTATCAAATTTGGAGAAATTTTAAGAGTAAGTTCTTAGAACAATGAAACTACACAAATGTATCAGGGCATGAAAATAAGTGCTTAAAAAAGAAAGTCTAACAAAAGGTAGGAAGTAAAGGAATTTGCATGTGGGGAATGTAGAGTGTGTTATCAGTAGCATGTGGGAAAGACCTTGTAGCATGTGGTCAGTATTATGTGGTGACAAATTAGAAGACAGCAAGTGTATGGAACAATAAATTATTCAGCTTTCCAAGATCAAGCTAAGGAGACAAATTTCATAATCTATATTCCAGTCAACAAATAATGAAGTACTTACCAGTATAAGAAAGTTAGAAATAGACATTGAGTCAAATATCCTGTAATCTGAATATGTTGGGAATGTGTTACTAAGATAAAGGAAGGATTAAATGAAATTTAGGAGAAGGCAAAAAACAAAAACAAACAAATAAACAAACAAAAACCAGGAAAGAAGCTGAAACCCTGGAAAACTGTATCATTGATCTAAAGGTTTTTGATTTTTTTTTAAACTAAACACATTGGATCTAAAAATGAAGGTTGAAAACACATGGATAAGGACAAGTAGCTGAGGAAATGAGGACGTGAGGAAAGTAGGGACCTGGATTGAGACAGAAAGATGTTTTCCAGTGCATTTGCAAATAAAAGAAACCTTAAACATCTGAAGATTATAAGTAAGGAAAATATACTAACTCATATTTCTTAGAAAATAAATATGAAGACATACACAGAAAGAAAGGAGATAAAAATGCATAAACATTAAACTGTACTAAAAAACTCCTACATAACCCTGTACCTGAATTCAGATAGTCTTCTTAAATACCTGGCCCTATTTCCACTCATTTCCCCTGCTTTTAGAAATATATACTCAAAAAATAAAATCATAAGGTGAAAAATATTAAAAAGAAAGAAAACGTAATGTAGTACTGTAGAAGGCATGCAAAAAATGACAATCATATCTTCTGTTTTCCTGCTTCTCATGTTGGCTCTGTAGGCTACTCAACAGACTCTCAATTCTTAGAATACACATTAAAGACACCACACATCACACTGTTTAAAAGATAATGCAAATATATTGTTTAATCATTTTATTGAGGAAATAAAAGAAAAAGACATAAAATAAACATTTATTTCTGCTAGGAAACCTTGGAATCACATCTGAAGTGGCACTTCTTTGTGCTGTTGGGCCCTGTTTCTCTGTGCACCAGATACAGACTTCTTGCATTTGAGAACTGCTTGCATTAAAATTAGACATATTTTTATACCAAAATCTTCAAAGTAGGGTGGTAGAAGAGAAACAAAGCAATTGAGACCAATAAGTAGTTGGCTAGTTATATTTCTCATCTCAAATTCCATCTTAACATAAATTTATTGAATTAAATATTGTTATCTCACATAATGTTCAATTTAACCTCTCTGTCTCTTTTTTAAGTACATGATAAGATTTATCTAAATAAAATAGCCCCTTAGTACAATTTTTAGATGCAAACTCTTTAATTTAGGTAAGTATACTATACATTATAAACTAAATGATTAAATGCCCTTTTAAATCATATGTTCCATTTTATACAATTACTATTTATTCTTATCAAATATAATTCTAAATTTTTTTGAGCATTCAAATTCATATGCATGCATATGTGTATACAAGTCTACTTTAATTCTTCAGTGAGTCAGACATTTTTGATATAAGATTGAACTAGGAAGGACTCAGGATAAATGACTAGAAAATCATAAACTTGGAAATGAGAACAATGTGCTATTTGAATTAATAGGGGAAAAAATGAACACTCTATTTCTAATTATCACCTCACCAGTATAATCTTCTTTTATAGTTCCATTTTAATGACTTCTTATATTTAAAAGAACCCTTGGATAAAATAAGCTATGCTTTGGTCCTCTTATATTTTCTCTGCTTTTATAAAATCTAACCTTTCAACACCTACTTTCTTATTTTTTCATTATTTTCTCTAAACTTTTCCCTCATTCCTCTTTATCCTTGTTAAGCCTTAGTAGCTTTCATTAGTATATATTTTTATAATTTTTATGTGGTTTATGAATAGCTTCAGAGTAAAATGTTATATTTAATCTATTTTCTATCTCTAATAATTTTGATGTCTATATTTATTTTTCAATTTGTTAAATAATACACTACTTGTGCTTCAACACTTTCAAATTTGTGAGTAGTCAAAATTATTTGCTTTAAAAGTTTTTAACATCTTGGTTATTAAAATAAGTCTTCTCTAAATTTTCCATTACACTAAGTGATATATAGTGTGAACATTGTTTTATTATATATAAAACATCATCTTAGGTTTATTTTTATATTAACACTCATACTCAAAATATACTTTTTCAAAAAGCATCAAATTCATGCTTAGAGTTTTACCTTTACAATGATCTCTAAACATAACGAAAATTTTTTAACAAATTTAATATTGCAAAGCCTATAAGTTAATTTTAGCAGAAAATCTCAGGTTTCCTTTTAATTGGAGGTTAGTCCTGGGAGAAAACTGATCTGCTTTCTGATTTTCTCACTGATAGTAGGGCTTTCTTAGAATTTCATGTATCCCAGTCACACCAAAAGCTTTTGAATAGATGAGACTTTTCGACTTCACAGAAAGTTCATACCAGCTCCATCCTAGATATTTCAACTCCCAGGTATCCTTGTCCTTGAATACAGGTTGTCTTCTCTCTTCTCTTATTACTCTTATAAAGAAGTTCTTTCTGTCTTCTGATCCAATCAAATGGTGCTTTCTCCAGAAAAGCTTTCCATTTTGCCCTTTATTCAATAGTAAATAAACCCCTGCACTTCCTCCCATGTTTAACTGAGCAATCTCTTTGTCTTTTTACCTTACTGAACAGAAAATCAGGATTTGAAGGGATTGTTGCTTTTTGCCCCCACTACATAGCTAATGTTTGCTGTACTTACTCCCAAATGCTGCTTTCCCAACTCTGCAACATTGTTTTGAATTAAGTCAAGTTCTATCCATTTTCTAACAATTCTTCTAATCACAAACTATGAATCTTTCAGTCAGACTCCCCATTTTTTGATAATTTTGAATTCAAATCATGTTTTTGCAAACCAGCACATTTCTTTGGTAAAAACAATATTATTATATATAGTCTACTCAGCGCCTGCCTCAATTTCTCATCTCTCTCTGTGATTGTCTTGAATTCATTTGACTTTACCTCAATTTCACCTTATTCAGTCACTCTGACAGCCATATCCAGAACATGTCATCAGTAGGAGCTAGTCCCATTGTGGTCTTCAATGAAACATCTCAGCTTTTCTTTATAGAAATTCCAATCCTTCCAGCTCAGGAATTTCATCTATTTTTTTTCATTATTAGCACATTCAAGGTTAATACTCATTGCTATAGAGATGCCAGTTCACCCTCATATTGATCTTTTGGTGCAGTATTACCCAATCCAAACACAAATCTCATTAATCTGTGTGTGTGTATGTGTGTATGTGTATGTGTGTGTATGTATGTATAGGAAAATCTACAATAAAATTTTGTAATTGATACACAAATACAAACATAAAAAGTAGCATAATGGAACATTTGAGAGGTGTGGGATTGGCACAGAAATATACACAGCAACCAGTGGAACCAAGCTGAGAACCTGAAGAGATTCATAAATACTAATTTAGACACAATAAAATGATACTACAGCCACAATTGGCCAAGGACATACATTTCCTTACATGTAGTTGAAAAAATAGGCATTTCAAAAAAGTGTTTATCTTTGATATTATGCCCTAAAATCAATAAAATAATGAGAGATAATATTTGAAAATATAAACCAGATGTGAAAAATATTTCTTAAATAATGAATAAAAGCAACAGTCTTAAAGGCAAATGTTGCTAAACTTGATGATATGAAAGACAAAATTTTCTATTTATCAAGTTACTTATTGAGTTATATTTTGTTTATTTATTAATTTATTTATTGTGGTTTTGGGAATTGAACCAAGGGAGACTCTGCCACTGAGCCATATCCTTAGCCCATTTTGTTTTTTATTTTGAGACAGGGTCTAGGTTGTGAGGATAGCCTTGAGCTTGTGATCCTCCTACTTCAGGCTCTCAAGTAGCTCATTACAGGCAAGTACCACTATGCCTGGCATCAGATTATATTTTAATGATTTATTAATTTATTATATTTTTATCTAGAATTTATAGTTATGTGTGAGAGAACCATTATAAAAGTAGCTTGTTCAACTATTCTTGAAATGGTTATATCTTTAAATATTTATTGCACACCATTCCTTCTCTCTTATACTTTTCTCTTTTCTAATTTATACATATAGACATATATAGATAAAGATATATATGTACATATACATATATAAATATTTGTAAAGAAAACAAAAGGGAGAGACACAGACACAAAGTTCAATGGCAAAGAAGAGAAAGCTGCACATCCAAGCTGCCAGCTTTATTTATATCAATGTTACCTTAGGTCATTGGGATCATCAGTACATTATTGTTCATTGTATCATTAGGCAGGTTACAGAATAAGCAACATTATGTAGCTTATTTCTCAGTTACATTTTTCCATTATAATATGCAATGTTAGGAGATTTGTGTACCTCTCAAGAAAGTCCATTGTTTGAAGTTACAGTTAGATGGGCAGGTCCAGGAGCAGTGGAGCTTGCTGAAATATTGTAGTTATCTAGCCAGCTAGTTCCTTCATGCCCAGGAGCTATTTGCCTGTGATTAAGGTCGAGGCTGATAAGGCTCTAACACAGAGCCTCTTCATGAAGGGCAATGCTATAGCAGCTAAGCGTTCTATGCTTTGCATAGAAATATTCCCAGTCACTGGGCATCCTACATTTTGTACAAGAACCTTCCCAAGAGCTAGGTATCCTATATTTTTGCAAAGGACTTGCTAGCTACCAAGCATACCACAGTCATGAAGTCATCAGAGACCCTAATCCCAAACACAGAACCCTTACAAATATTTACACACATGGTTATATAAGTATGTATATGTAATTTTTATATGTGTGTATATATACAGATATACACACATATGAATATATATAAATGTATAATTATATATGTAATATTCATACATGTGTATTTATATGCATATATTCATAATTATATATATATTTTGCCATTTGATCTACATACACAGATCTTATATACTCTGTAGTCCTTTTTTGTTTTCAAATGATTCCCCCTCTTGTATGTCAGTTTGGATAAATTCTATTGATATGTGTTCAAATTAATTAATAATTTGCTGTTTTCTTCCCTTTATTCAGATAAATGCATCAAATGTCTTCTTTGCCACAATATTTACTTTTGGCTTCTTTTTAGTTTTTATCCTGCTCCTAAAATTTCCCATTTGTTCTCCCATTTTGTGTACCTTTACAGTAGATATAATTTAATCTATTTTTCACACTTTAAAAATTAATGTCCACTTAATCTAATATTACCTTTAAATATCTTAATCTCTTGATGTTGGCTAACATTTTCTTGGCTATTCCATCTTCATTGTATACACTGTATACAAATAAACTGTAGAGCTCACTCTCACTACTTTTCTTTAACATAGTGCTAGGAGTTTTGGCCAGAACAATCAGGAAGGAGAAAGAAATAAAGAAAATCCATAGAGGAAATCAAATATTGACTACTGGCAGATAGCATATTCTCATATATAGAAATCCCAGAAGACTCCATCCCCCAAGGGGAAAAAATAAGAAGAACTATTAGAATTAATAAATTATTACAACAAATTTGTAGGATACAAAATCAATGCCAGTATAAAATTATCTAAAGCAGATACAAAAAGCAATCCCAATTACAATAAAAAAAGAATTAAAAATCACCTAGGAAGTCGGGCGCTGTGGCACATGCCTGTAATCCCAGCACTTTGAGAGGCTGAGGCAGGGGAATTGTGAGTTCAAAGCCAGTCTCAGCAATGGCGAGGCACTAAGCAACTCAGTGAGACCCTGTCTCTACATAAAACACAAAATAGGGCTGAGGATGTGGCTCAGTGGTCAAGTATCCTCGAATTTAATCCCCAGTACAAAAAAAAAAAAAAAAAAAAAAGAACAAAAAACCACCTAGGAATGAATTTAACCAAAAAGGTGAAAAATGTCTGCAATGGAAATAAGAACACAATAATGAACGGAATTAAAGAAGACACAATAAAATGTAAAGAATCCCCTGCCCGTGTGTTGAAAGAAACAATTTTATTAAAATATCCATACTAACTGAAGTAATGTACAGATTTGATACAATCTCTATCAAAATAACAATAACATTTATCACAAAACTAGAAGGAATGCATTTATATGAAACCACACACACACACAAATTCCTGTTAGACAAAGCTATCTTGAGCAAACAGAATTAAAGAGGAGACATTACACTGACTTCAAAATATATGGCAAGCTGAGGTAATCACAACAGCATGGTACTGGCATAAAAACAGACACAAACACTAATGGAACATAACAGAGAGCCTGTACATAAACCCATACAGCTGCGGCCAACTGCTTTTCAAAAAGGTGCTAAGAACATCTATAAATGTTGCTGCACATGTATTAAATATGGGATATCCGCATGTAGGATGAAGATGACCCCAGTCTCACCAGTTAAAAAAATAGACTCAAATTGGATTAAAGACAAGAATAATATATGAAACTCTAGAATAACATGAGAGAAACACTTCATGACATTGGCATAGGTAAGTACTTTTTGGACAAGACCCCGAAACCACAGGAAACAAAAGCAAATGAGACAAATGAAATTATATAAACTGAGAAGGTTTTGCACTGAAAGAAAAATATCATAGGGAAGATACAATCTAGACAATAGGAGAAAATATTTTCAAACACGATAAAATGTAAAGTAATCTCCTGCCCCTGTCAAGGAGTTGATATCCAGAGTACATAAGGAAACCTAAACCATAGCCAAAAGTGTTAACAAACAAGAATCCATTAAGAAATGGGCACTAGACCACAATGAACATTTCTCAAAAGAAGATTTAAAAGTGTGCAAGAAGAACATGAAAAAAAAAATACTGAACAACATTATTTATCAAGGGTTTGCAAATCAAAACCACAATGAGATTTCACCTCTTCCTAGGAAGAATGTCTATTATCAAAAAAACATAAAGATAAGTGAAGATGTGGAGAAAAGAGAACACCTGCACACTGTCAGTGAAAATATAAATTAGTACGGCCATTATGGAAAACAATGTGTAGTTTTTTTCAGAAAGTAAAAATAGGATTACAGTATGATCCAGCATGCTGGGTACACAGTATATATACAGAGGAAATGAAATTAGTATGTCAAAGAGAAATCTGCACTCCAACCGTAGCACTACTTAAAATAGCCAGGAAAAGGAAACAACGTAAGTGTCCATCCACAGATGAATGGACAAAGAAAATATGGTGGGGGCAGTAGTAGAAAGGGTGGGATGGGGAATAGTTGATCAAAGTATATTAAGGTATGTTTAGGAGTAAGAATTTCTGAAGTGCTGTTGCACAGAACGATGATTATAAATAACAATAATGAACTGTATATTTAAAATATATAGAATGAAGTATATTGAAGGAGTTCACTATAAAAAAGTAATAAATGAAGATAGGGATAATGTTTAATCTGATTTCACCTAATGCAAGGTATCTATATATCAAAACATACATGCAATTTGTATGTTTTATACATCAATTAAATAAATTTAAATGAAAAAAGAGCTATAGAGACTGATATAATTATTAATACCCCTAAAATTTCTTGTGTCTTTCTTTTTCAGTCTGATATGTATATTGGGGATGGAGGAGAACTGAGTCATTCTAATGTGTTTAGAATTGGGACTTGGTTTTTGTTGTAACAGTGAATTGAGATTACTTCAGGATTTTAACCACTTGAGAATGAGATAAAGAACACTTTTCTCTCACAATAATTGACTTGGAATAGATCATAGATTTAAATGCATAGTTAAAAATTTAAAATTCCCAGAAAACAACAGACATGAAAACCAAGATGACTTTGGATATAACTCAAAAAGCAAAGCATCTATGACAGAAATTAACTGTAAGCTGAACTTTATTAAAATTAGAACTTCTGTTTTGCTGAAGAAAATGTCAAGAGAATAAGAGCACAAACTACAAATGGGAGAAACTAACTGTAAAATACACATCCAATAAAAGATCATTGTCCAAAATGTATAGAAAACACTCAACAATACAAAAACATACAGCCCAATTTTTAAAAAGTGGGCTAAATATGTTAACAGAAACCTCATCAGACAACATATATATGGAAAATAAACCTGGAAAGATGATGCATATCATATGTCATCAGAAAATTTCAATTAACATTACAGGATACCCCTACACAACTATTAAAATAGTCAAATTACAAAATGCTGACCTTACCAAATGCTATTATGGATGTGGAACAATAGAAACTCTTATTTGTTGTTGGTGGCAATACAAAATGGTACAGCTACTTTGGAAGACAATTTGGTAAGTTCTTATAAAACTGAATATATACTTCATATTTCATCTGGCAATCATGCCACTTGATATTTACCCCAAGGATTTGAAAATGTTCACATCAAAACTTGTACAACAAATCTCTACACCTTTCACTCCATTTTTCTAAAACCATTTTTATAAAAAGATGTGTAAAAAAAAAACTCAATTTTTTTTTAATGGAGCTCAATCTCTGATTGGAGCCATTCTTTCTATGTATACTTACTTTATTATTATTTCCCCTGCACTCAAAGATTATTAGATCCAGTTTAACTGCTCTGAGGGCAAGCAGAGTCTTGTCTCTCAGAACTATAACTCCTCACTTCTGTAGAGTCAGTACTAGGTTTAGAATCTTATTTCTGATCTTTTTGTTTTGCAATATGTTCTCCATATAACAAGAATAATAACCCATTTAATTACAATATTGTCTTTCTGTAGGATATGTTATTCTTTAGTAATCTGTGTGGCTAATTCTCCACCTAACTCAAGTTTTTCCTTAAATGTTATGTCAGTAATAACATACCTGATATTGTTTTAATTTTTATTTTTTTAGGGCTAGGAATTGAATCAAAGTGAGTTCTATCACAGAGCCACATCCCCAGCCCTTTTAATTTTTTATTTTGAAAATGGATCATGCTAGGCTGAGGCTAGCCTTGAACTTGCACTTTATCTGCTCAGACCTCCCAAGTAGCTGGGGTTATAGGTGTGTGCCACCACACATGGCTTCATCTAATCATCTTAGTTAAAATTTCAGTTACTCTCTTCTTCACTACCACTGATATTTACATATTTACTGCTCTCCTTTTTTTTCTTGTAGCTTTTTCATCTTCTGGCACATTCACTTGTTGCTTATTTATTATCCCTGTGGCTTGTTGTTGGTATGTTCTCACAGAATGGCAGCTTCAAGAGGGAAGGCTTCTTTTTATCTCCCATTTACTAATAGATCATCCACATCCAGAAGAATGTCTGCCAGAGTAGGAACTAAATAAGTATTTGCTAATTGAATAAACGAAAACATAGTTACCATATTCAGCAAACAGAATATTCCATGACTGGGGCTGACATTTTGATATTTACAGAATTACCTATACCAAATGCTAATATGGTATTTCTTTTTTAAAAGAAAATATGAGACTCAGAAAAGTAGAGGAAACTGAAGGACCATAAGAAAATATTACGTAACACCTATTCTCAATATTAATCTTTCAGAGTTCACTATTGGATAAAATTTCAGTTCTAGTTTCTAGAAGATTAATCAAACAGAAAATATTCCTAATTTTCCTCATAAATACATGACACAAATATAAATACAGATATAAACATAAATATAAATATATATGCATACACACATATAAACTCACACAAATAAAATGGGTGGGTCCATATATAATGTAAAAGTAATAGTGAAATTAATTGTTGTAGAACTAGTGCTATTGTTCCTTTTATTAAGTCCTCACAATCTTTTAACAAGTTTTGAAGTGTTAGGAATCACCAATATTAAAATATCTTGGTATTTTGTAATCTAAAATAACTTACTTTTTAAAGTAAAATATTGATATTAGATTATTTTTTGGTATATTTTAGTATTACCAATAATAGTGACAGGATTTTACATGAATATATGGATTGCTTTACTATTTTATATGCAATCTGCTTCATTTATTTATATTAGCTAAATAATTTCCATAATCTAAATGTAGATGTTTATCCTGATTTTCTTTAATAAAGTTCAGTGAACACTTATGTATATAAAGATATATAATGCAGTAATGTTCATATTTTTAGAGAACTTGCTGTGTCATAGGTAGAAGAAAAGAATAAAATCTATAGTTTTACATGTCACATAAACTAAAGATTTGAACAAAAGCTCATTTTAGACGTTGTTGCAAGAGTGTCATGATCTGTAGCAAAGATGATTTAGTCACATGATTATACTGCAGAAAGTTTGTTAGTACATAGACTGTTTCAGATTTATAAATCTGCCATTTCCTGAATTTGATTAAGTAATTTAAAACATTTATGAAATTAAAAATTATTCTTTACCACATTTATACTTCATGCATACTATTTCAATATGAGAGAACCATATTTAACTTACACAATTCATTTTTGTATCGTGTATCTGTGATTGTGCTATTTTTATTTTGTATGTATTTCAAGGATTAGAAATGGGCTAAATCATTTAAAAATATTTTGAGGCATGTTGACCCAGGGGAATGCTATAATTTCAGATCTTTTCATTTATGATTCAATATTTAATATCACATTGGGATTTGACAGAATATTCTTAGTAGTCAAAATACACTCAAATGAGAATTTGATAAACCAAATATATGGCCTTTAAACATTTTTTCTAATCATTTTTGTGGAGTCATTTTCTGGAGAAAGCTGACACTAAAGAGGTAGCCTGGGCCCCTTTTATCACATAATGGAAAATTCATGCTTGCTCTTCTACTCTCTTTCTCTTGAAATTATTATAGGCAATAAGTAGGAATAATACTCTGTTTTTATGTGATTTGTACCTAGATGGATAAACATATTTATAGTTACATAAGTATCAGTCTACTATGATGCTAGCACTAAAGAGAGTAGCTTCTGTATGGTTTCTGGTCACTCCAAATAAACTTTAAGAACACATATGTGATACAGCTTTAGTCCCTAGTCACTCTCCTGCCATGGGCATTGTGAATAGAGGCATCTGTAGCTTCTGATTAATAAATATAATTAATGATTTTAAAAATGTTTCATGATTTAATTTTAGATTAAGATTAATCAAACAGAAAGTATGCCTAATTTTCCTCATAAATACATGACACACATATAAATACAGATATAAATATAAATACAAATATATGCATACACACATATAAACTCACACAAATAAAATGGGTGGGTCTGTAATTTTTTATGGACTTGAAGTTTTTACAGGATTGGTTTAAATAAAAGACAGATGGCTTTTTAATAAGTTTCCTATGTCTATTCCCTGTGGTTTTAAAAGTAAATAAATCATGATTTTTTTTTAATTCATAATGTTTACAATGTGTGAGAATTAGAAATTTGATTACCAGAGTCTTTTTAAAACTAATTGCTGAGCAAATACTCTATGGAGGAGACTGCTAGGGAACTATAATTAACAAGACAAGATTTCCTTCAAACCCAGAAATGTTTTCACAAGGGCAGAAGAGAAGGAAAACAATTTTATTAGTGAATAACCATTAAACCACCAAGTAATGTGCTCATAGGCCATCCATTATAAGAGTGCAAAGACAGGAAGAAAAAAAAATTTTTTTGTGGTGCAGAGGATTAAATCCAAGGCCTTGTGCATGTGAGGCAAGCACTCTACCAACCGAGCTATATCCCCAGCCCATAGGAAGAAATCTTATCATTTCATAAAGCTAAGCAGATGCAACCCATTGTATACATGTTGTCACAATAAACAATAAGAAATTCTAAAGTACAGATGATGTAATGCACAATTTGTCACACATAGTTCATCCTAAATTCACTAGATCATTTAAGTGACTATCTGGATTAACTGTTTGGATTGATCCACAGGAAACATAAGCCTTGAGTATCTTTATGACAAGAGGTAATTTTGCAACTTGGAGCCAGCCTCTGCCAGAGGTATGTTCCTACTTTCCCATAGGCAAAAAGGATAAGGGTGCCATCTTCCTTGATACTTACATTTAAAGAGGTGGTTTTCAGATGCTTGAGAAAGACATCCCTGAGTATTAAAGTCAGCAAGAGGCTTATTTAGCTTTCAAGTCATTTAATAAACATTTCAAAGAAATTTGGAATTGCAAGTTTTGTAAAGAGAATATTCTTAAAAATGTTAGTCTCTTTCCCTATTTCTAACAAGGAGAATTATACTTTTTTAAAATTATTATTTCTGTGTTCTTACATGACAGAAACCAATTCACTTAGTTAAACTCCAAAATCACTTTCAAAATTAAAGTCCAATTTTGTAAAACACACACACACACAAGTATACATATACAAGCCAATCTAAAAACAGTTGATTCTAAAGTCACCCTCTCTTTAAAATAATATTTAGCATGAGCTGAACAATTGAAGTTAAACTATTATCCATTTTTTCATATTTTCATTGTCTATGTCATTAATTGTAAATATGCCTTGCATCCAACATCCTCTTGGGGTTTTCTACAAGGAAGAAGAGAAGATTGTCAAAAGGGCATGCTTTATCATGCCTTAATCTAGATCTTTTAATTCTCAGATATTCCAGAGCTAAATACATCCCAATCCTCTTGCATCAATGCCAGAAGAGTAGTTAAAACTACAACATGCTAACATTTGTTTTAGTGCATGTCATTCCAAATGCAATCAAAAGTGACAATATTATTTAATCTTCTATATTAGCATCTTAGGTATTCATGCATAAGGTTGGCTTATTTTTCCATTCTAAACTTGCTTATATAATGTTTAAACTACATATGTTTATTTAGTTTAGTTTAGTTTTGTTTTGTTTTGTTTTGCAGGAATGCTATAATGGAGTTTTCAAAGCCAGAAGAGGTTGTATGCAATGATCCTTCTAGTTTTTCCTTGGCACCAATTTCCCATTCCATTGCTTCGGAATAACATAGTATTTGCATAATGGCTTACTACTGTACCATTTCACTATTCTACAGCTAAGGAATTTAACTTTAGCTCTGCAATTTTGGTTCTGTCAAGATTGCAACTGTTACATCTCCTTGCATTGATTCTGGCAATTTCAATTAAACATGTTTGTTTCATGCAAGACTTCCCTTAAGGAAATCCTTTCAAGTAGTAAATTGTCTTTTTCTGTCACTAATGAGAAGGATGCTATTGTTTAATCCCTTAAGATTCTCTCTGTTCCTGTCTATCTCTTGCTTCCTCTCTTCAGTCTATCTCCCTGTCTTCTTTCCCCTTGAATTTTTTTTGTTCTTCATTTCTAATTTTCTATATTTTATTTTGATTTAAAAAATATTTCAGAAATATATTTCAGTTAAACCAACACATATTACAGGAAAAATTATAATAAAAATGGCATTCATCTCAAAACATAGTTTAAAGACTTGTGATCTATGCAAGATATAAAGTATAATATAGCAATGACAATTATATCCAATAACCAATGAAAGAAAAAATATTAGCCACATTTTGCACCACTTCCCATTATATTGTCATCCCAGCTTCCCAAAGGCAACTGACAGGAGAATGTTAGTCATTCTCCTTGAAATTCTTTACATTTTCATATGAATTATTTATCCTATACACGATCATCAAAATGTGTGTATAATTATTCTGTCTCTTGAGTTTACAATATTGTATACTTAACTCTCAAATCACCAAGGTATAAACTTATAATGTAAATGAATGTTTTTTATTGCTCAATAGTATTCCATTAAATCTATAAAGTATATAAAATTAACTTTGCAATAGACCCTTAGGGTCATTTAGCCAATGGCTGTTAAATACAATAGTATCATTAACATTATTACACATTTTATTATGCATATTTGCAAAGGCTCTGAAGTAAAAATCACTAAAATGCAGAAAGTAGAATCTTAATTAAATAATGTAGGTTTGCCTGACATAGTTTTTTAATTCTTTAACATTAATGCTGACTTAGCCCCCTAAATGTTTCCTATATCACAACTATGTTTTTAAATACAATTTTTAAACCGAAGATAAGTTTAAAAACAAACAACATTTCAAGGCTCTTTAAACATATTTGAAAGTTTTTCATCTTTCACTGGAGTCATTAGAGCTCTTCTGACTAATTAATGATGAGAATTTCACACCTAATCAAAACTACCAGCTTGGTTTTAATAAGAGAAGTTTTCTAGACTCATCATTTTACTTTTTATTTTTGCTCAGGAATTCTTCACTATTTATCAAGAATAGATAATTTTATATCATGCACATAATGATTAATTTGTTTTAAAATTTTTCTAAGAGATGGGAGAAAATAAGACATAAAATAATAGCATCGAGAAATGGCTTTGGACAAACATACCGCCATTGTTGAATGCTAATTACTTTTGTAAGGAGTGAAGAAAGGTTAGATACAGAAAACATATTTTGACACATTCACAGAAAAAGGAGTTATTACAGCTGTTTTAAATAATATATTTTATAAATGATCTCCCTCCTAACTAGAATTTCTTTCCCCTTTTGTTCTAATGCATCTCTTGAATGAAAAATCTTGCCCAAGTCAAAATAATTAGAAAATCAACAATATTACTGAATATTATATTCACATATAAAAGTAATCAATGTTCCTACACCTAGAAATCACAATTTTCATAATGGAAACAAAATAGATGAAAAAGTATAAAATAATCCAGAATTTTTGACAATTTCTAATTAAGGTTTTGAATCATTTAAATTTTGAGAAGAAACATAGTACATTAATTCATAATTCCTGGTAGTATTAATAAGAGTGAGTTGCAGTTGAGAATTAGTGAAAGTTTTAGTCTCAAAAAGAATAATTACAGTAATTTAGAAAAGGTAAATGTATAAAACCTCATAATTCTATGATTGTTTAAGAGTGAACACTAATACAAAGTGGTATAACTAAAAATCATAAGTACAATAGAAACAAATTGGTTATTGCTCATTTTTGAAAAGTAATGGAAAGTGATTAACAATTTGTAATTACATATATAGGTATAATTTGGGGTCATTTCACCAGTGGCTGTTATATACATATACATATGTGTGTGTGTGTGTGTGTGTGTGTGTGTGCATATATATATATATATCTCCATAAACTAAGAGTTAAGAGCTGACCTGTAAACTCTATTGTGGTCACTATCTTTAGAATAAACTCAGTATTTAAACTCTGTATGTAAGTATGTAAGTGTTTTGAGTCAGGAGAACTTTAGTCAGTAGGAAACTAGGATGAAGGTATATTGTCCAGGGGCAACTGAACATCACATCTGCATTCTTGTGCCAATGAGGTTATTGGTTCACTTCTTTTAGAGGTTCTTTTAAAAACAGAAGATCTTGATATTTATAAATATGTTCTTAAAAAGGAGTACATGGACTTCATTATTAAAGTACAGTGACATAGGAAGAACATGGGACTTTCTTGATACTGGTAATCCTGTAAGCAGTAACGTCTCAAAGGAAGCACTAGGAAGAACACAGTTCTATAGTACATTGTAACTGGTTTTACCTACAAAGTTGTCTTCCTTTCACTAAGTTCTCCATTTTTGGGGGTGAGGGGAGGGCTCACTTGTAAAATTGTGTGGTCTCTGCTTAAAAAACTTGGAATGGAACCACCATTTGACCCAGCTATCCCACTCCTTGGCCTATACCCTAAAGACTTAAAAACAGCACACTACAGTAAAGCAGCCACTTCAATGTTTATAGCAGCACAATTCACAATTGCTAAACTGTGGAAGCAACCCAGATG